>MU159333.1:163865-198422 GCA_015888305.1 Antheraea pernyi | reverse complement strand
AAAAAAATACGTGCGTGTATCAGTGTACACACGTAAGAAGTGAAACTTCTTTATGACATCATTTTTCGAAAAATGATCTACTATATTTACAACTTTACAGAAATTGGTTAAATAAAGCTAAATTAGATAAAGTTTAAGCAAAAGGCTTTTATTATTATAAACATGGATACAAATAATTTAATTATTTTACCTTATTGTTACTATGATTATAATAGCATTTCACCAATTATATTTAATTAATTATAATAGAATTATTACTATTATTGTTATCGCTATTATATATTTTGGGAAATTAATGACTTATGATAACTGAAATATGAAATATATGGTTTACATTCCTCGGAATTTGATCATTGTGAGCGCGCCTTTAGAAATATACATGGCGCGTAACGGAAAAATTTACAGAAATTAAGATGGCGCGTAACCGAAAAATGTTACATACGTTTTTACATTCTCTAAAATTCCTTCCTACGTCGATAAAAAAGTTTCAGTACAAAAACCGCTTTCCTAAAATATCCCTCGAAGAAAATATTCCCGAAATTTCATGCAAAAGATGGTAGGGAAAAGAACCTCTACATTTAATATGACCCTTAAAATATCAAAGGTATCTTTAATGTAGATATCATTTTTGTATTTGAGTTCAGTTGAATTTTTCACCTATTCGTTATCATACTGTATTTAACTAGCGGGCCCGGCAGACGTTGTCCCGCCCTGGTAATAAAAACATCCTTGACAAATTATATACCAAAACGTTCGCCATGAACCACTTTATCCACTGCTCAAAACCGCATAAAAATCCTTCTAGTAGTTTTTGAGTTTATCGCGAACAGACAGACAGATAGACGCGGTAGGGGACTTTGGTTTTATACTATGTAATGAAAGTAATAATTAAATAAGATACTTATAAAATGAAATAATATTAGCTAGAGCTAGCAAGTATTTGTTATGTTTGAATTAACAGTAGATTTATTTGTATGAAAATTCCAACTCGATATAAAAATAAATCTTTACGCTGCAGAGGCATTGCGTACCAGATGATAGTTAAACGTATTAGCTACATTTAAGGGTTTTGTAGCAGCTCACGAAGATGCTTTATTTGCTAAGTCGAAATGTATTTAATCACTTTTACTCAATTGGGAGGTCCTAATATTTAGTGTTAACAAGACAACTACCTACTTACAAAATTTCTAACAATTAGTTACGTAGAATTATAAATATTATATGACTAGAAATATATCACGCAAAATATGGCCATTTTATATAGTTGGTGGTACATCATCATCTTCATCATCAGCCTATAAGAGATCCACTGCAGAGCCATAGGCCTCGTTCCGAAGGAAGGTATAGGCGTAATCACCACGTCAGTCCACGACGTATTGACGATGTCAAGCTCTGAGAAATGCACAGTTCTATCTTTTTTCCACATACAGTAGTAGAACATTTGACAGGTTCAGGTTTCCTCACGATGATTTCCTTCATCGTCAGTCAATAGTGTTACCGATTAAATTAGTAAATATACGCGAAAAATTTATTGGTACAAGCCGGGGTTCGAACCTGCGGACATCGAAATAATATTCCACTGGTCAAACCACTAGGCCACCACGACTTTTAACAGGTCACCATGAGTTTTATTAGGCCACCATGACTTTTGCAAGGCCACCACGACTTTTACATTTGTAAAGTCCTTACCAATCTTTTTGATCGCTTTGAATACTCAGGACACAGATTTAGGTATAAATGCGTAATATATTATATGTATAACCTCGAGACAATTTAAGAATAAATTTTTAAACTTTGCTTTATTTTAAACTCTTATTTCGCTCAAGCTAGCACTTGTGGCTATATTCAAAGTAGCCAAAACATTGACGAAGACTATGTAGTTAATATATAGTTTATATTAATATATAAAACCTATAGTTCAAACCATGGGCTTGGGGTAGCACTGTTTCATTTATTAAGTTTAACACTTTTGGCCTTTTAGTGAGTTCTGGTATCAATAAGTTAACTACTGACTCATATAATTTCTATACAATTATTTCTGTATTATATTTATGACTATAAAATACTACTCTAAATATGACTGTTTTAAACAGTTGTATTACTAAAATAATATTTCTTATATAATATTTTCATTAAAATAATTACCGATAAGAAATATAATATTTGAGATATGAAACTAGTTATTAGTAATTTCAAATCCATTTATCTATACTAATATTATAAAGAGGTAAAGTTTGTGACGTTGTTACGTTGTAGGGGGTAATCTCAGGAAGTACTATACCGATTTTGAAAATTCTTTTACCAATATAAAGCCACGTTATTTATGAGTGTCATAGGCTACATATTATTACACTAAGACCAATAGGAGCGGAGCAACAATGAAAAATGTTTTAAAATCGGGGAAGTCGCGGGCAGAAGCTGTTAACTAATTATATTATCTATAATCTATACTAATATTATAAAGAGGTAAAGTTTGTGACGTTGTAGGGGTAATATCTGGGGAGTCGGAGAAAAATGGTCGAACGAAAACGTTTCTTACGAACGCTGCCTTAATTATGAGATATATATGATTGAGTTCTAGACAAAAGTTGTAGCTTGATAATGCCTGTTACCGCCCAACGAAGTGGGCACGGGTCGGCTAGTTTCTTATAAAAAGGTATAGACTATATAAATAATTGTCTCCTGGTAGTTAGGATTCGCTCCGCTAATTATTTATCAAGATCTGAAACACAAAAACTGAACTAATTTCCCAACAGCGAACAGTATTTCGTTCTTACTCTAAATGGATGTTTTATTTTATTAGCCCTACCCTACTCGTGTACGTCAATCTTATGTTTAGACGAGATAGGTGCCAGACGTAAACCGTTTGTAATCAACTTTATTGCGACTAGGTTATTTCGGACTAGATTTTATTCCTTAGTGTTACGTAAAAATGTTATTTTGTTGGCAGGTACTTATTTATCTAAGGTTGTTGTGTAAAGAGTGTTCATTATTTTAAGCGATTCCAAAAAGGTTTGTTACCTTAAAGTTTGTTATTCGTAATTCGGTCTGAAACTTTATTTTTGAGGTAAAACTTCTTTAGGTGCGTTGAGTGGTATTTATGGCAGGAGATAAATTTATAATTTAACTTTATAACATGCTAGTAAGCGTGACCGATCGTATTGCAGTAACGCGGCTAGCGTCAGACTAGCAACTCGTAGTATTGAGGCCTGTGTACATCTAATATTGACATTTTTTATTGAGATTGTGCAGCCTATCAAATATTAATTAATTAAGTATTTAAGACCAATGTTAATAATTTCAATTTACAAATAAAGAAATATAAATAATTCACACTATAATTAATTTATAAATTCAAAACAGAATACAGATATTCTATTGTATTGAGTTCTCACTTCTATCGGTAGTCCTTATGACTGCCTGCATTTATTTTATTCTAAAGTACTTTTCTTAATGGGGACCATTTTAATTTCATTATCATTGGACCTTGTATTTCGTAGATATAATTGGGAACAATTTATAGTCGAATTGGAAATGTACAGTAATTCATGTACTGGCAGGTTTTTGTCAATCCAAGACTATGTAAGTACCTAACTGTGGTAGGTATATTAGAATAGAATATTAGAATAGATTTTTTTGCAGCCGGCTATATTTATTGTTACATAAAAATAATAATAATTAACGACTAAAAATAGTCTAATTAGTAATTTATATGAGAAAACCATGTGCAAGAAATAATTCGTTGGCGAAGATGTTAAATTCTCTTTGAATATTTTAAAAGCTATAAGGAAGTACAATAATAACTTTACCTACAAATTTTATACGGAATTGTTTAAAATTGCTTTCTTTGTAAAATATAATCGATTGTACCTACATACAGTATCAGGCTTTGTTTGGGTTGTTGATTGTTAAAAAAATATATACTGTTTCGAGTACAATATAAATACTATATAACACTTCAATAGACACCAATCGATTTATTTAAATTTCTCATTAAATATATATTAGAATCAGTTCAATTAGAAACTCTGAAATTTAACCCTGTACCTTCGAAGTTTTAATAAAAGAGTTGACTTATAAAAACATCATCTAAAAGCTTTTGATATGTTTGAAAAGCGAAATAAGAGATTGTTCTGTATCCATTGCGAAGTATAAAGTCCTTGTTATCTTTATAAATAATATTTCTTCTGTACATGTGTATGTTACTGAACTTATAAACGGCTGGACCGATTTTAATGAAATGTTGTGTGCGTGTTCCAGTGGATCCGAGAATGGTTTAGATTCACAATTGAACCCGGTAGGTGGCGCTGCGGTTGAATTTTACTTTATTTTTTAATTATCAAGGCGGGATAACGCCCGCCCGACGCGCTAGTATATTATTAAGATATTTAGTTTGTTTCCTATAGTCTATAACTTTGCTAGGTATTCTTTATAAATAAATTTTAATATGTAGAACAATGAGCGACGTATTCAAATCCATGGTCTATACAGTTAATTAAGGTACGGTTCGTAGATAAAAAACATTGCGTTTTGTCAGTAAGGTAATGACGAATAAGATCATGAAAAATATAAATCTTTCCATTTTTTAAAATCGTTGCTGCAATTATATGCATAAAACGTTTTACGTTTTATAATTTAAATTGTAGAAAGAGCTTGTTTGATTCACTAAAAGAGAACCCGGCCATAGAAAAACTAACTAACACTTAAGTTCGCGTCCACAACACGCAGTGTCCGTAAATCAACTAATGAAACGCCATTTGATTTTACGAACTGTACTAAGCTGAGCAAAGTTCGAAAACGTTAACTCGAAATATCTCTTGTTCCGTGAGCCGATAGCCTCGAACTATGCCTGACTTACTTGTGAAAATTCCATGAAAAGTCGCAGTAACGGTTTAGATTAGCATTTTCAAACAGACAAATAGACGGACAAAAATTAAAAAAATATTGTTATTTTACTCTGTTACACTCTTATACATAAAACGTGACACACTAAATATTTTCGAAACTGGCCACTAATAATAAAAACATTTAAAAACGAACATTTGAAAATGGAACTTTTTGGCGTTAAAACGCAGTTCGTTTCATCATTTGTCACTTGTTTTATAAGTGGAACTTCTTATGAAGGCTTAGAAATTATAATTAGCAACCTTTTTATGTGACCAAAAGTGGTGGGGGTAAACACTGTCGGGTAGAGTGTTAAAAACAGTACTTGAATGGGTGTCCGCTTGGGACTACCACGTGACGTTGGCTTTTTGTTGTATTTTTTTATTAAAATGGTTTCCTGTAATACAAAGGTTTCACTTCTAGCGTGGATCTCTACGATACATCCTGTTTTTTTACATTGTAGTGTTATTTTAAATATTGCGTGTCTACGTTACTGTAAAGTCTAAAATTGTCTTTCCAAGGCCACCACAGAGGAGTAGCGTAAAATGTTTTCAAAATCGATTTATTTTTATAAAAGAGTGTACAAAAACTAAGGGAGATTAATTGATGAGACGATAAATTCATTTTTGGTAAATATTTTCAATGTACAAACTGGATAGTTTTACATTTTCATTATGATATGGAAGAAGATTTGGGTTCTGTATTATATATGTGTCATTTGTAAACACAGAGATTGGTTGTTCTCAACATCAATTGTAATATTTCTTTATGACACTAGTTCGTCTCATAAAATTGGTATTCCAGTTTTAAGAAAACTTTTTTTTTATTGTAGCACGGCAAAATGACTGCACTGTGCCTGATGGTAAGCACAGTACAATCCAAAAAGAACGGCGACCATCGAGTGACACACTATCCATCGCCGGTCGCCGCTGTCATGCTGGCCTGCAAAAAGCTGGATATGCACAGGCTGACCCCGAAACGCGACCCGCAGAAGCGAATCACTATGACGGGCTTATTCGCCATATATATATATATATGAACTACGCATTTTATCTAGGTTAAAAGAAGATGTCTTACTCTTAGGATTGTAACTTTGTTCTTAATACTTAACCTCTGCAATAATCCTTTTACAATCTATTATTGCTTAACCTCTATGCAAAAATGGAATTATATGTAACTACTCAAAAAAGTTATGACTTTTTAGATTTTTATATGTTCATATATTTAAAATTTCGATAAAAATTGCAAACTCCCAGAACATATAGTAACACTTCAACTTTATTTATATGTATGGGTACATTTATTAAATACAGATCATCTTTGTGTTACTACTAGGTAACTTAAAATCGTTGAAGTTGTACAGAGGTTAAGGTAATAATGAAAAACGTATAATTAAAAGCCAAACTTACTATGAGTATATAGATAAAACGCGTAATTCCCGAGACCATTTTCACGAAAAGGAAACCGCGGTCGTCAGCTATTCTTAGATTATATTAAATACTAAAACGTATAAGTATTATCATACAAATATTAACAATAATTTAGTCGATATGCTTGTGCCCAGCAGCTATATGTATATGTACATAAAGGGTAAATAACCAGAGGAATTAAAAAAACTAAATAGTACCTTTAACTCATAAAAATTACACTGTAAAGTCTTTTAGCAAGGAAGTTAAGTTTTTTCAGATAAACTCTGCCAGCACATGCAACTATAGTCGAAGTAATATAAATGTAAATTTGGTTAAACAAAGCGCGTTGGGATCATCGCGTCGCGTCGGCTCAACTCGCAACTTCTTCTGTTATTAGGCACACCTAAAAGTAAAGGCCAGTTTACCATGCAACATACAATTAACTATGTAGTGTCAGCCACTTCGTTGTCGTGAAAATAGTTTTCTTGTTTCATAGAAAGTGCGTGTTTTACCCATTTTAATTGTATGCTTTTATCTTTTGGAACGAAATTCCTTAACGCTGCTTGCCGTATAAGTTGATTAGTAAAAATCGTCACGTAATGCAAAATGCTACTTTCTTTCTCTCTAACGCTTTCTATTGTATACGACTGTGTTTGCGTGCGAGTTTCGAAATTTGTGTTTGTGTGTGAAAATTTATGTAGGCAGTAAGTTTGCAGGGTGCTTATTTTTACATCAGCTCTAAGCTTTTATTTGTTCCTTCTTATGGGTGCGTTAACATTAGAGATACAGGTGATATTGTTCTTGTTGGCGAAAATATAGCTAAGGTCCAAAGTAGGTTGAGGAAATGGCAAAAATGACTGGAAAATATTGCTTTCATCATTAGTAGAACAAAAACTGAACACTTGTTATACGATTACGGTGGTCCATCCAATTTTTCTCGTATAGCCTTAAATAGTGTATCATTATTAACCTGTACCAATTCCAGTACCTTACTTCATTGATCCAAAATGACGGTAGTATAAGGACGTGTGGAATAGGATAATTGTAGGATGTATGAAATGGAGAAAGGGACCTCAGGAAGCTTTTGACCCACAAATGCCATAGCAAGTCAAGGAGATGGTGTATAAAACTATTATAAGCTTTGTCATGCTTTATGGATCGGAGTACTTGGGCTACGAAAGAAACGAATGCGAGAAAATTATATGTGGCAGAGATGGGAATGTTAAAATGACAGATAACAGATAGCACCGATAACAGAGAAGTTAAGGAGTAATAGGTTATTATGGTATGGGCATGTTATGAGGACAGATGAAAGTCATGTAACTGGAAAAGACTACAAGTGGATAGATATACCGCAGAAGAAGACCAAAAAATTTGAAAAATGATATACATATAAAAGGTGTGTATATTGATATGACATCTGACAGGAGAGCGTGAAAGAGAAAACATGTGGTACCGACCCTACTTAGGTGGGATAAGGGTAATGATGATGATGACGAGTATCGTGCGCTATCAGTTGTACAAACCTTAATACTGAACGTGTTGAAATTTGTTTAACTAATTTTTTTCCTACAATAAACAATAAAATTATTTCCTACAGACCGATATCCAGCCACCAGCATTTTAATGAATGAATAATAATCACATAATGGTTGGTGATGGTGGTAGAGCCACGCTGAAACTATTATTGGTTTCAGCATGAATGGGTCGGCTCACCCAGGGTAGTACCACCCTCTCATAGAAAACCGACGTGAAGTAAGTGCTTGCATTGTTGCGTTTCGTTCGGTCAGTGAGAGCGCCGGAGACCCACCTCCCCTCCCCTCTCCTTTCCCTTTCCCATCCCTCCAAAAGATGGCAACGCACTTGCGACTCCTCTGGTGTTGTTAGTGTCCATGGACGGTGGTGATCACTTAACAGCAAGTAACTCACCTGTTCGTTTGCCACCTAAGAAATAAAAAAAAATATGACTTTTGGACAATATACAAATAAAAAAAATGTGTGTGTACACGCGTTAGAAGTTATACTACTTTGGCGTAACAAGATAAAAATCTTTTCAAAAGTTTTATCTTTCGCCTTATTCTACGTTTGTAGAAAAAACGATACTAACAATAGAAAAAGTTGACTATAGCTGACTTCATGGTGTCGGTTTTTCGTGACGGTGTGCGCGCGCATCGTAATAACTTAAGGGGTCGGTTTTTTGTGACAGTGTGCGCACACATCGTAAAAATTTACTCTCATCATTTTTCCTTAACACGCCAAAAGAAGTATAATTTCATAAATTATGATAATCATTGTACATTACATTAAGTAAATATTTAGAATTGTCTCCATTATGTTTTTTTGATATTAAAGTATAATAAAAATAATAGTGAAGATACAAGAACCCTGATGAAATATGAATAGGAGAAACATCTTCTATCAAGAGTTGGAAATTATTTGAGCGTTTCTATAACTTTCCACTCAGCTCTTAAGGTGTTGAATAATTTTGCATATAAGTTAGGTGAAGCGGTAGTAAACTTTGCGCATCTGTTGGAAAATTGACAACGCGGCAACGGTTGTAATAGACGAATTGTGGAGTGAAAATAGCATAAAGGTAATCTATAATCGTTTCTTTTTTATTTATCATAAGGTTTGTATAATTCACTGGAGAATGTTGGTTTGAAAATCAGTAGACTAAAAACTGAACATTTGTTTTGCGACTTCGGTGGTCCATCCAGCTTTTCTCCTATAGCTTTAAATGGTATATCCTTACCAACCTGCTCTGATTTCCGGTATCTCGGTTCTCTGATCCAAAACGATGGTTGCATAGACAAGGACGTGAGGAATAGGATAAATGCAGGGTGGATGAAATGGCGAAAGGTGTCTGGTGTCGCTTGTGACCCACGAATGCCCTTGAAACTCAAAGGGAAGGTGTATAAAACTATTATAAGACCAGTAATGTTGTACGCATCTGAGTGCTGGGCGACTAGAGAGACGGATGAGAGAAAACTACATGTGGCAGAGATGCGAATGTTAAGGTGGATGTGTGGTGTAACTAGAATGGATAAGATTAGGAATGAATATATCAGAGGAAGTTTGAAAATAGCACCAGTAACAGATAAGTTAAGGAGTAATAGGTTAGCATGGTATGGACATGTTATGAGGAGAGATGAAGACCATGTAACTAGAAAAGCTTTGAGTATGACGGTCGATGGATATAAGAGAGGAAGACCGAAAAAAGGATGGATGGATTGTGTGAAAAATGATATGTGTGTAAAAGGTGTGTTGACTGAGATGACATCTGATAGGCGAGCGTGGAAAAGGAAAACATGTTGTGCCGACCCTACTTAGGTGGGATAAGGGTAAGAAGATGATGAAGGTTTGTATAATTTTTGTTAGATACTAAGTGGTAATATTTTTGTCATTTCTATGTACAAGTCAGTAGCGACCTGTCTATGTTTGGATGGATACGACATACTAATATAATGTCATAAATGTCTAAAAATTTAGATCCATTTCTTGATGCTTTGATATTTATAGTCCATCAAAGTCATAAAAACCATGCAATAATCTTCATATAAACAACTTTGTTTGTTTTATATTTTAAATTTGTGATGGTATAGGTGATATGCTGTAAAGTTTCAGCTAAATACAAGCATAAATGGTGGTATAACTGCCCGAATAGTGAAATGAATACATCGGCTGATCTCAGAATGGCTATCCGTACTACTATGGCATTTATTACACCTAGTGTATTGTAGTTACAATTAAATCAGGTAACTGTCATACCTTACAATCTAAGACCATTACCATGTTATAGAAGAAACGTAGACGAGACATACGTAGATGAGAAAAGGGTGAAAACCAAATAAGCGATATTTTTCCACTTTGGGGCGTAGAAAACTTTTTTCATACTTAAATGTAACCACTTCTGAGTATAATCAATGAAAATAAAAATAAAATCATTAAAATCGGTTCACAAATGTCGACGATATTTATTAACATAGGTACATATAAAATACATACAGCTTAACATAGTAAATCTTCATCGTTTTAGAAAGTCGGTTATACATAATAAATATATTGTCATTTAAAATTTATAAGACACCCTATGAACAGTACCTTATGTACATCATTAATATCGTCCGCACCTTTAACGACATCTCTTCAGAGTTTTCTCATAACCTGCTTCTATTTAGTTAATAGAAATGTTTACAAAAGTGAATACATTCACGTCAACAAACTGGTAACCGTCTGTTATTTCGTTCGCAGTAACCCTATATAAATAAAAACAACTTTCTGAAAATAAGCCATCAATTCAAAATGGCTATTCGGCTAATCCTTTTTTCTCTATTTGTAGTTGTCAGGACAAGGTTTTATTGGAAGAAAATGTTTGACCAATCGTATAGAAATATTGAAAACACTGGTCTGCAAAAAAAATTATCTTCTCATTGTCTTAATGCATGATAACATCATATTTGGTGCTCTAAATATAGAATTTAACATGGAAATAAAAAATCACATATATTTTAAATACAAGAAAACCATTTAATTAAAAACGATATTATTTAGGTAATAACAAGTTTTATAGGTGGTAGAGCCACGCTGAAGCTAATACTGGTTTCAGCATGAATGGGTCGGCTCGCTCGGGGTATTACTACCCACCCTCTCACAGAAAACCGACGTGAAGTAACAGTGCTTGCATTATTACGTTTCTTTCAGTCAGTGAGAGTGCCAGAGACCCACCTCCTCTTCCATCTCCTCCCCCAAACACAGGCTAGCAATGCTTTACCGACTGCTTTGGTGTTGTTAGTGTCTATAGACGGCGGTGGCGTTTGCCTCCTATGAGATAAAAAAAACCATATAAATCACTTACGAAAAAACCTATTTCGTATGTGTATATACATTGTTTGTAACGTTATGTTATGTAAAGTTCTCTTCTAGGTTTGGCGTTTATGTGTTAGATCACATCATATATTATTATTATTATATATAATTGAATGCCAGATCAGATTGCGGTCAAACGTATATAGAACAAAATATGTCATTGGAGTCTGAATTATGTGCTTTAATGAAAACTATTATCCAAAACGTGACATATAAAGACTACGTAATATCCAGACAATTAAGTGGGAAATACCTTATCTATACTAATATAAAGAGGTAAAGTTTGTGACGTTGTAGGGGGTAATCTCCGGAACTACTGCTCCGGTTTGAAAAATTGTTTAAGTGTTATATAGCTCATTTGTCGAGGAAGGTTATAGGCTAGGTATATATCATCACGCTAAGGGCAATAGGAGCGGAGCACCATTGAATAATGTTTCAAAATCGTTTTTTTTCCTTTTGAAAGCTTCCGCAGCGAGTTAGCGTTAACAAAGTAACTTTTCTACGCAGACGAAGTCGTGGGCAGAGGCTAGTCAAATATAATATACCGTGTTGTGTCACGTTGTAAATTCCAACGGTGTGTGTATCCGAAAAATCCTGAAGTCGCGGGTAAAGGTTAGTCAAATATAATATACCGTGTTGTGTCACGTTGTAAATTCCAACGGTGTCTGTATCCGAAAAATCCATCTCGGACACACTTGTTTTCTCATATTGATAGTAAACATTTACCTAGTATTCATTCGTGCGTTATCTGTGGTCAGTATTGTCTATAGATATATAAAATAAATACTTTTACTCCAATAAAAAAATATTTTTATAATTATAAAACATTTAGTTTAGTTTTGCAGACATGTAGTTCGATGAAGCCGTAAAGGTATGTAAGACCAATAGTGTACTCAGCACGAACAACTGCTGCAACACAAAGTTGCAGATTACGTTTCTTCTTAAAACACATTAAAATAATTTAAAAAAATGATTTCGCTCTATTAAAATTAGTTACAACTAAAGATAACAAAGAGCAGTTGCTTCAGCGAGCAATTAAGAGGAACAATACCATCATATTCAACTAACGTTAAAAAGAAGCCAAGAGATAGATGAAAAAGTAACGGGCAGATGAAATAAATTGCTTTTCCAAAGAATGGGCGTAACTTTATTCACTTCGCTTTTTTTTTAAACGAGTCATTCATTCATCGAATCATCTCGCGCGCCCCGGCAGGGTCTTGCGGGGAAACCGTCCCAGGGTTTAACCCTCTAGCGGTGGGAGGGTAGTAAAGTTTCAGGCTTGTCACTCAGTTGTCCTCACAAGACCGGTCCGGGCTATATTAGCATGTAAATTGATGGCTTTACGATCCAAACATAGCCTTTAGATTTTATTTTTAACTGCCTAGAGCTCGCGATTTCGGTCCCATTAAAATGATTTTGTTATTTCACATGTATTATATGTTTAATCTGGAAAAAATACCTATATTTTTCTGTATCTATTTGTTTTTTATGTTTATGTCTAAGTCTCATGGATTAAAACCCCACGGTGTACCTCCGACCATATTGCTGGGGCGGCAAGGGATCGAACTGAGCTAGTCCCCTTATATAGCCGCCCCAACGGTCCGCCCGGCGGAAAGTGACCGCCGGGCTCCTACCTATCGAGGGGCACACTGGGTACACACCAGCTGCCCCCCCTCGTCCGCCGGACCTATGCAATGAGGAGATGGGCCCGCCGGTCCATTCGCTCAGGTCCGGCTACAGTGGTGTAAGGAGTTGGATAAAGCTCCGCCTTCTTCCTCCAGTCCTCCGTTGACGTAGAGGGCCACTCAAAGGATCTACCTCACGGGCCTTTATAAATCTCTGTCTGTATGTCTGTTTGTATGAACACATATCACTACTAAAGTACTGGGTTCACAAAAATACTCAGTAATAAATTCGTAAAGTATATCCTCGGGAGTAACTTAGTTTTTGGTTCATTAAAATCGGTCCACTCTATCAAAAGTTATTATAGTTTTAATGGCGACACGGCGTAAATATGGTAGAAAAGTAGAGAAATAAATGGACTTAATATATTCAGATTACTTTATTAATCATTGTTTTTTACATAAGCTTACACGCAGACGAAGTCGCGGGCACAGCTAGTCTGCCAATAAAAGCCTCGTCAAAATCTGTTCAACCGCTTCAGTATTAACTCGCTTTAATCTTCATTCTTTATATATAAATTTCATTTGTACGCGTGTATGTCACTAAACTCCTCCTAAACGCCTGGACCGATTTTGATGAAATTATGTGTGCGCGTTCCAGTGGATCCGAGAATGGTTTAGATTGGATACGGTAGGTGGCGCTGCGGTTGATTTTTAGGATTTTTTATATTATCAAGGCAGGACAAAGTCCGCCGGAACCGCTAGTTTTGTATAAAATGCAAAATACTTAGCTAATTATAGGTCCCAAATGGCTTGTTGGGTTTTGATTAATAACCCTCGTAATAAAAACATGCTATTTAAAATTTTACTATTATGTAAAATGTGTAAGAATAACAAAACAGAACATCTATTACTTTAAAAAAAAGGTAGTCCTAAATTTATATATATTACTAGCTGACCCGTGCCCACTTCGTTGGGCAGTAATAGGCATTATCAAGCTACAACTTTTTTCTAGAACTCAATCATATATATCTCATCGTTAAGGCAGGTATTAACTCGCTTTAATCTTCATTCTTTATATATAAATTTCATTTGTACGCGTGTATGTCACTAAACTCCTCCTAAACGCATGGACCGATTTTGATGAAATTATGTGTGCGCGTTCCAGTGGATCCGAGAATGGTTTAGATTGGATACGGTAGGTGGCGCTGCGGTTGATTTTTAGGATTTTTTATATTATCAAGGCAGGACAAAGTCCGCCGGAACCGCTAGTTTTGTATAA
This sequence comes from Antheraea pernyi, assembly GCA_015888305.1. Classification (NCBI taxonomy): domain Eukaryota; kingdom Metazoa; phylum Arthropoda; class Insecta; order Lepidoptera; family Saturniidae; genus Antheraea; species Antheraea pernyi. Next base: position 184,359 of record MU159333.1, on the reverse strand, counting down.
AATGCAAAATACTTAGCTAATTATAGGTCCCAAATGGCTTGTTGGGTTTTGATTAATAACCCTCGTAATAAAAACATGCTTTTTAAAATTTACTATATGTGAAATGTGTAAGAATAACAAAACTCAACATCCATTACTTTAAAAAAACGGTAGTCCTAAATTTATATATATTAGCTGACCCGTGCCCACTTCGTTGGGCAGTAATAGGCATTATCAAGCTACAACTTTTTTCTAGAACTCAATCATATATATCTCATCGTTAAGGCAGCGTTCGTAAGAAACGTTGTCGTTCGACCATTTTTTCTCCGACTCCCCAGATATTACCCCCTACAACCTCACAAACTTTACCTCTTTATAATATTATAATAATAATATAATTAATTAATAGCTTCTGCCCACGATCCGCGTGAAATAGTTATTTTGGGCGAACACGCAGCGGAAGCTCTCAAAAGGAAAAAATAACCCCGATTTTAAAACATTCTTCATTGTTGCTCCGCTCCTATTGATCTTAGCGTGATGATGTATGGCGTATGATATTCACAAATAACGTGGCTTTCTATTGGTAAGAGAATTTTCAAAATCGGTTTAGTACTTCCTGAGATTACCTCCTACAACGTCACAAACTCACAAAGTTTACCTCTTTATTAGTATAGATTTGAAAGTGAACACTGAACTACCAATTTCGTTATCAACAACACTTTTAATAAGGTTACTGTATACTAGCAATTTTATATAATTACAAATGTAAACAAGGAACGTCCCTTTTGAGATTATGTAAACAATTGGAACAATGAGACATCGAATGTTTCAAGTATATTATAGGACCCAGAATTCACTGAAGCTCTTAATATCTACGAAGGTCTGAATCATATTCGCCCTTCTCGAAACAATTATTAAACATAATTTCTCCTCACAAGACCGGTCCGGGCTATATTAGCATGTAAATTGATGGCTCTACGATCCATAGCCTTTAGATTTTATTTTTAACTGCCTAGAGCTCGCGATTTCGTTCCCATTAAAATGATATTGTTATTTTACATGTACTGTATATATAATCTGGAAAAAATACCTATATTTTTTCTGAATCTATTTTTTTTTAATGTTTATGTCTGAGTCTCATGGACTAAAACCCCACGGTGTACCTCCGACCATATTGCTGGGGCGGCAAGGGATCGAACTGAGCTAGTCCCCTTATATAGCCGCCCCAACGGTCCGCCCGGCGGAAAGTGACCGCCGGGCTCCTACCTATCGAGGGGCACACTGGGTACACACCAGCTGCCCCCCCTCGTCCGCCGGACCTGTGCAATGAGGAGATGGGCCCGCCGGTCCATTCGCTCAGGTCCGGCTACAGTGGTGTAAGGAGTTGGATAAAGCTCCGCCTTCTTCCTCCAGTCCTCCGTTGACGTAGAGGGCCACTCAAAGGATCTACCTCACGGGCCTTTATAAATCTCTGTCTGTATGTCTGTTTGTATTAACACATATCACTACTAAAGTACTGGGTTCACAAAAATACTCCTCCAGTCCTCCGTTGACGTAGAGGGCCACTCAAAGGATCTACCTCACGGGCCTTTATAAATCTCTGTCTGTATGTCTGTTTGTATGAACACATATCACTACTAAAGTACTGGGTTCACAAAAATACTCAGTAATAAATTCGTAAAGTATATCCTCGGGAGTAACTTAGTTTTTGGTTCATTAAAATCGGTCCACTCTATCAAAAGTTATTATAGTTTTAATGGCGACACGGCGTAAATATGGTAGAAAAGTAGAGAAGTAAATAGACATAATATATTCAGATTACTTTATTAATCATTGTTTTTTACATAAGATTACACGCAGACGAAGTCGCGGGCACAGCTAATCTGTCAATAAAAGTCTCGTCAAAATCTGTTCAACCGCTTCAGTATTAACTCGCTTTAATCTTCATTCTTTATATATAAATTTCATTTGTACGCGTGTATGTCACTAAACTCCTCCTAAACGCCTGGACCGATTTTGATGAAATTATGTGTGCGCGTTCCAGTGGATCCGAGAATGGTTTAGATTGGACACGGTAGGTGGCGCTGCGGTTGACTTTTAGGAATTTTTTTTTATCAAGGCAAGATAAAAGTCCGCAGGAACCGCTAGTTTTGTATAAAATGCAAAATACTTAGCTAATTATAGGTCCCAAATGGCTTGTTGGGTTTTGATTAATAACCCTCGTAATAAAAACATGCTATTTAAAATTTTACTATTATGTAAAATGTGTAAGAATAACAAAACAGAACATCTATTACTTTAAAAAAAAGGTAGTCCTAAATTTATATATATTACTAGCTGACCCGTGCCCACTTCGTTGGGCAGTAATAGGCATTATCAAGCTACAACTTTTTTCTAGAACTCAATCATATATATCTCATCGTTAAGGCAGCGTTCGTAAGAAACGTTGTCGTTCGACCATTTTTTCTCCGACTCCCCAGATATTACCCCCTACAACCTCACAAACTTTACCTCTTTATAATATTATAATAATAATATAATTAATTAATAGCTGCTGCCCACGATCCGCGTGAAATAGTTATTTTGGGCGAACACGCAGCGGAAGCTCTCAAAAGGAAAAAATAACCGCTATCTTAAAACATTCTTCATTGTTTCTCCGCTCCTGTTGATCTTAGCGTGATGATGTATAGCTTATGACACTCACAAATAACGTGGCTATCTATTGGTAAAAGAATTTTCAAAATCGGTATAGTACTTCCTGAGATTACCCCCTACAACGTCACAAACTCACAAAGTTTACCTCTTTATTAGTATAGATTTGAAAGTGAACACTGAACTACCAATTTCGTTATCAACAACACTTTTAAATTAATTTTCATATTGTAATTAACTCGTGAAAAGTCGCAGATTGTTGCTAATTTTGATCTTCTTGGAAATATACCAAAAGGTGTTGATAATCCACGTCGTGTAAATGATACTTTCCCCTTTATTGGTTTCCTAACCTTTGCTTTTTATATGTAAGGTATAATCATTATTTTTGTTTGTTTGTTAGTTACGCTTTCATGTCTTAAGTATTCATCCGATTACCATGAAATTTTGTATGCACGTTCTTGGGAGCACAAAAAAAGACCTAGGGTTTTTACCCGAAAAGTATCCATATTAACGTGATCGAAAACGTACTGTTCTATTAAATTAAGCGATACTAATAAAGTATATGTGTATATATAATACGTAGTACGTAAAACGTAGTAAAGTGTAATAGATACAGAAAACCGGTTGTATCGACAATATGTTCTTCTTCTATTTTATTTTATTTTTGGCAACCAGTCTTCTAGTAGACTATTTTTTTGGTTGCCAAATATAAAATAAAATAGAAGAAGAACATATTGTCGATACAACCGGTTTTCTGTATCTATTACACTTTACTACGTTTTACGTACTACGTATTATATATACACATATACTTTATTAGTATCGCTTAATTTAATAGAACAGTACGTTTTCGATCACGTTAATATGGATACTTTTCGGGTAAAAACCCTAGGTCTTTTTTTGTGCTCCCAAGAACGTGCATACAAAATTTCATGGTAATCGGATGAATACTTAAGACATGAAAGCGTAACTAACAAACAAACAAAAATAATGATTATACCTTACATATAAAAAGCAAAGGTTAGGAAACCAATAAAGGGGAAAGTATCATTTACACGACGTGGATTATCAACACCTTTTGGTATATTTCCAAGAAGATCAAAATTAGCAACAATCTGCGACTTTTCACGAGTTAATTACAATATGAAAATTAATAATAAAACTTAGCTTTTAACACTCAACAAGAACATACCATTCTATGTATAAAATAACTTTTAAAACTCGATCAATAGTGTCAGAAATCTGGCCAGAAATTCCGAATTTTAAGTTTTTACAATACTAGAACAGATGTGGTATTTATTATGAGTGATTGACCGCTATTTGCTGTGGGGTACTGCTGAAACTTTGAGAAACTGAATTTAGTTAAAGACCGGCATGATCTAAATACTAGAAACTGTAATAAACTGGTGGTCCCGTGTTTTAGACTTAGCAAAACCAGTAATAGTTTTTTAGGTAATAGTGTTAGGTTCTACAATAAAGTCCCAAAGCATGTTACCGATTTGCCGGACTGTAAATTTAAGTGCCATGTCAAACGGGTTTCAGTTTCAAAAGGATATTATAGAGTGGATCAGTATGTGAACGATAGTGACGGCTGGAATTGACTCCTCTCTGTGCATCCTCTAAAAGCTATTGTATGAGGTATTAGAAATATATGTTAAAAAACGTGCCCAATCGAGTTTCTTGCCGGTTCTTCTCGATGACTGGATTGTTTTCCGAACCGGTGGTAGTCTTTGACGTTTATAAGTGCCTTATTAGGGCCTAAACTGAATAAAGTATTTTCGATTTGATTTGCTATATGGTCTCTTTATCGTATTTAGACGAGTTAGCACTTCACTATAAGCTCACATAATTCTTAGTCACTTTGCGAATAAAGGTTGTAATACAATACTATGTTGATAAAAATAATACTGCTTCCAAAAGTGTCAGATGTCAGATGATTTTGCTTAAATTAGCAAAGATTTCCAATTTGTCTGTTACTTAGTTACATAAATTATTTCTGTCAGATATATAAATGTATCTTATATCGAGAAATACTTGTGCTAAACTTCTTTAAACTTATAATTAAGATGCACAAAGCAAAGGAAAATATCTTAAGAAAACTTAAAACACTATTGAAATGCTCGTAGAGATTGAAAGCCAAAGACCTATCTATTTCTTGATATTTTAATAAGATATTATGACGTGAACCGTCATGGCTAAATAAAAACGTCTTGAGACTTTCTCTCTCTCTTTCGTAAACGAGTGTGACGCAAGTACCAAAATTCGAGCAGCAAAAGATGCCCTGCCAGTTGAAACAACTAACTTCAATTATTATTTTGTAACTGGTCATCTACGCCACAATTATAAAATATAGTATATTCAATATAAGAAAGAAAGAAAGAAATATATTTATTGCCATAGTATAAGTGTACAAAAAAATCTTAACCGTCAAAAAGTAAAACTATGACAAAGAGATCTAGCGTCAGCGTATTGCCGCCTTTGAAAGCAGCGCTGGTTTTCAGCTAGGCCTCAAAATTTCCCGGCTGAAATACAATATGATATGAATATATCAGGCTTATAGAATCAAATGTAGTTATGTTCTAGGAAAAACATTTAAGAGTATAAAAAACGTATTATTTTTATTAACCACGGTTTACTACCGCACACTAAATTTAAATAACCGGAAAATGATGATTTTGACTATACTAATATTATAAGCTAAAGAGGTAAATAATCGATTGACGTAACTACTTTTATTCCGAAGCACTGGACACAACCAATTTTAACTCTAGGGGTACCATAATTATGAATGACAGAATCGAAAGCGGACATATTATGTATTCAATTTCTATCACAATTCCTAATTAGTCCATAACGGTAAGTCTATCCGATTAAGTAATTAAATAGAAACGGACATAATTGTAAAGTTCTGTTTGAGCGACACTCCCGTGTTCCCGTTCCCGCCTCACCATTGAAAGGGTTTAAGTGTTACTCACCGAAAACGTTTTAGCTCTAGGATAATGCCCGAACGGCCCTGTATAATTTTGGGTCCTCAAATTCTTTATATATTATGTATTTCGTTTTATTTTCCAACTGGAATTGGCACTCTACGCATTATATCTAAACTAGCATACATTATTGTGTAAAATAATATATATTTTTCAGCGACAGTTGTTTACCTTCTTCTATAATCGATAATTAAAAATAAAGATCTTATAGTCGAGACGATGGCAGGCAGATAAAACCGTACAAAAATGCCTTCAGCAAAAATTTTTCCTTTTAAGTTACACAGTAAATAAAAAAACAGTCCCTCCCAACATATCGCTCATTTCATGAAAAAAACAAGATTTAACTCAAAATTAACGTTGCGAGAAGAATACCTACAATCCAACAATCACTTTAGTGTAATCAAAACTGTGAAAAGAGACGTCTATTGTTCTCTTTTTGATTGAAAAACTTGGTCTCGGAATATACTTAATAAAGTGAAGTAAAATGTAAATGTAAGTAACCTTTTTTTGTAACAAAAACTAATTTTCATATTAAATTTAGTTTTTTTTTAATTCACTACTTTTGTTCATGCCATTTTATTTTTAAAATGTAAGTAACTTTTTCGGTAACATTAAGACTTCATTTAGTTTTACGCTAATTGTCGTATTGCATTATGCTGTTACTTAATCTGCAATTAAATTATTTTATAACATATTTTTGTAATGCCTATTTAAATGTTTTTATATTACAAGTTGTGTTATTTTCTTCAACGACCACATAACCATAAAATTACACGACCTACTCCTACTGTTAGAATTGCATTCACCCAAAGTTTAAACGCATTTTCTCACAAAACTAAATTTATTAGTTCTTCATTTTTAAGTAAAGAAGCGATATGTACATATAACTAAAGTATTTTCAATTCTCTATTAGTTATTCAATTGGTTCTAAAATATAATTAATCTGTGCCATAGTGTAACAAAAATGGATACACGTTCAACTCACTTGAGCACGTACGAGCAATCGTGACGCTCTCAATAATTCACTCTCACTTGAATTTTATCGCAAATAATATACAAATCAGTTGCAATAACGAACATTGAAATGATAAATTCTAGTTTTTTATAATCCTCCTGTATGTATACACATATTTAATCCGTAGCGCTTTACTGTATTTTAAATTTGTAAACTTATTTTGACACTTCAACTTATTCATATACGTAATTATTTATTGAATTGATTTTAAATTGTTTTATAGAGTATGAAATAACTTTGTGTGAAAAAAGAAAACAGGTTGATGTTCAATATATATATAAAGTATATTGGTGTGGCAGCCACTGCGGTCACTCTGGGTACATAGGCAAGAACTTTTTTCTTGGGAAGTGGATAATATTTTTTTTTATTGGCCAAATCAGTTGCAATAACGAACATTGAAACGATAAATTCTGGTTTTTTTTATAACCCTGCTGTATGTATACACATATTAAATCCGTAGCACTTTACTGTATTTTAATTTTGAGACTTATTTTGACACTTCACCTTATTCATATACGTAATTATTTATTGCATTGATTTTAAATTGTTTTATAGGGTATGAAATAACTTTGTGCGAAGAACAATAGATTGATATTCAATATATATATGAAATATATTGGTGTGGCAGCCACTGCGGTCACTCTGGGTAAGAACTTTTCTCTTGGGAAGTGGATAATATATTTTTTAATTGGCTGAAAGTACATACATTACAAAATAAATGCCAAATGTATTACTATAATCGGTTCAGGCTCACTTACTTTTAATCTTCAAAATTGCTGCCACCGTTGTAAGCGTTCACTAAGCATCAGCTTCCAAACAAATTCCACAAAATGTCAATTCTAACGTTTCGACGGAGCACCTATTACCCTGCCGACAATGGCTTACTTATAAATTAAACAATGTTATAGAATATTGCCGTGCGAGAAGTCTATACATTATATTTCGATAAATCGTCGAGGTAAAATATTACTCAATGTTAAGCAAAACTTTCGTATCGACATTAATCTAATAATATCCAATAATTCTTTATAAACTATATCGGGCTTCTTATAAATCTACACAGAAATTATTCTCGTCCATTGATAGAAATCACTAACGCCCTCACAATACCACACTAACGATCAAAGTTCATTATTACAAAACCAATTTATATGTCAGCGACCTCGAGGCTACAGTAAATAGCCATCTCCAATTCTAGTGGCAATAAACTAACCCGAACTTAATATATTATTCCCTTTTTTGAGGGTCCGTAATTATGCGAGTTTGTAATAGGCGAACCTCGAGGTCTCGTCCCTGACAATCTACGAGCGAAAGGGCGAGCATGTTTACATTTGATGAAAAAACATTGAGTAATTTAGAAAGACGTTCATTTTATTCAGAGATTAATAAATTTAATATATTTTCCATTGTACATAATCATTACATATTATAAAACAACTATCTACTACGTCTGTCTGTCTGTTCGCGATAAACTCAAAAACGATTTTTTTATCTAGCACGGATAGCCATCTCCAATTCTAGTGGCAATAAACTAACCCGAACTTAATATATTATTCCCTTTTTTGAGGGTCCGTAATTATGCGAGTTTGTAATAGGCGAACCTCGAGTTCTCGTCCCTGACAATCTACGAGCGAAAGGGCGAGCATGTTTACCTTTGATGAAAAAACATTGGGTATTTTAAAAAGACGTTCTTTTTATTCAGAGATTAATAAGTTTAATTTATTTTCCTTTGTACATAATCATTACATGTTATAAAACAACTATCTGCTACGTCTGTCTGTCTGTTCGCGATAAACTCAAAAACGATTTTTTTTATCTAGCACGGCAAAATGACTGCACTGTTCCTGATGGTAAGCACAGTACAATCCAAAAACAATGGCGACCACCGTGTGACACACTATCCATCGCCAGTCGCCGCTGTCATGCCGGCCTGCGAAAAGCTGGATATGCACAGGCTGATCCCGAAACGCGACCTGCAGAAGCGAATCACTATGACGGGCTTTTTCGCCATATACAATGGTGATTGCGACCCAGTCAGGCTGCTCTACCACCCCGCTTTCGCCATTGCCTCGTTCGTTATTCAGCAGGGTGCACCACGTGCAGGTGAGGTTGGCTTGGATTAGATTGGATGGATTAAACGAACTTTCATGCAGTTTTCATCAGCAGATAAACTGATTCATGATAAAGGTTTAGTTATATAATTTATAAGTTTTTTTTTTAATAATTAGGACGGGCCCGCTAGTACACAATAAAATATTATGAATTAATATAAACCAGAGGGTTTTCGTTATATATCACATATGTCACCAATAGATTAATTTTGTTGGCAACTTTGTGTTTAGAAATATATATTTTCAACGGGTAGTTTTTACGAACTCACTATACGCTATTGACGTAATGGGCCTTTCATTTCCTTTCACACCTTCACCAGACTTTTTTGGGCTCGCGATTAACTGCTCGGCTGAATTTAGAAGATACAGATCTCAAAATGGCTTATAATGTTTTTAAATATAGCCATTTTTTTTAACTATAATTTTATATTACATCACTTGTTATTATTCAAATTTTAATTTTTTTTGTAGAATAGTTTTTTTTATATTTATGCTGACAACAAACAATCTGTTGACTAGTGGATTATTCGTTTGTATGAAGCTTATACCTTTATGATTTTTCGACACTCCAGGGGTTAAGGCACTCAGCCATATGGGGGGTCCACTTGACGCAGTTCCTATCTTTCAGGGAGTCGCCTTAGTCGCCAAGCCTAAAATCAGTATCCTGGGTGTAGATATATCAAGCGACGTTCAGTTTGGTGGTCATTTGGAAGGCAGAGCAAAACTGGCCTTTTTCACACCTTCACCAGACGTTTTCGGGCTCGCGATTAACCGCTCGGCTGAATTTTGAAGATACAGATCTCAAAATAGCTGATAATGTTTTTAAATATAGCCATTTTTTTTATTATAATTTTATATTACATTACTTGTTATTATTCAAGTTTTAATTTTTATTTTTTAATAAATACGGTTTTTTTTATTATTTATGCTGCCACCAAACAATCTGTTGACTAGTGGATCATTCGTCTGTATGGAGCTTATACTTTTATGATTTTTCGATACTCCACGGGTTAAAGCACTCAGCCATATGGGGGTCCACTTGACGCAGTTCCTATCTTTCAGGGAGTCGCCTTAGTCGCCAAGCCTAAAATCAGTATCCTGGGTGTCGATATATCAAGCGACGTTCAGTTTGGTGCCCATTTGGAAGGCAGAGCAAAACTGGCCTCAAAAAAATTAGGTGTTCTTAACAGAGCAGGACGGTATTTCACACCGGATTACCGCCTTTAGCTTTATAAGGCGCAGGTCCGTCCACACGTGGAATATTGTTCCCACCTCGGGGTCGGAGCACCTCAATGTCACCTACTTCGTCTTGACCGAATCCAACGTCGAGCGGCTCGAATCATCGGCAACCAGGTGCTCTCCTTAAGGCTAGACACTCTGGCGCTTCGTAGGGACGTTGCGTCGCTTTGCGTCCTCTATAAGATCTACCACGGAGAATGCTCTGAAGAACTGTTTGGATTGATACCTGCTGCTGAGTTCCGTTACAGAACGACTCGTCACGGACTGAAATTCCATCAGTGTCATCTCGATGGTTGGAAGTCGTGCACTGTGCGCTTCTCACGTTCGTTTTTTCCGCGTACGACAGTTCTCTGGAATGAACTCCCAGCGGCAGCGTTTCTAGAACAATACAATCTGCCTTTTTTCAAAAAACGAGCCTATTCCTTTCTCAAAGGCCGGCAACGCATCTGTGATTCTTCTCGTGTCGCAGGTGTCCATGGACGGTGGTGATCACTTACCATCAGGTGACCCGCATGTTCGTTTGCTACCAATAAAATAAAATAAAAAAACAAGGTCTAGGACGCCAAAGTGATGAACTGCGACTTTGTCTGTTGCGTTGAATACAACATTGCGGATCTAACTAAGATAAGCTGAGTTAGGTAAACAATTCGTACATATATGAGTTATTGAGCTCAACACACATATGTGCTTCTCGAACCCAAAGATATATATTTTCCAAATTTGTCTAAAGCCACTTGAAAAATTCAAAAAAATAAGGAAAAATACAAAGACCCTTTCATGGTGTGTGTACCTACGGTATGTATATTTATATGTGGAGTGATTTGTATTCTATTCGTTGAGCAAGTGACCGAAAAATTTCAGTGTTACTGTATCGCGCTAGCAGCGTACTCGAGAACTCCAATCCGGGAGATCAAATCTAACCAGGAGATTAATTCTATCCAACCCATACACAGAATTAGTCTTATCACATAATGTTATGCAGAAGAACAGCTAGACACTCTGGCGCTTCGTAGGGACGTTGCGTCGCTTTGCGTCCTCTATAAGATCTACCACGGAGAATGCTCTGAAGAACTGTTTGGATTGATACCTGCTGCTGAGTTCCGTTACAGAACGACTCGTCACGGACTGAAATTCCATCAGTGTCATCTCGATAGTTGGAAGTCGTGCACTGTGCGCTTCTCACGTTCGTTTTTTCCGCATACGACAGTTCTCCGGAATGAACTCACAGCGGCAACGTTTTCAGACCAATACAATCTGCCTTTTTTCAAAAAACGAGCATATTCCTTTTTCAAAGGCCGACAATGGACGGCGGTGATCACTTACCATCAAGTGACCCGCATGTTCGTTTGCTGCCAATAGTATTAAAAAAACAAGGTCTAGGATGCCAAAGTGATGAACTGCGACTTTGTCTGTTGCGTTGAATATAAAATTGCGGATCTAACTAAGATAAGCTAAGCTAGGTAAACTATTCGTACATATATGAGTTAATGAGCTCAACACACATATGTGCTTATCAAACCCATATATTTTCCAAATTCGTCTAAAGCTACTTGACAAATTTAAAAAAATAAGGAAAACTACGAAAACCCTTTCATCGTATGTGTACCTACAGTATGTATATGTATGTATGTGGAGTGATCTGTATTCTATTCGTTGAGCAAGTGACCAAAAAATTTTAGTGTTACTGTATCGCGTTAGCAGCGTGCTCGAGGACTCCAATCCGGGAGATCAAATTTAACCAGGAGATTGATTCTATCCAACCCATACACAGAATTAGTCTTATCACATAATGTTATGCAGAAGAACCTACTAATTATGGATCAAGTATTTCGTTCGAACCACCGCTAAATTGTTCAGGTCATCTTCGTGTATTTCTCGCCATAATAACGTGAATTTTTAAAACTTTGAAGTGAAGTGAAGCGGGTATAGCGGCCGTTATCCTACCTAGATAATAAAAAAAATCCTTAAAGTCAACCGCAGTGCCACCTATTGGGTCCAATTATGAATATAAACCATTCTCGAATCCACAGGAACACACACACTTTTTTATTAAAATATTTTAGGAAGACTTCAGGCATACACACGGACAGAAGAACTATAATGTATATATAAAGAATTACATCCATAATATCCTGATATTTCAAAATACTTTGAAAGAAACGGTAAAGAAAATCGTATTCGCTTTTCAAGAATTTTCTTAACATGTCTTTTCCTTATTCTCATATATACTAGCGAAAAAGACACGTACGAACTCTAAGAACGTCACTTTCTCAAGCCATGCACATTTCTGCATAAATTTACAGGCGGCTTCTCAACCAACTAAATGTATTGGTTCAGTCGGAGGAGCGCGAAGTCGCGGCAAACGTGACAAGGTTACTCAAGTTGATATTTAACTTAAAAGGTAATGAAATTATAATGTAAATTTAAAAATAATGTGCTTAGTTAGATAAGGGATTGTTTCTATTACAAAATGTTTGTAAAGCAAAACCGAATATAGAACTATTTTACAGCAGTGTTAATTTAAAAATTTTGAATATGTAGACAAAAATTATGTTGAATACTAGCAATGTTCGGCATGACAGCGGCGACCGGCGATGGATAGTGTGTCACTCGGTGGTCACCATTGTTTTTAGATTGTACTATGCTTACCACCAGGCATAATACAGTCATTTTGCCATGCTACAATTTAAAAAAAATGCCTACAAGTTCGTCCGCGTTATATTACAATATAAAACTAAATCTATAAATAAACAGTCAATGATAAAACAGTTCAGTACCTTTTTCTCCTATGCTTTTCAACCGATTTTCTTTTTATTTAGTAGCTTTACTAGAAGTTTTAGAGTTACCAATAAAATTGACCCTGGAAATTATTCCCGTTTTTCCACACCATCGATGAGTCCTATCAATTGAAATTACAATAATTTTTGACTATTGGTAGAGTGGACCGATTTTAATTAAACAAATATTAAATATTACTCGAAGACATACTGTGAGGTTTTATAATTGAAATATGTTTGGTTAGTTATTCTTAGACACTTGGAATATTTTCTTTTGACAAAACTCTAAAAAATATAGTCACGTTCGATATACATTGTTATTACATGTATAAATAACACTATCCCGATAATCTCTTTTTTTAGATAGGAACAGAGTATTTAAGATGTAAAATAAAAAAAAACCAAATCTTTTTAATAATTTTTGCCTCATGAGAGCATAACGGCAGACAGCTGCTCTGTTGTTTTAAATTGTATTATTAAACTATACAATTTACTAAAGTAATTTTTTAAAGCAGCGTTTGCTTGTAATGTTGATTCAGCATAAAGCAAAAAATCAATCGTAAAATGATATATTCAGTTTTTTTCTTTGAAGTACGCATAGTTTTGTACAAGTCACAATAAGAGACAAAAAACTCCGACTGCTAAAATAGGTAAAACTTTTTTTTTAGTTTTATGAACAAACGAGTTACTCAATTGAATATTGGTAAGTAAATTTTGATACATATATATCGACTGCAAATATAGGTAAAACAATTTTTAAAGTTTTATTAACAAACGAGTTACTCAATTGAATATTGGTAAGTAAATTTTGATACAGAGACATTAAATTTAATACAGAGACATTAAATTTAAATAATGTATGTAGGATTGTTGCGTAAATATCGATAGTTAGGTTACTCCCGTAGTTATGACTACATACATCAAGAATATATATATACTCGTACATATATATATATATATATATATATATATATCCATCACTTCATACACATTCGACTAAGGTTGAAAAGTAAAATCGTATTTTTGTTTCTTAAATACATGGTATGAAAATAATCAATTGATTTTATCTTTCCCTGACGCTGTAAAAGATAACAAAGCCAACAGTCAATTTTACTTCGAAGAGAAAACTCGCAGTCTTCTTATTTACCTATTCTTGACATGAACTTTCTTCTTATAATAACAAGAATTTCATAGATCGTTGAACTTAGTCTTTGTCTATACGAATCGCTATTGCAATTATTTTCGGCTTGTAGCTTTAGCCTGTAACTGTTTTATACTTAATCCATCACTAAATTCTAAACTTTAAAATAATAAATTACCCGTTTTTTTTCGAACCACTACGCTATTAACCTGACACGTCTTTACGGCTTCAAATTCAGTCAAATTAATGTACAAGGGAATTGTACATCTTAAAAAGATCGATAAAAAGGTCCATGATGGTATATATTTATCTCTAAAGGATAACCCACAGTAACCGTTTTTATCTTTCAACAAAAATAAGTATGTGTTATTTACCAAGCTATTTTATACAATACAGTATTATTCCTTATCAAATTAAATACATTACATTAGTTGTACATGTGATGTAGATCAAAATTGCCCTTAACGGTATTTCATTAAAATGAATATTTACACTGCACCCCTGCGAAGCTTTTTTTTATATCATAGGAGGCAAACGAACAGTCGGGTCACTTGATTCTAGGTGATCACCGCCGTCCATAGACACTAGCTAGACCAGGGGAGTCGCAAGTGCGTTGCCAACCTGTGTTTGGGGGAGGGGGAATGGAGACAGGAGGAAGGGAGGGGGAAGGGAATGGGAGGGATGCCTCCGGCGCTCTCACTGACGGAACGAAACGCAACAATGGAAGCACTATTACTTCACGTCGGTTTTCTGTGAGAGAGTGGTACTACCCCGGGCGAGCCGACCCATTCATGCTGAAACCAGTAATAGCTTCGGCGTGGCTGTACTACCTACTAAAGGATAGGAAAGGAAGCTGGGGAGGGTCACTAGTTACACTTCTAGAAGTCGTTGTGGTCGAGTGGTTTGACCGGTGCAATGTAAACTCGATGTCCACAGATTCGAACCCCGGCATGTACCAACGAAATCCGCATACACTTACTAATTTAAACTGGTAACACTATCGACAGACGGCCAAGGAAAGCATCGTGAGGAAACCTAAACCTACGAAATGTTCTTGTAACCCTATGAGGGAAAATATAGAACTATGGATTTCTTAGAGCTTGAAATCGCTGATACGTCGTGGACTGCCGTGGTGGCTATGCCCATACCTTCCTTCGAAAGAAAGCTTATAACCCTGTAGTGGCTCTCTTATATGTTGATGACAATTCTAAATTATATATATCTATTTAATGTAACTGATATAACTAGTGGGCGCCCAGTGGTCGACATTCGACTGTAGTTCATTGATTTTTTTAAGTTTGAATTTTATTAGGGTTAATATCATTGTTGAATGTAGAATGAAAAAGGGTAATTGGAACGTAAGAGTAAAATAATACATACAGTCGAGCATAGCAACCTTGTATATTTAAACCTCAATTTAAGTCAAAGAAACTGAAAAGTACATATATAATTCTCAAATAATCCACATTATATATATATATATATATATATATTCTTGATGTATGTAGTCTTAATTACGGAAGTGACTTAAATACCGATATTTACGCAACAAACCTACATACATGATTTAAATGTAATGTCTCTGTATCAGAATATATATATATATATATTCATCTCTTCATACGCAACTAGGGTCGAAAAGTAAAATCGTATTTTTGTTTCTTATATACATGGTATGAAAAATAATCAATTGATTTTATCTTTCCCTGACGCTGTAAAAGATAACAAAGGCAACAGTCAATTTTACTTCGAAGAGAAAACTCGCAGTATTCTTATTTACCTATTCTTGACATGGACTTTCTTCTTATAATAACAAGAATTTCATAGATCGTTGAACTTAGTCTTTGTCTATACGAATCGCTATTGCAATTATTTTCGGCTTGTAGCTTTAGCCTGTAACTGTTTTATACTTAATCCATCACTAAATTCTATACTTTAAAATAATAAATTACCCGTTTTTTTTCGAACCACTACGCTATTAACCTGACACGTCTTTACGGCTTTAAGGTACACGTCTCACGCGGTTGTAACATATTTTTGATCAATTTCACACGGACGACTGCACAGGTAGCAGTTAATCACTACATAGTGTACCAATTCAAATAAAAAAACCCATTAAAATCACAATTGACGAAAATATTGGAAAAAGATCGATAAAAAGGTCCATGATGGTATATATTTATCTCTAAAGGATAACCCACAGTAACCGTTTTTATCTTTCAACAAAAATAAGTATGTGTTATTTACCAAGCTATTTTATACAATACAGTATTATTCCTTATCAAATTAAATACATTACATTAGTTGTACATGTGATGTAGATCAAAATTGCCCTTAACGGTATTTCATTAAAATGAATATTTACACTGCACCCCTGCGAAGCTTTTTTTTATATCATAGGAGGCAAACGAACAGTCGGGTCACTTGATTCTAGGTGATCACCGCCGTCCATAGACACTAGCTAGACCAGGGGAGTCGCAAGTGCGTTGCCAACCTGTGTTTGGGGGAGGGGGAATGGGGAAGGTGGGTTATCCGGCGCTCTCACTGTCCGAACGAAACGCAACAATGCAAGCATTTACTTCATGTCGGTTTTCTGTGAGAGGGTGGTACTACCCCGAGTGAGCCGAGCCATTCATACTGAAACCAGTAATAGCTTCAGCGTGGCTCTACCATTTACATATAAAATTATGGTTGCGATTATTATTAAACTTAAATGAAACGAATATCCACGATTCAACATTACGATACGCAATTTATCGTGAATATAGTTTTTTATAACTTGGATATTATAGTCAAATAATAATAGTGCACTCAGGTAAAACAAAGTTATTGGTAATAAAACATTTCTCACGTAACTAAACACTTTATCTCCCATACACGAGCCACGACACGATTGTAGTATCAGAACTCGCTTCTTACAACACTGTTAAGTATCTAGTTTTAAAATAAATTTATTGGAACGTTCCAGATTCGCGTTATATAAATATTTTTTCAATGACATTATAATAGTAACTGTCCTATATATTAAGCGCTTTATTACGTAGGGATCGTGTGGTAATGGTACAGATACCAAAAGTCAACAAAATTATATAAAAACAAATATTTGACACAAAACACGAATGCTGATTGGATTTTTTGAGGTTTTGTTTATCTATTTATTACAGTAATAAAACGTAACATATTTTTGGATATACGTCCCATTATATAGAAGTCATCCATTGACATATAGGACAATTTTTTTACCGGGTCTAACTGCTGAAAAGAAGTGACCGATAAAGCCGAAATAAAATGTTCGTAAGCCTGAGGTGGCTACATACATTGTGAAAGATGCAGACATAAAGGAGTATATATAGCCGCTTCCGTTGGGCAGGGACATACATCACTAAGCGTGTTCTACCGTCTGTATCACGGCGTGTGTTATGAAGAGTTACTTAATTTAATCCTTTCCTCCCCTTTCCATAAACGCACCATGCGCGCTGGTCTTGATAGACACAGTTTTACGGTAAATTGTATCTGAGCACGGACCAAAAAGTACCGTGAAGCTGTGAACAGTCTTCCGGCCATTGTGTTCCCGCCTTCCTATGACATGGGGGTCTCATCTTTTATTTCTGAAGTTGTCAATATAGGTAGTTCTTATGTATTCTTTAAAGGCCTAATCGCCAAATCTTCTATAGTTCTTATGTATTCTTTAGTCAGTTTTATGTCCAAGTTAATGTAAAGGCATACGCGCCAAATCTTTTCTATGTCCAAATTAATGTAAAGGCAGAAACGCCAAATCTTCTATAATATATTCTTTTATCCATCTTTTTTATCTTAATTTATTTGTTAATAGTAGCGTACTATGTTCATTCCTGAGATCATTGCGTTCAACCAAACAAACAAACTCTTCAGCTTTATATATTAATATAGATAAATAACTTTCTGCACTTCTCCATATAAACTTTAACTATGCCAAATTTCACGTTCATCCGTTCGCACAATTCCGCTAAAAAGGGATACAAAATTTAGGCTTCACGTATTAATATATATGATACTCTCAATTTTAAACAGTAATTAATATTAGTTAAACTTCTCGTATACACGTGAAATCACATATCTCAGAAACTAAAGCAGTTTAAACGTGGATTGTATACTACTGGAACAATTCAAACACGGCGTACGTAGTAAAATTACTCGAACTGCGGAAATGTTCCGGTTTGATAGCGGAAACGTACATATTAACGCACGTACCGTCGCTATAAAATATATCTAAGGTATTTCGTTTACCTTTCGTCTATACATATAAATCAAAATTGGAGTGTCTGTTTGTACTGTTAGAATAAAACCCTTTTACTAAACACATATGAAAGTATATACGGTACTTAGAGTAAAATAATATTTTTGTTTAAATTTCCTCTGTTTGTTCCGACTAATCTTCTAAATGGTTGATCCAATTTTAATAGGACATTCACTGATAAACTTTATAATATCTGATATTATAAAGAGTAACTTAGGCTACTATTATTTTTAATTTGTATTTAGGCATATACAATTTTCGATAAAAAAAAACATATCCGCGTGAAATTTTGCGAAAAACTTTTTGTTGAGCACGCCCGTCCAGAGACACTGCTCACTTAGTTCTTTTTTATATACAAAATCCTATTTTTTTCAAAATAATATTATCCTAAGTAGTAACAGCTAGCAGCAGCAGGAAAGGGATGATAAAAGTTAAAAAATTATTACAAAAAAAAAAAGAAATTAAAAACAGTTAACCCACTTTTAATACAGATTGGGGTGTAAGGGGTGTCAAATAAAATCTAAGAATTGAGACATCCAAGCCAACCTCACCTGCACGTGGTGCACCCTGCTGAATAACGAACGAGGCAATGGCGATAGCGGGGTGGTAGGGTTTTACAGCCTGACTGAGTCGCAACCACCATGTATATGGCGAAAAAGCCCGTCATAGTGATTCGCTTTTGCGGGTCGCGTTTCGGGATCAGCCTGTGCATATCCAGCTTTTCGCAGGCCGGCATGACAGCGGCGACCGGCGATGGACAGTATGTACTCGTTGGTCGCCATTGTTTTTGGATTGTACTATGCTTACCATCAGGCATAGTGCAGTCACTTTTCCGTGCTACTTTAAAAAAAAAAACAGATAAACAACGTGGCTTTTTAGAAACATCAATACAATTATGACGACAACGATATCGTTGGCACCAACTACTGACATCATTTTAAACATTACATAGTATAAAACAAAGTCCTCTACCGTGTCTGTCTGTCTGTCTGTTCGCGATAAATTCAAAAACTACTAAACGGATTTTCAAGCGATTTTCACCAATGGATAAAGTGATTCATGAGGAACGTTTTGGTATATAAATTGTCAAGGATTTTTTTATAATCAGGGCGGGACTAAGTCTGCCGGGCCCGCTAGTGTTATTATAATTTTATTCAATTACTAATTACATATAATGCCCACTTTTGATTTTGAAGTCAGTGATTATGAGAATTAAAATACGCCCTTGGTTAATTATAGTCTAAAAATATCAAATATTTCAAAAACATCAATCTAAAACTATGATCGTAGACATGGCAGTGTAAAAAGTTAGAAAATGTAGTAAAAAAATGTAGTTTCGTATCACGCATATTAAATATCGCAACAATATATCTTCTTTCATGAGTAGATGATGTATATCTATAGATTGCTCTATTGAAAAACATATCTATTTTTATTTTAACAAATTACTTTCACTAGAATGTTTCGTGTTTATCTAAATAAATTGTCATTTATGAAATATTTTATCTTTGCGATTTTCAATAATGTTATATATATGAATTCACGTACTGAATTATAAAAAAGAAGCGGAGACTTATTAATATTATTTATGAAATGTCCAAATCTACACGCGTAATACCCCGGGTCGCCGGGGCACCATCCGTCTGACAAACAATGCCTCCAGCGGACTGTTACTATAGCTTTATTTTATAACATTACCCTTTGTTTCCCTTGTATTTTATTTCATATGTCTCTATTTTGTAATTTAGTTTAGGCATTTTATGAGGGACACGTAAGCATTTTGATACGTACGTTAATAAATTTCTTTGTTCCCGTTTAATGAAATTTGTTTTCGGAGTATTACACATTTTTATATTATAAGCAAGAATTACAGTACAATAGTACTTAGGAATTAGTAGCGGTGAACTGAACCTAAATTTATTTGTGTTTAACGTATCTCAGATCATTGGGAATTGTGTATACAAATGTCTTTCAAATATATATAAGAACTAAATATAAGAAATAAGGATATATAAGAACTACCTATATTGACAACTTCAGAATTGGCAGTATGGATTAATTCCTTCGCCTGTCCTCTTGAACGAATATTATTACTACTACTAACGAAATCTCTCAAAAGTGCCCGATTTTGAAACATTCTACATTGGTTCTCTACTTCTAGTGGTTTTAGCGTGATTATATATAGCTTCGATAAATGAGCTATCTAAAACCGAAAGATTTTCTCAAATCGGACTGGTAGTTCCTGAGATCATAGCGTTCAACCAAACAAACAAACAAACTCTTCAGCTTAATATATTATAGTATGGATTAAAATAAC
>MU159333.1:150196-163065 GCA_015888305.1 Antheraea pernyi | reverse complement strand
GTGTGCCTTACTGGACTCCAAGAATAAATATACATAATTGAAATTGAATATCATCTTTTTGGTAAATTTGGCGGCTATATTGTTTTATTTACCGCGTTTGCTTCTACATAACTCAGTGATTATAGCAACGTAAAAGAATAACTTAAGTATATCGACAATACGGGCATATAAAATAAAAGATTTAAGATATATTATTCGATAAAGTATAGCTTATAATTTGCATTACTTTCTTATATAGTGTTAGTAAGCACTGCATTTGGTATATAGTAGGTTGAAGTTCCAGGTATATTGCTGATGATAAATCCCATCCCATTCGATATACTATTTGTATTCATATATCTAATGTATACGTTACATGTTACAGTTGGCGTCCGTGTCGTAGTTACAAATGTTTTTTAAAAAGCTTTTCTGTAATGTACACACCCACTCACTATTTTACAGTTCTTTAATACATTTTTTAAAAAGCGCGTGCGGAACCGCGGGCAACAGCTAGTATTATATAAAAATATATTGGGGTTCGAACCTATGGACACAAATTGGCATTTCACCAGTCAAACCATTCGAATACCATGACCGCTGGTTCGGTTATATCGTAATATAATATGATAATAATAGAAGTTACTTTAATTATGTTCTTTCTCTATACTAATATAATACAGTCACTATGTCTTATGTAAGCACAATTTAATCTGACATAATAGTGACCACTGAGATAAATAATTCATAGGCGGTCATCGCTGTTATACCGACCTGCGAACGTCTCAGTTATTGGATATATATTGGACGAACCCGATAAACTGACCAAAATACCGTTACAGGTTTTGTGTATTTTGTCCGACCTTATCGGGTATATATTCTGTAACTCCGCTTGGTGATATGATATACAACGCTTGGTTTCGTAACGCGACTTATTTATGCCTGACACTGTGGCAGTTATTAATCTTGGTGTATGGTAGTCGCGATTAATTCAGAAAAAAATGTCGTTGTCTACCACCTAGTATCTTGAAATAAAGGATAACGTAAGCAAAAATAATAAATCACTGAGTAATGAACGATTTGAATGCTAGTGTGGGAACGAGTGTGGGAACACCTGTGTGACAAAGTTTCGGCTACTTGTCACCTTAAAATCTACCCTTAAAAATAATTACTATAAGGGTATAGAAAAGCATTCGCACACCTATATCATTCCAATAATACCTTGAAATTAGTGTTTCCAAGTTCCTTTGATGTGTGTGAATATCCTGGGCCCAGTTGCAGTACTTCGTCTATCGTAACTGAATCTAATAGTTTGTAGCGTTGACGATCATATGTTGTCACGCTTGTATTTATTGAGATTATAGACAAAACTTCTTGACGATACACGCAGGTCTAAGAGAAGCATTATAAATATATATATTTAATTATGTACAATAAAAATGTATTTAAAAAAAAACACTCCCTCTTACTTAACTCCACATTTTCAGTTTTTATGCTCTAATCATAACCTTAACCTTCGCTCTTCTAATAATCTTATTCTTTGCTGTCCTGTCCATAGTTCTGGTCTTGTACATTCCTCTTTCTTTATCCAATCTATTCTCCTATGGAATGCGCTTCCTTATGAAATCAGGATGTCATCTAACCGTTTCAGTTTTAAAGTCAGGGTACGTCGGCTTTACCAGTCTCAGTTAGCAGAATTATCTGGTTAATGCTGTATTTAGTACTTGATGTTTACTTATTATACTTTTATTTATGTATGATGTTATTATATGTATGTATTGTATATATGTAGTATATCGGTGTTGATATTTTATTTATATATTGTTATATTAAATAGGTTAAACACAATTTTATAAAAACTTCTCCTTTTAAACGTACCAACATTTATCTCTGCATCACCTAATGGTTGACTGGTAGAGAATGCCTTCGGCATTAAGTCCGCCATTGCGTATTTAACGCATAATGTATAAATAATAAAAATGTATACCCAAAAACCTTGTAATATAAATACACCCGTATATAAAACCTAAAAAGGTATATAATAAATCTGTCAGGGAAAAGCTACACTCACTAACAGGAAATTTGTGTTCAGTGAATAGGCTATTTCTAGGTCGTCTGTTTTCTGAGCGTTCATCGTCCACGGATATTGCGCTCACCGCCAAGTGACACGCGGCGGCCATCATGCCTCTACAGGAAATTAGCGTTGTATATTAAGTCAGAAAAGGAGCCGGTAATGTGGATCATGATTCTTCTTAAACCACTTTCGTCTAGTTTGTAAGGACAACATAATTTTATTTTAATACTAGCTATTGCTCGTGGATTCGCTTGCTTGAATGTAGATTTTACCTATGTCTCCGGAACGATGCTTTTTTCTGCATAAAATATATCTTTTATGCTTTTACCTATGCTCAAAATCTTGACAATTTCTATGCGAAATTTCGTGATGATTGCTTGAATAGTTAAGGTGTGATAAGCATAATAAACAAACTCACATTCGCAATTATAATATTAGTAAGGACTAGGTCGTGCCCGTTGCCTAAATTTCATAAAAGAAGTATTTCTTGTTTCATGGGAATTATGTATTTTATTTTTATTCATTTTACATACTTTTTTTCTTTCAAATTGCAGTTTTATCATGAGTACTAAACCACCATATAATTTCTTTAGCAACCTAAGTTACTCATGTTAAATATTATTGTTACTCTTTAACCTCTATGGAAGCATAATTTTTTTTTATGTCAAAGAGAGGCAAACAATCAGATGGGTCACCTGATGTTAAGTGATCACCACCGTTCATAGACACTTGCAACACCAGGGGAGTCGCAAGTGCGTTGCCAACCTGTGTATGGGGTAGAGGTTGGGAAAGGAGAAAGGGGAAGGGAAAGGGGGAAAGGAGGTAGGTCTCCGGCGCTCTCGCTGACCGAACGAAACGCAACAATGCATGCACTGTTACTTCACGTCGGTGTTTTGTGAGAGGGTGGTACTACCCCGGGCGAGCCGACCCATTCATTCAAGCATAATTATATAATGCCTTACAACATATATTTTAATTTCATTCAATAGTTTGAAATAGCTATGTAAATATACTAAAAGAAAAACGTAGAGAAAACCTTTCAACTTTGGCTACAAAATATCGGTTAACGCGCCCACAACCCTCCGAAAAAACAAAGCGTTGTTCCGCAATGGCGTTTGTTCCGGAAATTACTTGATGTGTCGCCGAGGATTAGTTTCCTATGTACATTCGATTTTTGGCTTCCAAGGCAGGTATACTGATATTTACATTTAAAACGCGTATACAGTTCGCTTTATTTCCTTCAGGATTGTATGAAAATAAAGTAAGGTTCAACTTTTATTTTATAAATTATTTATATTTCATGCGAATTCATTTTATTAGCACCTATAGGATGGAATGTGGGTTGGTAGGGTTTTACAGCCTGACTGGGCCACAACCACCATGTATGTATATGGCAAAAAACCCGTCATAGTGATTCGCTTCCGCGGGTCGCGTTTCGGGTTCAGCCTGTGCATATCCAGCTATTCGCAGGCCGGCATGACAGCGGCGACCAGCGATGGATAGAGTGTCACTCGGTGGGTGCCGTTGTTTTTGGACTTTACTGTGCTTACCATCAGGCAAAGCGCAGTCACTATACCGTGCTACAATAAAAAAATGTAAGTTATTCTTCAGGTTCCATGCTTCCTATATGTTCAATTTCATTGCCATCGGCAGCAGTATTAGGAGTCGGCTTAGTTGTGAAAAATAACAGACAGGCAGACTGAGTTAGTTTCTCATTTGTTATAGTACCAAATTTTGTGCACGACTTTGCTGACATTAATGGAGATTTGAGCTATCCTTTAAGAAGCGTAGATATTTTTCCTACTTTATGCCGCTGAGGCGAGTGCTACAATTTAAGATAGAGAACACGATAATTGGGACACACATAGGCAGTTTTTAATTGAAAATGTATAATTGTAGTAATAGTATATAGATTCCATTGTAGTAGATAAAAGACTATTATGTTTTATTTTATTTATATCTTTTTCTGTATCCTTGCCAAAGTGTAATAGTCACAAACAAAGAATCAAATACACTTATTTTTACATTGATATAATATTAGGTTAATTATTTAATATTTTGTAGATGGTAGCACCACGCTGAAGCTATTACTGGTTTCAGTATGAATGGGTCGGCTCATCCTGGATAGCACCACGCTCTCACAGAAACACCCACGTGAAGTAACAGTGCTTACATTGTTGCGTTTCGTTCGGTCAGTGACAGCACCGGATACCCACTTCCTCTCCTCTCCTCCTCTCACTCCCCTTCACCCAAACACAGGCTGGCAACGCACTTGCGATTCCCCTGGTGTTGCTAGTGTCTATGGACGGTGGTGATCGCTTCACATCAGGTGACACACCTCTTCGGTTGCCTCCTATAATATAAAAAAAGGATTATTTCTAATAAAGAATTTGCCTTTTAAACCTTATAAATTAGACTACGAAAATTGCGAGTTACATTTCCATTCCAGTCAGCAAACAAACAAATGCCAACAACTAAACAAATCGCAAATACAGTGTTTTCATATACGGATATTCAGAAGCATTTTCCACCTTACTATGAAAAGGCCCATGACAAGCAGTAGCTGAAAATAATGGAATTTTTCGTGTATAAACGGCCCACATCAATCTGGGAAACGTTAAAAGGCGATAAAAATAAAATGGACATTGATCGAGGTCTTTTCGACACCTCTCAAGCGTTAAAATAGAATACCTACAATACATATATACGGAAATATTGAGCATTGTTTTAAACGCTTGTAAACCGCTTTTGGTAGGTGGTAGAGCCACGCTGAAGCTATTACTGGTTTCAGGATGAATGGGTCGGCTCGCCCGGGGTAGTACCACCATCTCACAGAAAACTCTTTCTATCGCTATCTCCTCTCCCCTTCCGCTTCCCTTCCTCCCCCTCCAATACAGGCTGGCAACTCACTTGCGACTCCCCTGGGGTTGCAAGTGTCTATGGACGGTGGTGATCACTTAACATCAGTCAACCCATCTGTCCGTTTGCCTCCTATGACATAAAAAAAATTTATATAAACAACGAAACAAAATTAATAACAGTATAATTTACTTTATATGTTAGTAGCCTATTGCGATCTAGTGGTGAGTTATAGTAAAAAGGATCTCATAAACATATTCACTATGAAAAAACAAAGATGTGCTAGATTTCATATTGATCACTCAACCGATGTTAAAGTTTCTTAGAAAAATCTACATTAGTTATAGATTTTGTAAAGCTATGTCATAGCTATATATTAATCTTGACTTATTATTTATTACTAGTTGATACCCGTTACATCATCTGTGTTATTTATTATCTTAACAATATATTTAAGCTACAGAGAAAAAAACAAGCATCACACGGCTTGCCTCAATTCTCCACCTCCAGAAATTATACATCGTTGAACACATAGTGCTTATAAAATACATAGTTTGTTAACATTTTCTATTAAACGAATCTATCGTGATATTTCTTTTAGATAAGGTCTAAGTGTCTAAGAAGTAGTTAAACAAATTGATAGAGATCTATCTATACAGTAGCTTTTGCGTGATGCGCGCACATCGGTAGGTCTCCATTATATTAGTTAGGTACAATGCATTATACTATTGTGTCCAATATAAGTAGTTTTTGTTTATTGAATAAATAGAAAAACACGAATATATATTTTAATAGAGTTATGAACGATCACGTTATTCGGTTTAAGGACTCAATAGTTTAAAATCACTTGAGTTAGTTAATTTTAATACAAAACTTTCTAAATGAATCCCGAGATCCCACAGCGTAAAACATTCTAAAAAGCGACTATATTGATAGATCATGATTTATATACAGAGCGAAGCTATCGTGATATTTCTTTTAGATAAGGTCTAAGTGTCTAAGAAGTAGTTAAACAAATTGATAGAGATCTATCTATACAGTAGCTTTTGCGTGATGCGCGCACATCGGTAGGTCTCCATTATTTTAGTTAGGTACAATGCATTACTATTGTATCCAATATAAGTAGTTTTTGTTTATATTTTAATAGCGTTATGAAAGATCACGTTATTCGGTTTAAGGACTCAATAGTTTAAAATCACTTGAGTTAGTTAATTTTAATACAAAACTTTCTAAATGAATCCCGAGATCCCACAGCGTAAAACATTCTAAAAAGCGACTATATTGATAGATCATGATTTATATACAGAGAGTCATAATATTTTTCTAAAGTGTATCTGTTTTCGACAAAATGAACCACTATTGACCTGCGATACCGCGCTATTGACTCTATCGGGGTGTTACTACTGACCTCGAACGCTATTGGTGGAAGTTATCGGCTGTTCATTATTCATTCCGGTGTGAGACTACATTGGTGGCATATAAAGGGCAAGATGTCGCTGATCTGGACGCACTCCTATGTGGAAGTTATTGTAGGGCGAAGCTCTGGCCAAATGAATAGTGACAGTGTTTATTGGCAATCCTGACTGCATCGACCCTATACGTGATTAGTGTAACAATAGTTTAAAATCACTTGAGTTAGTTAATTTTAATACAAAACTTTCTAAATGAATCCCGAGATCCCACGGCGTAAAACATACTAAAAAGCGACTATATTGATAGATAATGATTTACAGAAAGTCATAATATTTTTCTAAAGTGTATCTGTTTTCGACAAAATAATACTAGTGGTCGGCTAGTGGTCGAAAATCGACCATTATTCTTTATTGCATTAAATAAGACCAAAAAGAATAAAGTGGAAGATAAATCATTTATCAATATATTTACATATTATGTTATTATAAAATTAACCTACAATTTGACCAGTTAATATCGAGGGTAGGGAACGTAAGTCATGTCAAAAATATTGAATGTAGGATATAAAATAGTAAATGGAACGTATGAGTAAAATGAAGGATGTCAAAACGTCTTTTTCATTTATGTTTGTTGTGTGTAATTCAAGCAGTAGTGTGAGTAATGTGTATTTTAAATAATTTAATATGGTTAGAATGTATTTTATTTAAAAAAATAGTTTTGTGCACTTCTCCTCCATATAAACTTGAACTATGCTAAATTTCAAGTTCACCCGTTCGCGTAATTCGCTTAAAAAGGGGTACAAAGTTTTAGCTTAACGTATGAATATATAAGATACTTAAATTACTTCGGCTTTACAATAAACGTTATATATTTATTTAAAGAAATCAAACTTTGTGAACTAAAATTTGGATATATGTTTTTAAAGACCATCTTAAAATTGTAACACATTGTGGAATCACATGTAACATCACTAGTTAAATCGATTATCACTGGATTCTTGGCAGTTGAAACCAGTAACAGAGAGCTTCGCTTATTATGGTAGCCACGTAGTAGCGCTTTGAAGTTACAGAATTTATAAGTGAATTCAAACATGATAATTCACAAGGCTCATGTTTTCATTGAAGATGGAATCTCCGAGATGGTTCAGTTATATTGCGAGAATTTTTTTATGTTATATGGACTATACTACTAAAGAAAGAGGGGCGAAAGAGGGGTTTTGAAATATAGAGTTATATATGTCGGAACACCGTGTAGGTGGCAATTATAGAAAAATATGACGATATCCTATGTAGACGTCATCTTTAGTAACTGATGTGACCGCTCCAAAGATCTGCATGAGAATGACCCCTGCTGTTTTTTCCGAACTGACTATACGCTGTTGGCCTGACGGGCCCTCACAGCTTAACCGGGCTTTTTATGTGAGCGTTCAAGGTGGTCAACCTTATATCAACAAGCTAAAGTGGCCGTTGAAGGTGGCCAACAAGAAACTAAAGTGGCCGAACCTTGGCTTGGGCTGTTGGAAAATCGCGAATCTAAGTAAGCTGCGGTAGCTAAGATAGTAGTAATACATATTACTTAATGAGATACACATGTGTACCTCACTAAAGCAAACATGTATTTTGATTCTGAAAATCTGAGAAAACTAACCAAATAAAGAAAATGAGAACAAACCACTTTCACTACATGTGTAGCAGGTGTGTAGAGAACTGTACTCTATGTAGGGTGATCCGAGTTGAACTAGTGAATGCAGTATCATTGTATTGCGCTAACAGCTGCTGAGGCGGGCTGCATCGTGTGTGCGGGAGCGAAATTTACCGTCAAACCACGGTGGTGTTATCTGTGGATTGGCGGGCGTGGGCGCGAGCACGCTCTGTTTGTAAATCGGAAGGGCGCAAACCGTTTGCTGCCGTTATTTCGTTGCAAGGATCGGTAAAGTTTCGGTTACTGTAACTAGGTTGTCACTATATTCATGGTGATCACTACTGACTTGAGTCCTGATTCTCATCTTCCCGTTACTGGATGTATGCTCAGCTAATCTTGAAGAGCCTAAGCATGCCACTATGACTCCAGTCTCACACGGAATGTAATGGTCGCCATCTAATTGCACAAAACTGTTAGTAATTTATAGCTCAGTTGTAAGCTCTTTCGTACACCTTGTCGATCGACATAGATTCAAATTCTTGCAAACAAACCGGAGTTTTCGGTGAAGGAAAACATCGCGGTAGTGTTTTTTTTTATTCCGCCTGGCTAGCTACTACCCTCATGTAGAAAAACTGTTGCCAAGCATTTATGTGGTGTTCCGGTAGTTACCGAGGTTTGGTCTGTCTACCACATTATCACTTAACATCAGGTCAGATTGCTGTCAAACGCTAAAACTAAGTATTAAAAATATATGTCACACAGCCTTTTAGTTAAAAATAAAAAACAAATTTAATTTCCCTCCCCCTGCCCAGTCACAACGTCGCAAGATACTTAAGTACTAAGTAAAAATATACAATGTTAAAGAATCTTGTAAACGATAAAATCTTAATACCAGCGTAATAACATAATGAAAATGTCATAATTAATTAATTAAATAAAGAAATGCTTTAACATTTCCAGGTAACATGAGCCCAATTATAGAAAAGGTAAACTAGCCAAATCAGCCCATCATTATAATATCACATTAGTAGACGGGGGATCTACCTTGGGAATAACCATTGAGGTTTAACACGACAGAACCAATATAATTTGAAATTTATATTTAGTATTTTTCTTCTCAATATTATGATGTTGTAAAATATAAAGTAGGTCTAAATAAAATTGCTCTTTCTATCCAGTGATTCTTGAAAGACGATGAGGTTTTCGATCAGACTCCCTAGGGACCAAGTTTCGGTCAAGGTAAATAAAATTCTGTATACATATTCTTTACAATATAGTATCACTTTATATATTCCATGTAAGACCTGTTGACAGGTTTCGGTACATTCAAAGTACTTTTTTATTTGGTAAGAACTCAGTATCAAATAAGATTAATAAAGAAAGCAACTCAAGTTTAATTCCATTTCAATCAAGATTTATATTTTGTACATGTGAACAATGTTTCGCATAACTATTATTTTACCGCATAAATAAAAATAAAAGAAAAAATACATTTTCAATATTCCTTTCGGATATACACAGAAAGCAAATAGAAATGCAAAACAGAAATACAGTACGTGATCTTGCGGCAGCGAAGCGTAACTTTAATCTAAATGAAAGTTGGCTGAAGCCAAAATTCTATACAAAACAGTACGACTCGGAGTGGTTCGGCGCAGTGTTATAGATATTACATATTTAAAGTGTATCGATTTTTTTCTACCATCTTTAAATGCCTATTTATGCCTAATTATGATATATTTAATATTACATCCTATTAAGCATATGTAAGCTCTAACAATGATTTAGGGTTTAGTGTACGGCCTGAGTGAACATGCGTTCGGCGATGGACTACGGTTCATCCCGTGCAACGCCGAAGAACACCAAACAACATGCGATTATCTAGAGAAACAAGAGGGGGTGCGCTGATTTACCTACTCACCCCTGTCGCGACAAGGATTGAAGATCGTGATTCGTGGCCTCCCGATAGGGACAGATCCGCAGCTGCTAGTCGAAGCACTAAGCACTAAGGGCTTCGAAGTAGATTACGCCCGCCAGATTAACGGACGTAGAGGAAGAAACGGGTGCGTTTACTACGTTAATCTCAAGAAGACGACCGGACTCACGCCCGCCATATATATGATAGACTCACTGCTTATGATCCCAGTACAAATCGAAGCCTGGAGAGAAGAACGCCGGCTGGCACAGTGCTACAGGTGCCAGCAATTTAGGCAATCGTCTCGACAGTGCCATAAAGACATCGCATGCGTGCGCTGCGGAGGGCCGCACTATGCACGCAATTGTGACCCCCCCGAGAGAGGACCCGCCGACCTGTGCCAACTGCGGGGGCGCCCACACCGCTAACAACAAGATGTATTGCCCTGTATTCAAAAGGGAGATGAGAACCCGTCGGGCCGGCACCGTAGCCCGGTGCTGAGGCCCCGGGCGCAAATACGACGCCAGACCGGCCCAAAATACGGTCTCAGAGACCGCAGCGGCGAGCCTGATGGCCCCCGCTAATGACACTACCCCCGCATGGGGGGTACATAGGCAAAGGTTTTGACCTTGAAAGAAGGCGTGCAAATAAGTGAAGTCCAACGCAAAGATAAAGACGAATTACAGAAAACTCTCGTACAGCAGGAAAGGGAGGAAATAATTGCTGCCCTCCGCCTCCAGATGCAAGAGTTTAAGAAGCGCCTAGCCTATGAGACCCAGACCCACAGCGACAATACGAGGACAAACACCTAGACTATACCGCCCGAGAGTCCGCGAGGACCACGGGGCAGCACCCCGCCTAGGGGACTGCCCCAGGAATAAATAGACACCCCCGCGGTAGCGGGGGGAGAGTGATGCCACGGCCAGAGGGGTATGCCTGACGCCGTCTCCCCACACGCCCCTGAAGGGGCGCGCGAGACGAAATTCAAAGGTACACTTACCCTAATACCCCAATACTTATATTGTTTAAATAAACATAATATAAATAAATAAGTATGCATCTCAATAGACACATTATTAGAAAGTAGTAATCAACAAGAATTTTGTGACAAATAAAGGCAACTAGTACCACGGTGTTTTCGTTTTGATATTTTTTTTCTCAAAGTAATTTACGATTTGTTTGTTATGCCATGTATCACTAGATGGCACGGTTATGTAATTTGGATCATTTGTTAGTATTTCTCAATTAACAAACTAACAACATATCACTAGATGTAAAAAGTGTACTTTGTTGTAATTTTGTACTGTAAGATATATGCATATCTTGTTCTAAAGTTTAAATGTTTGTATTGTTTTATTGTACTTGTTATTTTACGACACTTATAGATACCTATATATATATATATAACTGCTTTTCAATATTACTATATATCACTACCACTATAGATATAGCACTTTTTATATGTATAAGTGTACTAAACGGTCACAATATCCTTGAGAGGTTCTAACAAGTATACGCGTTGAAAAAATACGAAATCTGGGGAAGGACCACCCTGCAACTGGTTATTTCTATCAGATGGAACTAATACGTCGCATAAACCCAACATAGTATTGAGGGATCACTCAGAATCAAGGGTATTTGCGTCTGTAAAACGGAACGTAGTTACGAGAGCGAAGCTTTATTGTATATGTTTAGTTATTTCAGAGAATTTGTATGATATTCAATGTAGTAACACTAGACAAACGTTGAAGGCTGCTGCTAATTTTAACGTGGTTTGAGATAAATCTGCTGCCACTGTAGTTTCAATCGACAGTTACCGCCTTTCATCCAGAACGGAACATCTATCCACGGCTTTCTTTTGCGATACTTGATCCATACACCTTGTTTCGATTTATTCATGACTAAATTTCCCGCGATTCCGTCTGCATGAAATCTAATGTAAAAAAACAGTGACTAATAAAATCATGTGAATGTATTTTCATTTCCTTATCTACTTTTCTCTCGTAAGTACTTAAGTCGCAACGTCATTAAAATTAAAATATATTTTGATAGAGTGAACCGATTCGAATGAACCCAAGACTAAATGTTACTCGAGGATATGCTTTATTTTCTTGGTTGCGTTTTACCGTGAACGCAGGCGTTTAAAAGTAATGGGTGTTCAAACAAATAGACAGGCAGACAGAACATTTCTAATACACAAGATAGATATTTCTGATTGAAATGTATTTTATTACTTAAGTACAGACACGATAAATTTATATAATTATTATATTAGGTCTTTACCTACAAAATTGCCGTTTTGTATGAATCATGTCATGTATATTTGATTTATATTAATCGAAGTAATCACCCATGCAATCAATGCACCTTTGCCAACGCAGTGGCAGTTTATTGATCAGAATAAGAGAGAAATATAGATAGAAATCAGCTGGACGGGAGACAACAAATTCTTCAAAGGCATTTTGTACTGCCTCTTTGGTACTGAATTTTTTTTCCCGCCAAGAAGTTATCCAAATTCTGGAAAAAGTGGTAGCCTGTAGGCGCACGGTATGGTGAGCAGGGCGGATGACGGAGAACTTCCAACCCCAGCTCTTGCAACTTGGAAACAGTCTGCTGTGCAGTATGAGGTCGCGCGTTGTCGTGCAGGAGCAGCGGAGACGAGCGATTGACCAATGCTGGTTGCAGATGTGCCAGCTTCTCCATCATTGTGTTCAGTTCTTCACAGTACACATCTGCAGTAATACTCACCCCGTTTGGTAAGAAGCTGTGTTGAATCACACCGGCGCTAGACCACCAAACAGTGACCATCACTTTCCTAGAGGTAGGTTTTCGTTTAGGGCATTGAAGGTGAATTAGGTGCTGAACCAGCATCCAACCAACTTGCTGAGCGCTTGCGGTTATCAAACAGAATCCATTTTTCATCGCAGGTAACAATGCGGTTCAAAATTCCTTCATTTGTGTGTCTGTTGAGCAGTGCAAGGCACGTCTCGACGC
>MU159333.1:106208-134465 GCA_015888305.1 Antheraea pernyi | reverse complement strand
TCTTCCGATGCGAGCGGGCGAGTCCGATGGAACGAGACACGTTTAGACGTAGTAGTGTTTAATCAATTCCAAGCGGGAGTGCAAAGTAGCGTCCACTATAATATTTAATGACAGGTTTCCGCAAAGTAACCCCTTCTTCAATCAAATATCTATAGGGACTGTCTTTCAAATGTAATTGCCAAAACACATCAATTTTTGCTTGGTGACAGATTTGAGGCTCGATGGTGGTAGCTACTTAGAGGGGCTCAGAAAAAGCCATTGTGGTATCACAATGAGAATTACTTTAACTTTGCTTCACTTAAGTCTTTATTAATTTATCTTTATAATTAAAGGCTATTAACGGGTGGATCAATTCAGTACGTTCAATTCAAACGTAGTTCAGTAGGTGTTAGAGTCACGCTGAAGCTACTATTGGTTTCAGCATAAATGGGTCGGCTCGTCCGTGGTAGTACCATCCTCTCACAGAAAATCGAAGTGAAGTAACAGTGCTTGCATTGTTGCGTTTTGATCGGTCAGTGAGAGCACCGGAGGCCCACCTCCCTCCCTTCCCCTCTCCTCTCCCACTCCCTGCCTTACCTCCAAACACAAGCAAGCAACGCACTTTCGACCCCCCTGGTGTTGTTAGTGTATATGGACGGTGGTGATTACTTATCATCAGGTGACCCAACTGTTCGTTTGCCAACTATGACGTAAAAAAAAACGATGGTGACGTCTAGAAATGATGCTCTTCTTAGTGTATCCACCAGAAACGAATGTAACCTATCATGTTTCTAAAAATATCTATTATGAAAAGATACACTAGATCGTTTCTTACCGTTTCTTCTCGATGACTGGATTTTTTTCTACACCGGTGGTAGTTTTGACGTTCACAAGCGCCTTCTGAGGGCCTAAATTGAATAAAGCATTTTTGATTTTGATATATATGTGTAAATCAAAAACCGAGATATTAATTATCACAATGCGACAGTATATGCAAAGAGTATTTATACAGACGTATCTGAGTAGTTACGTAGTTTGCCAATTGTCTCCGTGCGTTAGTTTGCACGAAATCAGCTCAAATCCTGTATGCCGTCGGAGCGTACAAATTCGATAATATTTACATGTCTCAGGCCGAATGACGGAGGGCGGCTTTGTTTTTGGAATAAGAAAGAGGATTTTCTTTATTGTTACTAAGTAACCCTGGTCCCAGATGAACACATCTTTGATGTGATTCGAATATGTACTATTATTTATTTTTATTGCTGGCTCAGGGCACATCGTTTAAATACGTTTCCTTTTTTTTCAAATTCTCTTTTTATTTTCGCTAGAAAAAGGAAAAATATATTACAACATTTTACTACCTACCGGTATCTCACTTTATATTCGAATTATAACTATATATGCTATACATAAAATTCTGTCTGTTGTTAGTCCAGTTTAATATTTCAGTCTTTTTCTACTAAATAGAGGAATTTTCAAAGAATTACTTAGCTTCATATTATTTCGCTTTTTCATAGGGACTAAGCATTATTGCGGAAATAAAATAAAATTAACATTAAATTGGTAACAGGCTTCCCGTAATTAGTAATGCCAAAATTAGATTTAAAAGAACATATAGACCTTCCGATTAATCTAGATATAATGTATATAAAACAATTTTTACGAAAAGGAAATGTTGTAGGCAACTATCAACCGGAATAAAATGATTATATATATTAATGCAAACGTAAATTTGTTTTTTTTGTTATCTTTGGTAACTCTCATCCAGAAAAAAGTACTCTTCATATAGGAAATAAATAACGTGAGCCACGGAAAAAGCTCGCGATATAAATAATATATAATTATTATTAAGTACGTATTTTATTATTTACTGTTTGCATTTTTTTTCTAACTGACTATTCTATTGACCTAGACCGGTCTTAACAGCTTCACCGGACTACTAAGGCGAGCGCTTAAGTAACTCAGCCGATTTTATTTGACAATTAGCTCAAGGGTGCACGGCACACCTCGGCTTGGGCTGTTGCCATACATGCAATTCGCGACCTATCTGAGCTAACTTAAGCTAACTATTCGTGCATATATGACTTGTAGAAACATATATGTGAACCAAGCATACATACCTCAACAACTCTTATATATATTTGGTATCGGATAATAGTGCGTGTAAACAGCGTTTGCGCCTTTTGTGTAGTCTAGTAATATCCCTTAATTTTCATTTAACATAAATTATTATTAACAAACTTTTTCGCGTGTTCTGATTGGCTCGTTTTATAGGAGTCACGATGTTGAGGTAGTCATTTTCAGCGAGAACACGAGCGAGAGCCAGTTGTTTGAACACTGTAATGTTACTTATTCGGATGCGACCGTATTTGATTAATGGAACACAATCGTCATATCGTTTAGCGTGGTTGCCACTACCATATATACTGTGATAAGGCAGACAAAGTAACTTCCTTTTAGTTAGTTGTCTTCGGGTGCCCGTGCGGCTTATAGGCCTGCCTGATGGTCACGACTGCTGATGGTATTTAGATATCTCAACAGTCGCCGTCGGCTTTAAATCGCACTGCTTCAATTATAGTCTTTCGTGGTGCAAAAAATAAGATCTCAGCCTAAATGGCAAACTTATCATTTATATTAGATAATTTGAACAAAGTATATAACAACGAATAAAATACATTGGACAATACATACAGTATACATTACGAAAATTGTTAAAAAATACAGTCGAGTCTATGATTTGACGGTACGCCGTTTAATAATGCCTATGTGGTTGCATTTGCATTGGGGTTCAGAAAGGAGGTGGAACATGGTAATGTTGTGATTTACATATTTTAATATTAAATAGTAAGGCTGTATTATAGTGTGAGGAAAGCGATATGCTTAATTTTGATTTTATTTGATTTTGAACATGGTAGAGTCGAATGACATGCAGGATAAAATAAAATACAAATAAAAATATTTGCATGTTCCGTCGTTTGTATCTGTTATTTGAGTTTATCAAGTAATTATGTGGGGCGCATCCGCGAGATTGAAAATAATGCACTTTTAATAAGAAATATTTAATATCAAAAGAATACAATTTTACTTATACTAACTTTAATACTAAAAGAACTATTGTTCGAGGTATGAACTAATAGCACTGTAGCTAAACCTAAGAGATGTCACTACCGTTCGAAGTCTGAACCGAGAGTGCTTTCAACTTCGATTCAATGTACTAGGTGAGCCTCACGATCCCAGAGTGGTGACGAGAGTCCAATTCCCCGTACTTGTCGCCTCATGTCGCGTCATGCTGCAGGTGGCCGATGTATCGCAATGGTGACGAGTAAACGGCGAATTATGTCTCTGCTAGTCTGTTACTCTGTAGTATGATGTACACAGTGTAACAAAGTGTTTACTAGTTTGTTACCGAGATAGCTAGTTGTCTTGTTTTATAAAATAAAACAAAATATCTCTCTCCAAATGTTTGAATTTAATACTAAGATAAAATGTTACCAAAAATATTTCAGCCAATGCTATATTACGTTTTTCATTCATGACTCTTATTTTAGCCTTGTAAGAGTTATAGTTATACAATTTCTCATTTCTAATACATAACTATGAAGTATCAGTTACAGTCTTAAATATACACCAATCGTATACTTTATAGTAAAAGTTTCTATTAGTACAGTTTGTATTGTTACCATACTAAAATAGGTTGTAATATTCTCCACGGCTTTATTTTCTATGCATATTTTTTGGATAATATACGGGGTATGACAGTATTCATATACGTAGTTACATTTTGTTTATAGATGGTAATATACGAGACTTATCTGAGATTCTTAAAAATTCTTGGCTATTCTTTCTTGGTGTCATAAACTACTTCTTAACATTACTGAGTTCTATATTGTAATTAACGAGAGTGAAGTCTGTTATTTTAAAATACAAACACAATGTTCTCTGTTGCATTTGGATTGTAATCAAAATATAACCAGAAATGTCTAACATATATTGTATGATGAAATAATTTACATGCACGTTCATTGTTATTTGTATTTGGAAATACAGTATAGGAGCACTCATTATAGCTGCAAATTTATTCAATACTAGCTGTGCCGGCGACTTCGTCCGCGTGGAATCTGATGTACAAAACAATTATTAATAAAGTCATATGAATATATTAAGTCTACATTACTATCTACTTTTCTTTCGCACTTAACTTTTGCTAAACCGAACCGATTTTAATGAAACAAAATCTAAATATTATTTCAAGATATACTCTATGATTCCCTTGAAAGGCTTTATCATGAACGCAGTACTTTAGCAGTGATGCGTGTTCATACAAAAATAGTAGTCCGGTGAAGCTGTTAAGACCTTGCATGTTCAATAGCGTAGTCAGTTCGAAAAAAAAAAATGTTCATACAAACAGACGTACAGACATTTCTAAAAATGATTGTAACGTATTTTATTACTTATTCGTTGTGATAATTTTTGTTACAAAAATCTAAAAAGTAAGGACACGTTAGATTTAGATTCTTAATATATGTATATATGTGCTATCTGTTACATTTCTTTTAAACAACGGTCGTTTCATACAATTCATTTTCTTAGGTTTTGTTGCAAGAATCTTCACTCTTAGACCGAGTGAAGACGGTCATCTTCTACAGCTTTTGAAGGACCGCGTTGCAAAAGAATGATTACACTTATTTTTTGTTAGTAATAATATTATAAGCGCACGTATACTCAGATTAATTTTCTTCAATATGTGAATAAACCCTTACATTCGCGTGGTACCTGGTTTTACGTATTTGGTAAAGTGAAATATTCATCCGTCTGCCGGCGCCTGTTACGTGCTTACCACATTTTTTAACCGCAGCTTTTTTGAGATAAAAGAATAATTTTCATTTCTCTGTTCAACATTTTTACTCGACATGCCTTCGTTTATATTTTTAATGAAAATGCTCATGTGATTATTAATAATTTCGTTTATTTACGAACTTAAAACAATTATTAATGAATATTGATGTTTTGTCTGAATATTTAAACTCTACATAAATTTCTAGCTCTCATATATTGTGCATGTTAGTTTGACATCCAGTAGGTTACATTAGTAACAACATCACTGCATCGACGTCAACAGAAATTATCATCTATAGTAACCA
This sequence comes from Antheraea pernyi, assembly GCA_015888305.1. NCBI lineage: Eukaryota > Metazoa > Arthropoda > Insecta > Lepidoptera > Saturniidae > Antheraea > Antheraea pernyi. The sequence goes on along the minus strand of MU159333.1, from coordinate 129,345 downwards.
GTTTTGTGAAATAAAAAAAAATGTAAATATCTACAAATTGTTTGATTCATTCGGTACAGTTCAATTTTCATAGGGATTTTCTACTTTATCTTTTGCGATATTTACAGCAAACCATTTTACGAAGCTCTTATCGGTACACATTAACTATAAATTAAATAGTGTCAATCGACGTATAAATTCAAAGTCACGATCGCAATTTTCGTTGTAGATAAATATCGTGATGGATCGAATAACATGGCGCTAGGGTACTCCACACTACCCTTAAATCGAAAGTATATGAAGAGCAAATGGGATACAGTTCTCTATACGCTATTACTATATTGGTGTTACCGTATGGGATTACGTCGTCACACAATGTCATATGAGATTGTAGTCCACTACTAAACCCTATGAACATAGATAAGATCAATCGCTGATGATTATAAGCTATTTTCAGTAATATAATGCCTTCATCAATCAGACCAACACCTAGATTATAAATATGTTTATCTTAGAATCAATTAATGATATGAAAGAAAAGCTATCAACTAAACTTTGTACCAGAGTTATAATATATATACAAAAAGTAGCTGACCTGGTAATAAAAAAAATACTGTAGGTGGTAGAGCCACGCTGAAGCTATTACTGGTTTCAGCATGAATAGGTCGGCTCGCCCAGGGTATTACCATTCGATCTACAGAAACACCCCCGTGAAGTAACAGTGCTTGCATTGTTGCGTTTCGTTCCGTCAGTGAGAGTGCCGGATACCCGCCTCCCTTTCTCTGGGGGGGCCCATTGCCCCAACACAGGCTGCCAAAGCACTTGCGACTGTTGTTGCAAGTGTTTATGGATGGTATTGATCAGTTAACATCAGGTGTTACACCTGTTCGTTTGTCTCCTATGATATAAAATAAAATATAATAGTTAACAGTGACGCATGTTAATATCAGCACCTCCAGATATCAGTATTTTTATCACTTTTTACAAAAATATACATTTATTTCTAATTTACACTATTCTTAATCCAAATTTATTAAATTTTATTTTCTGTTTTTTAGTTGGATTTCTTATGAAAGCGTGTTTTTTAATTTTTTTAAACTATTATTTATTTTTTATTTTTTATTTTCTTATTCGGATTATTGCATTGTCATCGACCTTTGACAGGTGTGCAGAGTTTGAATTAAATCTGATCGTTCAAAGTAGGACAAAATCGAGCTCAAAGGGGTCGGTTACAAACATACATACAGATGCAGCTAATAAAAGCGTGATAAAAAGGAAAAGATATTGTCCTTTTCGGTAATAAATAATTCGAATACAACGTCACCTGAAGGGTCCAGATTTTATCGTTTTATTTTCGACACTCAACCAAACATACCTGTAGTGAAAATACTAACACAATATAATCATAGAACTTGTTAAAACGATTGCAACGCCATCTACCGAATAATGCTATGACATTTCGTTCCCAAAGAACAAAAATGTTATGTGACTATTATATGAATCGGTTGAGTACTTTGGAAGTTACACTAATTCAATATGAGTACATTTATAAGAAAATGCGTTTTTTATTTTTTCAAACAAAGTGAATATTATATTTTCAACAATAATAAACATTTGATGTCCATGTTATATACAGATAAATGTATAAAAATTAAGTTTGTTATACAAAATTCGGTCCTGTGAAAAAGAATCACGACCATTCAGTTGTTACTAATGGGCCATGAGATTCCTGAAATACGAAATATTTCTATAAATAAACATCATCACAAATACCTAATTTACAGTATACAACTGCAATATTTATCCCGATTTATGTCGAATTAGAGTTACGCTCTGTACAGAGAATTCCAATCAAAGCCGCACCTCGTCCGATGAAAGTTTAACGAACTCGAAATGTAATCTGATTTGCGTATAGCTTTATTTTGCACTTTTAAAGGGTACGGACGATATAAATTCCTTGCGAAACAAATTTAACAGGAATTTACTAAAGATAGGCTTACACGTCACTTTATATGTCACTAATAATCATCTGCAACCTTGTGTTCTTATATTTGGATTATTCTTGGAACTATCATGATTTCGTATATCTTCTGGGATATTTTATATACCTGGGTTGGGTTGTTGATAGTTACGGATCGGTTAATAAATGTTGACACGTTTACAGAATGAGATATGAATGTCAGTATCTTTAGGATACAGCATGTTTCAAAAACATATTATTTTAAATTGTTAACTAGATAAAGGGTCACGTACAAATCGAGGCTAAAAGCCGTCCGCGTAAATATATACTTATGTGTAGCTATTTGTTTACTAAGAAAAGGAGAAAAAAAGTGTTAAAACTGTTTTAAGTTCAACCTAGTTACAACCATAACACCTTGTAATAAAGTCACAAATGTTCAAAATATTAAATAATACTTACGATAAAACGAGCAAAGTAATAAATTACCCCTCACAAATGAAAAGATAACATAAACAGCATTTAGTGTGAATTCAACCTTAACACGTAATGAATAAAGTACGTTTTCCCGTTATTGTGCGTGTTTGTTTCTGGCGAGGCCAAACATTTGTATCACAGGTTTAAAATCGGTAATTTTGTTCAAAAGTTTGATATTATTTGTTAGTTTAAACCTTAAAATATAACTTATTCAACATGTATTTAGCGAAAGTAAGATACTCCGGTTGTTAAATTGCTTTTTCGGGTATTATTTTTGCATCTTTTGAATACACTGCGGCATGTGCAACGGGCTTACATTGGCTGTGTTTCAAACAACCTAAACAAAATAAGGGCACACATTTCAAGTGAGCTCTTATTTACCTAGACGTATTTTTCGCGCCGACCCGTTATGTAGTTATTGTTGATCGAAGGTTATTACAATACACATGCCATAGCCGATTGATAGTCTGGCTGGTTTACAATGTAAAATTGTGCTTCGTCGTAAGTTTCGTCGTGTACGTAAGAGAATGATGTTTTATACCACAATTGCAGTAGGACATCATTTTATATGTCTACTAGCCGGCTCGGCGGACGTTGTCCCGGCCTGATAATTTAAAAAAACACCTTGACAAATTATATATCTAAACCTACTATACTACTATATATCTACTGGTAAAAATCTGATCAGTAGTGTTTAAGTTTATAGCGAACAAATAGACAGACGTGGCAAAAGACTATTTTATAATGTGTAGCGATTCACAAACTGCAAAAGAGTAGTATGTGTTTGTGTCGATGTGCCAGTTTAGAGGTTGTAGAGCCACGCTGAAGCTATTATTACTGGCTTCAGCATGAATGGGTCGGCTCGCCCGGGGTAGTACCACAAACACCGATGTAAAATAACAGCGCTTGCATTGTTGCGTTTCGTTCGGTCAGTGAGAGCGTCGGATAACCCACCTCCCTTCCTCTTCCCCATCCCCCAAACACAGGATGGCAACGCACTTGCGACTCTTCGGGTGTTGCAAGTGTCTATGGACGGTGGCGATCACTTAACATCAGGTGAACAACCTGTTGGTTTGTGTCCTATTATATAAAAATAGTTTTAGACATATAAGGTGACGCAGTCCGTTGAAGCTGTAAAGACCTTGCCAGCTCAACAGCGCGGTCAGTTCGAGAAAAAAAAAAGATACGGTGCCCTAAATTATTCTTTCACTGTTTCTCTATATTTGTTTTGGGGTTATTTTCTTGAATTAGTACAAAATAAATCATAAAATCTATGTGATACTACTATATTATATTAAAAATTACAAACATTGCTATTATCTTGATTAAGCACTTATCTCTGTATAAATTATTACGACTTTTAAGCAAAATGAATAAGTTTATTCCCCTAAAAGGATATCTTTTAGAGTACATTCACGAGGACACCTTTATGAAATTCAATGCCATATTTAAACGAGATCCGGCAATTAATTAAGGCAGATAAGTTTGCTATATTCAAAGCCCTCGGTGCTTACTTTCCTCGGTTAGACTGCCATTACTTTGAACATATTATGAAAGTTGATTGTTAGAATTAGTTCCGTATAATTCGCTTAACTAATTTTCTGTCTATAGTCTAAATTAATATTATAGAGAGAAAAGGTTTACCTTTTTATTGTTTTTTTTTTTTATATTATAGGGGGCATACGAACAGGCCGGTCACCTGATGGTAAGTTATCACCGCCGTCCATAGACACTAGCAACACCAGAGGAATCGCAAGTGCGTTGCCGACCTGTGTTAGGGGGAAGGGGAGTGGAGAGGGGAGATGGGGTGCCTGGTGTGTATCCGGCGCTCTCACTGACCGAGCGAAACACAACAGTGCAAGAACTGTTACTTCACGTCGGTTTTCGATGAGAGGGTGGTACTACCCCGGTCGAGCCGACCCATTCATGCTGAAACCAATAATAGCTTCAGCGTGGCTCTACCACCTACAAGATTGTAATGGACAGGCTTATAAAATGCTTAACCCATGCTAAGAACATTTCATCATTAGAAAGTTATAATATAAGAGTGTAACATAGGCTGTATTTTATTCTCAAAATCCATACTAATGCGAGCGAAGCTGCGATAAAAAGCTAGTATATACAATATCATTGTAAATTTTCCGTGTTTAAATCTGATAACTATTGAACCAATTTGTAGCATATTTCTAATTAATTTAGTAAGAACCTCAAAAAAGGATATAAACGACTTTTCTATGCGGTTAAACAGTAATAAGATATGGCATGACTTATGTCTGTACGTATGTTGTGGGGTGGCACATAGGACAAACACTTGTGTAATCCACAAATGATCGTTCTGTGTCTATATATACTGTATGCCTGTAATTGTATTAAAATATATATTAAAATAACTCGCGGCAGTTATTACGACTGCCGATAGAAGTGAAAACTCAAAAAAATAGAATATCTGTGTTCTTTTTTCAATTTTTAAACCAATTACCAGGTGCCAAGATTTTCTCCCACTTATTTCACATTTTCAACAATTCTTTTTAAATTACTAGTTTTTGTTCGCGGTTTCGCTCGCGCTAACGTAATGTACATGATCTATCTCTTGGGAGCAGTGCTTTTATATGTATGATTTATTCTGATATTGGGTGATTTATACTAATATATGATTTATTGAGGACATAAGAGTTTTGGCATCATTGACATATAAAAACACAAGATGCACAGTCTCGAGTAAAAGTGACGCTCGATACCGTCCTCAAAAACTAACCGATATACACGCGTATAGTTCTCGTCAAACTTTTTAACCGCTCTGAAGTAGATGCGCAGAACACAAATTTAGATATAAGAGCGTTGTCATATAAAAACCCAAGACACACAGTCTCGAATAAAAGTAGCGCTCAAAACCAGCCGCAAAAACTCCCCAATATACATACATGGTTATAGTGATGCGATAAACTTATGATTCTGAAAATTCAACCTCACCTGAATGATTTAAATTTGTTTTTACAAGGACGCAAGCGAGGCGAGGCTATTTGACATGACTGTATAATCCAAAATTATGCACTCATTTTTGTTTGCCGGCTGTGAGACGTTAAGTGTGCATCTTGGGTTTTTGTATATGTTTGGCATGTATTAATAAAAATTATATTATATTAACATCTCCATAACACAAAAAACCGCAGTAACACATTTAAACAGAATGACAATCAATAAAAGACAACAGACTATACCCACAATGATGTACAAAAATGTATTTCAACCAACAGATGGATAACATACGAGTATATTCTTTTCTATACTCCTGACACTATATATGTGAATTTCCACGACGATTAGTTCAGTAGTTTAGACGTGAAATTGTAACCAACAAACAGACAACACACATTTTCGCGTTTATATTGTTTATTTAATATATTCTAAAATTCCGTTAAAAATATATCACTGTATATTAAAATTTTCACATTTTTCACGATCGGGTTCGTCATGACAATATTTTTTTTATTTTGAGACATCAACAGCTTTTTTTTACGATTACCAATGCGGTTGATAACTTTACACAAACTTTTTTATCTATGCACCATATTTTTAACAATAATATTGGAATAAACCCGTTATATTATTCTGATATATATCCTGTAATATGTTATGTTACTGTAAAGTTTCATACAAAATATGTTCAGTTGTGTTTGGACGAAGTAACAAATATCCACTCACCCTCACAAACTTTCTCGTTTATAAGTTTTATTTGCAATTAACTAGAACGAAGTTGTGGTCGGTCCTCGTAAAAACAAATAGATGGTTGCTTAAAAGTATTCAAACTACAAGTTAAAACAGTCAGTTAGACCGTAGGCGTATATAAAAAAAATACAAAGAAAACGAATTATTCCGTTGTAAATTATTCATTTTTATGTAAATTCAAGCTCCCGCTTCCACACAGATTTAATTACATAACAAATATAAAGTGATTTAATAAACACTCAATGTTTCATCCATTAGCGAAATCATGATGTTACGTGTCACGAATTAATTAACAAATGAATTAATATTTTTATTAGAATAATTATAATTTCATTAAATCCTGGACTGTCCAACACCATAACGGTGTTATTACAAAAAAGTTAAATACGTATTGAATACTTGCTTTAAAAATTAAATGCACCGCGGTCGCTGAATGTTCGCCATCTTGCTCTTTTGTCTCGCTTTGGTTACGTTAGGTTAGACTTGTGACTTGTTAGTGCGGCGTACGGCTTGCCGTGGAGTTTTTTCTCTCCACGTTAAAAAAAAAAGGTTAGACTTGTGAAAAAGGATAACGCGAACTTGCCTCGTGCGAGCGCGGTGCATATAATTCGAAACCTTTTTAAAGCAAGTATTTAACTTTTTTCTAATAACACCGTAGAGGTTTAAATTTCATATAAACGAATGTAAGCCTTATGTAGATGGTATATCCACTATTGCCAAAATAAAAGCATATTTATTACAAAGCTACAGAAAATTTTAATATTAATAACAGATTATGTATGATAAAAGAATCGATGGATATTTAAAAACATGATCCGCCATTTTGAGATTTGTGTTTTAAAAAATCAGACGAGGAGTTAATATGGGTCGTTTTATAAAAGCTAGCTGCTACCTGTGACTTCATTTGCATCGTTTCTTATTTTTATAATATGTTTTATGTATAGAGGAATAGAGGTAAGGATAAGCACGACACCGTTTGGCCAACTTCTCCACGGCAAATAATACACGTTGCCGAACCTGTAGTGTTTACATACAATATATAGTTTCTGAAAACTTTTGTCATTTTATATTACATGAAGCTATCGTAATATTATATTTTTTAGATAAAGTCTAATAAACAAAAAAAAATGAAAATCTATTCCTGGAGTTTTTGAGTTATGTCCACAACGACAGACTGCTATCATTCTGCTTAGATATATATGATGACAAAATATGTGGAGGTATTGCACGTAAGTAAATAATTTCAGCGGCCATGCGCGTGAGGTATTGTAAATAATAATCAGATATCACTATATATCACTTCCACGTCATTCGATTAAAAACAAAATTTTTCTTCATTTCAACACCCTGAATACTCCACTTTAAAAATGTTCTTTTAGCTTAATCCAAAATTTCTAAAGAACCGATTCACGTTTTTAGTTTTAGTACAAATTATTATTTAGTTACGACGCATTCTTTTGTTTCACGGATGTATTTCATAGCGAAAAGCCTTATATTTATTAATTAACATCTGCCCGTGAGTTCGCTCGCATTTATTTACGTTTTTTATTTGTATTTATATGTGTGTTTTGTATTTTTATGTGTGTTTTAAGTGAATGTAAAAATTCATGATGATTGGACGAGCATTTAAGGCATGAAAACGTAATAAACAAACAAACTCATATGCGCATTTGTAATATTAGTTAATATCAGTATTAAACACCGTGTAAATATAAATTAATTGGTCTATCTCTTGGGTACAATATTTTTTTTCTGGTATCCCATGTACTTTTCTGTCTTGACAACGTCTATCCAAATTTCACGATGATCGCTTAAGTAGTTCTTGAAAGCGTAATAAACAAACAAACAGACGAACGCACATTCACATTTATAATATTAGTTAGGATTATATGAAAATTATATATTGAATAAGTGTGTTTAAGTTACAATATCTCAATATTACTTAATTCTACAAGCTCTTGTCTTTTCCATCATCAAGAAATAACTGTTTATATTTAAGAATTCTCTTCAAATATAGACACATAATAACTTTGGCGATCAGTAGAACGATACAGAAGTTACTGCGCTATAAGACAATGTAGGTCAAGTTAAAATAAAATGGAGCATAGAACCTTCTTCATAAAATATATATTATGTTCACCAACTTTCAGGGTGTTTGAATTTACAAGTAAATTTTTAAATGTTTTTACCACGAGTTTTACTAAGCATTGCCTAAAGTTTTAGATCTAGTTGAACACATGCTTTATACTTCATTACAAAAGCGTGTCCAAGCGGTTAAGTTTACTATGCAAGCATCTCTGAATAGCATCTGTTCAATTCGATCTCATCATTCAAAAACGTTCCATTACATACAGATATTTTGCAAATTTCAATTTATGAATAATATTTTTGTTTAGATCCTCATTAAGAATATTTACTTATTATTAGTTGATATTGGTTATTATTATTGTAAAATATAAGTTAAAAAAAATATGTAATTGTTAAAATAAGCAATTTATAACATATTTTTTTATAGTAGCACGGCAGAATGATTGCATTATGCCTGATGGTAAGCACAGTGCAATCCAAAAACAATGGCGACCACCAAGAGAGAAACTATCTATCGCCGGTCGCCGCTGTCATGCAGGCTTGCGAAAAGCTGGATATGCACAGGCTGATCCCAAAACGCGACCCGCAGAAGGAATCACTATGACGGGCTTTTTCGCCATATACATGGTGGTTGCGACCCAGTCAGGCTGTAAAACCCTACCACCCTGCTTTCGCTATAGCCTCGTTCGTTATTCAGCAGGGTGCACCACGTGCAGGTGAGATTGGCTTGGGTGTCTCAAGTCGTATGATGTTATTCGACACTCCATTTGACACCCCGTGACACCCCACGACACCCCAAATTTATATACATCAAAGTGCATAAGGTGGAACAACAGTATAATGTCGGATTAAATACATTGTCAAATGACAATAGTGTTATATATTAGTATTTATTTTACTTGTGAATCTCTAAAATTGTTTTATTTCTTCCAAATTAATTGTACCCACAAAATTGATATTTTTTTACGAAATGTCTTTCACCGGCAAATTGAAAAACAATAAATCACAACAATAACATAAGAACTGTCAACTTAGAAAAGTGTTAGAGAATATTTAAATTTAAACAATGACCATCTGTAAACAAGGGTAAGACAGTCATTTGTGATCAAACTATTTTGAAGTAAGAGTTTAATCCGTATTTTACTTTTTGTAACAACACGGTTCATTTTTATTTATATAGATACAAGAACATTTTAAAGACTGGGCTACAATGCCGCTGCCTTAAATATGAATTATCTTAATGGATCATATAAATTAAGAAGATCAACTTTCGTTCGAGTAAAATTCTTTTAATATAAATTCTGGCAGCTTACAACGGACGTTAAAAGGGCCAACCTAAATATTAGGTACGGTGAAGTTACGAGGTCCGTTTAATAATAAATCAGCCGGGTTAATCGGGTAGGGAGGGAACAATAGAATGAGTTATATTTGGTACGACAACTCTTTGTACACGCGAAATCGGTTCGGATCATCTTCGACTTTCATTATTGAAAGTCGTAAGTCAGTTTGGTTCCAAATTTATTTGATGTACGATTCGAGGTGAATTCGATTATTCGTTTAGTTGAACTAATTTCTATCTCATATTATCTGACAGTAGCAAAAATTCGTAAGAAACTGATTACCATCGAGTTACTTTTTAGAATGTACATTAATTTATTAAGAGAGATTTAACTGAGATTTGATTAGACCGTTTTGTACACGTAAACGATCTTTTTACAATGCTTAGTTAGTATTATTACAAATAATAATAACTCAGCATTATTTTAGGGTATATTGTCTCTAACATGGAATGTGTAGAATTCATTGAAAATTATTATTTAGTATCTTTACTATTCTTGTTTAATTAGTTAATTAATTTTGTACACTAGGTACGGTCTACGGTTTAACTCTCGTAACTTTTTCCGCCCTCTGACTCCTTACGGCTTTACGAATTATTACTTCGTTCTCGCTTGACGTATTTTCTGACCTACATTTTACATTGTAAATGCCATACTCCTCAAAGTCCATAGCTTGTAACCGTTTGTAATTATTAGATACATCTTCAAACCTTATAATAAACAATTTCTTAAGTCTTATAATATTCACGAAGACTTTGGTTTTAAAGCATTTGGTTCCCATAATACAGTGCCCAATTAAAATTCGCTGTTTTAATATTAAAAATAATACTTACAAGGAAATCTAAATAGTAACGATTTGATTATCATTGTTAATACCATTCAGTCTTAAATCAAACAAGTATACAATAATAAAATCAAATATTTGTTTTAAACAAATATAGTATATGAATTTGTAAGAATGCTTACAAATTGTTAATTGCGTTCTGATTACAGGATATAGACTTCTAATTTAATTTCTAATTCTATTTTACAAGAGTTACATTATTTAAAATTAATTGAACACTTAACTGGAAAAGGTAACTCTGCATTGTTATATGAGGTGACCTAGATACTCAATTACCGCTTAGACGAGGCAGCGCGTCTTGCCTGACCAGCAATGTTTTCGTTTCCAAGAGGCATCATTATATCTTTACTGTCAAACTTCTTAACTGTCCTACAATAAAATGGCGTCTAATAAATTCGTTAAGTTTCTATATGCGAGACAATTTTATTTCTAGAAATATTTTTACAATAAATAAGACTGCAAAACATTTCGATTAGTAAATACTGTTAGTAAAACGAAATCATGATTCATATTATTATTTTGTAAAATTTCTATACTCCACTTCCAATACTTCACCAATCTGATGATTCTATTATATTAAAATTGATGTATTTTGTACGCTCCCACGCCAAAACGATTCCATTTTATACCTACAATAGCGTAGTCAGTTCGAAAACAAAACGAAACAATACAGCGAATTTCATATTAATGTAATTAATTATTGACATGTAGCCATTAACAAAACTCATAAATTATACACCCATTCATTTTCAAACCCAGGCACATAAAAATGCACTTTTCATTTATTTTTTTCTTTTTATTAATTTTTCTATTGTCTTTGAAATAGATTTGTTTATTTGTTTGTATTATTATTATTGGTTTACAAATTACGGCGCTCTCAATGGCCGAACGAAACGTAACAATGCAAACACTGTTACTTCACGTCGGTGTTTCTGTGAGAGGGTAATACTACCCCAAGCGAGCCGACTCATTTATGCTGAAACCAGTAATAGCTTCAGCGTGGTTCTACCACCTATGAAATTTGAAGAAATGATATTTTATTTTATCGGTACCTATACTAGTCTATGTTTTTTTTAAATAAATACATGTATACTGAAATCATTGTTGATTTCAATATATCTCATTTTCTTGAAATGAGTAAGTAAAAGGAAAACACTTGAATTGAATACTTACTAAACGTAATAAACAATTACATACTTTAATCAAAGTTCTTGTGCACTATTATATAGTAAAAAAATACAAGATTTATATTCAATTGAAATCGTCAATCTATCGTTTATTTGTAGTTTGCCTCGGGAAGGAATGTTAACTCAGCAGTGCAACCTCGACATACTAAAACTTTTATTATTATCTTGCTTAATGTACTGCGTAGTTGTTATATAAGCCGTTTGCATACATTAAATATCATACAGGGGCGGGTATGTTCATTTCGTTGTGACTTCACGAGCTTGGGTTTGGTGATCGCGTTTTTAATATACACCTAATATACACCTTACATAATGAGAGTATTTTAAGCCTAAATATCATACAGGGTAGGTATGTTCATTTCGTTATGACTTCACGAGCTTGGGTTTGGTGATCGCGTTTTTAGCTGTTGTTAGCAGTTTCATCTGAATATACACCTTACATAATAAGAGTATTTTAAGCCTGTTTTTTTTTATGTCATAGTTGGCAAACGAACAGGTTGGTCACCTGATGTTATGTGATCACCACCGTTTATGAACACTAACAACACCAGAGGAGTCGCAAGTGCGTTGTCAGTGGCGTTGTAGGGGGTAATCTCAGGAAGTACTGGTCCGATAAAAAAAATATATGTGAGTGTTATGTAGCTCATTTATCGAGGAAGGTTATAGGCTATATATCATCACGTTAAGACCAATAGGAGCTGAGCACCAATGAAGAATATTTCAAAATCGGGGTTATTTCCTCTTGAGAGCTTCCGCTGCGTGTTAGCCCAAAGTAACTATTCCACGCGAACGAAGTCGCGGGCGGAGGCTAGTTATATATATGATTGCAATATTGAAGTTGAAATGTCGTATTCTTGTGGAATTAACATATGGTTCATTCCGGTTTTACATACCGTGTAAATCGATATAACGACATTTAAGAGTCGGTTTATTTTATGGCGTTATTGAGAGATGTCGTTAAATGGAGAGAAGAAAGATCTTTATTTTTTTAATGTAAACTAACCAAAGTTAAGTAATTTATACGTTTTAGGGTGTTTGTCGTCAAATTAAGTGACGTTAGATGGAGTTTACACTGTGTATTCCTTTATTTTAAGAATTGGTTAGTTTAGTTTACATGCATACACATACAAAATATATATTCATGTTCATGAGGTACACATGTGCTTCTCACTAATTCTTATATGTACGAATAGTTTTAGTTTAGGCAGATTCGAGATCTTAAATTCAAGGCAACAGCCTAAGTCAAGGTTCGACCATTTTGCCACCCTTGAGTTTGTTGCCAATCGGCTGAATGCCTTAAGCACTCGCCTTAGTAGTTCGGTGAAGCTGTGAAGGCTCGTTAGGTTAATAAAGTAGTCAGATAAAAGATTGAAAAGATAGACTGCATGAAAATGAGAGGCGAGATTTCGATATAATCCTAACTAATATTATGAACGGGAATACGAAATTTATTACGTTTCCATGCCTTAACTAGAACTGGTCATCATAAAATTATGCATTTTACACACTGTCAAGGACATAAGGCACCTTTCATAGAGAGAAATGTACAACTCTCGAGGGATAAGTCAAATCCACATCAACGCGAGATAGAACTATAAAATAAATAATAGTTTAAAAAAACTAAAAAACACGCTTTCATAAAAAATCCAACTAAAAAACAGAAAACAAAATTTAATAAATTTGGATTAAGAATAGTGTAAATTAGAAATAAATGTATATTTTTGTAAAAAGTGACAAAAAAATGATAAAAATACTGATATCTGGAGGTCATTATCATTTTTCTGTTTTTTAGTTGGATTTTTTATGAAAGCGTGTTTTTTTAATTTTTTTAAACTATTATTTATTTTTAATTTTTTAGTTAAATTATTTTAACTTTTTTTTCGGATTATTGCATTGTCATCGACCTTTGACAGGTGTGCAAAGTTTGAATTAAATCTGATCGTTCAAAGTAGGACAAAATCGAGCTCAAAGGGGTCGGTTACATACATACATACAAGTGAAGCTAATAAAAGCGTGATAATAACATTATTTATTCGTTTTTATATTTTTAAAATAGATAAGACTTTATTCTTCTCTAACATTAAACAATTTTAATGTTTATAATGTTGGTTATTCTACTTTCTTTTTTTTAATTTCCTCATTATTGACTAATATTTCAGAAAAAAGTATCTATGACATCATAACTGAATGAACCCCGAGAGAAAGCTAGTTCGAAATAAATTTAAGTTATTAAGACATCCGAACAATTTATAAGGTCACGCACTAAGTGGAAGATGTTTCAATTTGTGGGTCGAAGCCAGCCCGAGAACGAAGGTAACAAATCGCATCTATTTATTGTAGAGCAAGTTTCTCTATCAGCAATTTGCTAAAACCATTACCAGGATAATGGGCTCGCTTGTTGTGCCTAAATAATAATATCGTATTCGGATTAATTTCAGTCGGCCGCGAAGCGAATAGATCGGGTTCGTGGGTAATTTCACGTTCATAATTTTGGCCTAGTATTTACTGGTTCATTATTATAAGGGTAATTAATTTACGGAAATTAAGTTTTGTGGTGGTATATTTCATCGTGATTCTGTAACCATCATTTTGTTATTATTATTATGCTTGAGCTTAAATGAAATGCCTTTTGAATTAAAATAAAATATTTTTTCTTGCTCAGAGTATTAACCACGTTCACTATTACATTATAATCACACGTAACCTTAAAACGCTATAAACCACATTCCGCTTGAAGATGTTTTTTCTCTCTTGGTATTCGCTTCAATCTCTCGAATAGAATACGCTTCGGATGCACCGTGTCACGCTTGTACTCCTTTAAATAAAGGAAGGTGGAAAACTTACGTTATTATTCGAACGATTCGACAAAGTCCGAGAAGTGATATTTTTGGGACCCCCATTGTTTTTAGTTTTCATTATCGATAAACCAGTGTTTGTTAGTTACGAGTTCATATATCGGATATAACCTCTCTCTCTTCCTGGCTATTAGTCCCACATGGTGTCGTGGTCAGCCTTCCTTACTTTTCTTCTCCACTTCGCTCTGTCCCTGACATCACATTCGGAAACTTCGCACTCCTTCATATCTTTCAGCACTACACCCTTCCAGATTGTTTTGGGCCTGCCTCTGAATCTCTGACTCAGGGACAGTTGTAACACCAAATTTTCCACGTAGTCTGGTGATATATACGAGGTGTGTTCAAAAAATAAGGTGACTTTGTATTTTTAAGAAAAAATATTTATTTATTTATCAATATTTATGTTGTACGCTTGTACTCCTTTAAATAAAGGAAGGTGGAAAACTTACGTTATTATTCGAACGATTCGACAAAGTCCGAGAAGTGATATTTTTGGGACCCCCATTGTTTTTAGTTTTCATTATCGATAAACCAGTGTTTGTTAGTTACGAGTTCATATATCGGATATAATCTCTCTCTCTTCCTGGCTATTAGTCCCACATGGTGTCGTGGTCAGCCTTCCTTACTTTTCTTCTCCACTTCGCTCTGTCCCTGACATCACATTCGGAAACTTCGCACTCCGATATATCTTTCAGCACTATACCCTTCCAAATTGTTTTGGGCCTGCCTCTGGATTTCTGAAGGGACAGTTGTAATGCCAAATATTCCACGTAGTCTGGTGATATATACAAGGTGTGTTCAAAAAATAAGGTGACTTCGTATTTTTAAGAAAAAATATTTATTTATTTATCAATATTTATGTTGTCCCCTTCAAAGTAATCCCCCTAAGATACAATACACTTATGTCAACGGTTATTCCAATTCTCAAAGCACTTCTCATAACCACTTTTCGGTATAGCCTTGAGCTCTTCCAGCGATGCAGTTTTTATCTCTTCAATCGTTGCAAATCTCCGTCCTTTCATAGGCCTCTTTAGTTTTGGGAACAAGAAAAAGTCACATGGGGCCAAATCCGGTGAATATGGTGGCTGAGGCATGTTTGTGGTGTTGTTTTTGGCCAAAAAATCTCTCACAGGCAAAGATGAGTGAGCAGGGACAGGGGCTCGTATATCGGATTTAATATTACATAAAAAATCGCTCGTAACCTATCAGATATAGACGATATTACTATATTACTGTATTACCAATCTACTATATTACATCATAGCTCATAGAGATTCATATCATGCTCTTAATAAAACAGAAGGGATAGTGTAGCTGTTTGAACAATACTGTGTCTAACGAGTTCATTAGATGTTGATAAAATACAAACAGACGTTCGCACGAATACTGGAATCCTCAATTCCAGTACTTGAGTTAATATTATTCTATTTACTATTTTTATAATATTAGTTAGCTTTCATTTTTCTCCACGATATTTATTTATTTTGGTGATACGTAGTGATATGATTATGAACAAAACCTTGGAAAAATGATAGCATATATTACATTAATCCCGTATAGGGTCGATGCAGTCAAGAATGGCAATAAATACTTCGTAGGTACTGTCACTATTTATTTGGCCAGAGCTTCGCCTTACAATAACTTCCACATAGGAGTGCGTATCACAGACATCTTGCCTTTTAAAAGCCGATCTATGTAAGTCAAAGCGATTACTATTTACACATAATTCCGCAAAATAATTTAAGTAACACAAAAATAATAAAGTATAAACAAATTAATGTTATTTCAGCTATACAACAATTTTATATAATTATCCTTATTTATGTATCTCGAATGTGTTAACTAATGTTTCGACATGTAGATCAGCGACATCTAGCCTTTCATGGCCGAACTATGAAGTCAAAGAATATACTATTTATTATTCATAATGATCAAACTAACGATTCAATTCTATATAATGATATTCTTATTTACGTCTTATTAAAATCTATATAACAATAATTATTCTTATTTATCTTTATTATGGTGGCGCTAGTTTCAATGTGTCTCTTAATATGGTGGCGCTAGTATCAATGTGTATCTCTAATATGATGGCGCTAGTGTCAATGTATGTATATTTATAATATGGTGGCGCTAATATCAATGTTCCGGTCGTGTTGTAGTCTCGTCTCTTGAATGTGATGCAGCGGCACCGGCGGTGAGTGCTAACACATAACAATATTTATAACATTTATAAGTTAGCTCTGACGCTCATGAGTGCTTTCTCAGTGTATATATTAAATAACATGTACTTAATTTTGATGTACTGTTCGAATTTATTTTCAAAAATGCTGATCTTAATACTTGATGCCAAAATAGTAATACTTATTAGCAATTACAGAAACTTACACTGCAAGTAACTTATTTTACTTCATTGCCTACTTTGACATCCAAATACTGTTCCTTGGTGCAGTGTAAATAACAACGTTCTGGTAGAAAATTTGCAAAAAATAAAATCAATTTCAAAGATATTATCTACTCGAAAAATACACCTAAATGTCTGTGACCTTAGTTTAGTACCTGACTAGTCTGGAATTGGTATAAACCTATCAATATCTTAATCACTATACATTTCTAACTACATTTTCAGGAGTTCAATGGTGTATCTTCAAAATGAATGAAATTCTGAGGTATAAAAAATCCAAATCTTGTCTTCTTTGAAGTCGATTAAAAATGAAGTCGTTTATTGAGATAAAATATATTTATCTTGACGTCATTTATTGAGATATAATGTATTTATCAGTAGCTACGACCTAATGGAATAAAATATTCCCTTCTCGCAATTGATTTTACACTCGAAGAGAGAATCAATACGTTTATAATTACTTTATCGGATGAGAGTCACTCGGCGTATAATTTACTACATTAGCAACAATAACATGGAGTAGGATGGAACAATTGAATTTGCTAATACAAGTATCTCCTGAGATTGCGGTGGCCTTGATACATTTATGAATATTGTCTCATCTTGGTCAGAATTACATATTTATTAATTATTAGCAATTTGCACGCGTTTTCTATTCAGCAATTATTTTCAACACTTTATTATGTAAAAGAATAACTAGCGATTTGAATAACGGCAAGATGACAGATTTTCATATAAATATTCATCTCCTTTTTCAACAATTTAGGAGTTGTACATCCAAAAATATATCTTCAGTGTTAATCTACAGTCTAAAAGAAACCTGCTCGCAAATTTTCACGGCCATAGCCCCGGTAGGCTGTGCTTTGATATATCAAGTTGGTCAGTTAGTTAGTTTACATATATAGACAGTTGGATTGATAAATCTAGATACGTGGTAGCGAGTCAAGCCAAGTTCAAGCTAACATAATGGCGAACGCGCGCTACCGAGTGTAATATTACACGAACCATTTGGAGCTCTTTTTCACACCTTCATATCTCAAAAACTATTTTACATAAACATGTCAAATTCATGTATTAACACTTGCGAGATATATATGTGCTCCAAATTGCTTAAGTATAAAGACACATCAAACAGTTATTTAAATATTAACATTTAAAAAATCGTTATTTTATCACTTACTGGTCTATAAAACCAAAATTCTAACCCAGTTACAGATGACCTAGAAAGTTGAAATTCGACATCCAGATAAGTAGTTGGGTGAGTACAAAGGTGAATATAAGAAACTAGTAATTTTTAACATTTTATTATAACTTTTCAATTAATCGATTCCATTAGGAATACTTACTTATAGCACTTGTACTGTAAGAATAGCAATAAAAATTGATGATAGTCGGTATCTATGTGGATTTTAAGGTCTTCATATAAATATATGTATAACAAATGGACTACCACCCTTCATTTTTTTTAATCTAAACATGTCAGTTTTAGTACTTATAACTAAGAGTATGGTTCAAGCTTAAATATTTATTATAGTTCGACTTTCGTATTTATTTCGTTGTTAACTGGAATTTAGAATTGAGATTAACAAACACCATGTGATATTAATTTTATTACGAATTGGTAACTACTAATAATTTCTGTACAAAAAGTAATAATATATTATAGCCTTCGCAAGTTCGAAAGCTATAAATTCTTATTTTATTCTTCCGAACATTTAGCTTGCTGGTAGAAACTATCCATCGAACATAAGGCTCTTCCATGACTATGCTAGTAGGTACTATAATTCGTATATTCAAACTAGCCAGGTCAACCCTTAGGCTACAATAATATCCTGAGTTATAAGCAGAAATGACATGTTAAGTTGTTATAACATATTTTATGTTGTTACAAATAAATTTCAGGACTGACCCAATATTGTACTTGGCACCCATTTAGATCTCACTTCTTTTGTCGTTGAAGTTAGCAACCAAGGCATATATCATAATATTCAACTTGGCTCTCATTTCACATTTATGTTTTTGGTGGGATTATTATTAATGGGTACTATAACACGCATTCGGCGTCAAGGCAAACCATGAGCTCCACACGTTACTTGTAGTTATTATAAAAGATGTTTGGAAGGTAAGCAATTTTTAATTAAGCGGTAAATGAAATGTAATAGATATATTAATTGTTATTTCCATATTTTACCTTGTTATCAAGGTGAGAATACGTCCATTAAGTTTCCAATATTAAGGAAATGGGGAGAACCAAAAGACTACGTTAGTGACTGCAACTTTTGCATTGTGAATCCGAGTAAATGACGTAGATGTAGAGGCCATGGGCTGCAGGATGTCAATAAAAATATATATGCTGTATGCACATTTATTTTTTATGTCATAGGAGGCAATCGAATAGATGGGTCACCTGATATTAAGTGATCACCACCGTCCATAAACACTAACAACACCAAGGGAGTCGCAAGTGCGTTGCCAGTCTGTGTTTGGGGCGAAGGGGGGAGGCAAGAGGAGGGAGAGGAGAGGGGAAGGGAAAGTAAGTGGGCCTCCGGCGCTCTCACTGACCGAACGAAACGCAACCATGCAAGCGCTGTTACTTCACGTCAGTTTTCTATTAGAGGGTGGTAGTACCCTGGACGAGCCGACCCATTCATGCTGAAACCAGTAATAACTTCAGCTTAGCTCTACTACCGTCAATATTTAAAAAATTAAATATATTTGACAACATAATGAGAGCTTATTCAGAAGAACGCGAAGGGGAAGGCCAGGACATTCATAATTTACGAACAACTCTATCGAGGCCAACACAATGGTAATAGGAGACTATATTTGGGATTTATCAAGAGAAACTACTTTTGAAAATAAAAGAAAAAGCGTGCACTTTAAAATTATTTTCCACTTATTTGATAGTAAACCTCAACAAAAACAGTACACATACTTATTTGCATGGTTTCATCTTCAATGAAAAATTAATACCACAGATTTTGAAAAATTTCATTAAATCGGTCTCCTGGATACAAGAGCAAAGTTTTTCAAGTCAAATATATTTTTTCGATAAATTAAGACCTAAAATATCGAAATTTTATGTTTTAAAGTTTAAATTAAATTTTATGTAGACCCGTGTAATTCCTTCCGTAATTTAGACGTCAATTAAAATGTATATCAAGTATTAACAGTATTATTGTTTATGTTATCGGTTTAGAAACGGTTCTGACTAAATATTTCATGTGTCGAAATTAAAAAAGGACACCTGGTCTCCTTACTTCTGTTATTCTTAATTACCAAGAACACGTGTGTCATTGTGACAATATTGCTCTTGGATTTCAGTCTCTCTGGTATATTTAGGTCCCAGGTAAATACACTAGGTAATCTTATCAGTCGTAAATCAACTTTGAAACTGTTAACATAGACACTAAAAACCGTATGTGTTGTTGGAAGAGTTTGTTTCAATTGTTTGTTTTTGTTTTGTCCGTTTTTCATGGAAAATAGAGAAAAATTATGACATAAACTCTTCATAACGGACAGTTATTATACAAAAAAAGGTGTGGGGTGTTATAATTATCTTATTTTTAGTAATTACTTATTTAAAATTAATTAATCTTAGGTAATAGTTATAAACAACTAAATAATAATTAATAAACAAAATAATCCCAAGGAGGGTTGATGTCAGGCAGGCGGCCGATCGTAAAAAATAAGCCAAATCATATACCACAACATGACAAACATGTTGTACCGACCCTACCTATGTGGGATAAGGGTAAGAAGAAGAAGACTAGTTATAAACAACTGCAGCTACTGATAATATATAAATGTCAGTAATAATTTGATTCACAAGAATAATTTGTAATTTGAACTAAACCACAGTTTATTATAAATTTATTGAAAGGGGTCAGCTTGAATTAGTTTCCTATTATCGAACGGTTGACCCAGAATTGACATATAGTTACAGTACATATATCGTGTATACTTAAGAGAACGTTTACATCTTCGTTACTAAGTTTTTGCATCTGACTCGCATTGATCAAATATGACACAAAAAAAAACGATATTTCTTTATTGAATTAATGGTATAGAGAAGTTAAAAAGTTTAATATCCGCTGTTGTGGTAAAGAAATTTATAGAACCGAATTCCACATAGGTCGAATATTTCTTTATTAATAAACTAGCCTCAGCCCGCGACTTCGTCCGCGTAGAATAGTTACTTTGGGTTTTAATACGCAGCGGAAGCTCTCAAGAGGAAATTATACCGTGATTTTGAAACATTATTCATTGGTGCTCCGCTCCTATGCTAGCGTGATGATATATAACCTTCCCCGATAAATAAGCTATACAACACTGTAAGAATTTTTCAAATCGGACCAGCAGTTCCTGAGATTACCCTCTACAACGTCACAAACTTTATTTCTTTATAATATTAGTATAGAAAGTATAGATTAATTATTGCTGTAATAATGGTCCATAATTATTATTTTTTGTAAAATTTTACTGAAATACATTCCATTATCTAATTGAAAAGAAATGGGTAAATGAAGTTAGATGATACTCTTTTATATAAAACTAGCTTTTGTCCGTGGCTTTGCTCACGTTAACATAGATTTGACCTATCTCTTAGGGATCGTTACTCTTTTTCTGAGCGAATGATAACTTACGCACTTTTCTGTAGCCACCCGTCTTTGCATCTTAATTTTCAAAGCGCCATATGGACTACTAGCTATGTTCAGTTGGTTCTCAGACTTTTACAGCCGCATTACAAAAATAAATATTGATTGAAATATAATGTAATACTTTAAAGAAATAAATATAAACGAAATATATTAGCTCAAATAATTATTATAAGTTGTTTATTAAAAATTACGGTCTTATTAAAAACGGTTATTTTTATTCTGTCATTTTGTTAAAAGTTAATCATGATAACGTATAAGCAAAACTTCTTTATGTTAGGTGAAATAGTTGAGGCGTGAAAGTGGAATAAAGACATTCCACATTCGCATTTACAATTTTAGTTAAGATAGTGTTTCACAAACGACAATGAAATAAACGTACTAACTCAAAGTATAAAATGATATAACTACTAGCAAACGTTCGCATTTCCTTTCATACTATTGCAGTAAGAATAAGAAACAACCTATAGAATTCAAGTGTTTAGTACATGTTATCAATATAGTAAATTTTAAAGTCGTAGTCATTTCGCAACACGATATATAAATATAGAAAATAATAGATAATCGTATAACTAAATTCACAAACTTTATTACCTTTAGAAATTATCCTAGCCAAATCAAAGGGAATTTCAAAGAACTGTAAGTAACAAGAAAGCAATGCGGTGGCTACAAATAAATAATAATTAGCTATAATGATACAATTAACTTTAAGTGAATAAAATGAATTTTATTAAGAATGTTTAAAGAATGCTTAGCACATTTCATAGAAATTAAACATCATTATTAATATTATATTTGTATTATGGATTTGCAAAGATAGTATCCACCTCATGCTAACTGATAATTGTAGCCCATACCTACTTAGAAACGACCTGACAAAGACAAAGATGATAGCACCAACTTTTATAGCAATTTATTCTACTTTCGTACTTTAGTACTCTTTAGTATTTACTTTAGTACTCAAATATTACATTAATGACCGTCAAAAAAAACTAAATCTATACTAGATACTGAGTGGTAGAACCACGCGTACCACCCTCTCACAGAACACCGACGTGAAGTGACAATGCTTGCATTGCTGCGTTTCGTTCGGTCAGTGAGAGCACCGGAGGCCCACCTCTCCTCCCTTTCCTCCTCTCCCCTTCTGCTTCCCGTCCTCCCCCTCCAACACAGGCTGGCAACGCACTTGCGACTCCCCTGGTGTTGCAAGGAACTGTGAACGGTGATAATCACTTAACATCAAGTGACCCATCTGTCCGTTTGCCTCCTATGAGATGAAAAAATACATATTATTTTTAATTTACCCTCTTTTATTTCGAACTAAAATAATATTAAAAAAGTGTGTGTGTGTGTGTGCTTATGTACACGCGTTAGAAGTTATACTTCTTTGGCGTAACAAGATAAAAAGCTTTTGAAAATTTTTATCTTTCGCCTTATTCTACGTTTGTAGAAAAAACGACACTAACAATAGAAAAAAGGTATTTAATACATTGAAAGTTTTAATATAAAGAAATACAAACAACAAATACAAAGAAACAAAATGTTGACTATAGCTAACTTCAGGGTGTCGGTTTTTCGTGACGGTGTGTGCGCGCATCGTAAAAATTTACTCTCATCATTTTTCC
>MU159333.1:86438-106070 GCA_015888305.1 Antheraea pernyi | reverse complement strand
GCAAGATTTCAAGACGTCAGCTCATTAATTGTTTACAATTCAACATTATAATTATTAATAGTAATTTTGAAGATAGAAGGGGTCTTTCTATATTGTATCATTATCTATCTTTAAGTCATTATTTTATTAGTTCCTTATACAGTGTAAGTGAGTGCTGAAGTAGTTATATGGGGGTTTAATGTTCCAAATATATTGCTAATGACATACCTCATTTGATACACTGTTAGTATTTATATATTTAACTAGCTGACCCGTGCAACTTCGTCTACATCAAATCGATTGTCACCGGTTTCAATTGTATTTTTAAACGCGAAAAATTTTAATAAACTTAAAGCCCGATTGCAGCCACACCTACCGTTTCCCATTGTAAATCCAAATTATCAAGGGACTCCCTCAAACATATACCCAAATGGTATGTGAGATTTTTTTTTTAAATAAGCCTACAACCCGTTCGTAACATCATCTACCATTTTCAATTAAAATAAAAACTAACCTATGTATATTGGCGGTAATGTAAAAAAAGCTTGAGAGGTATATTGACCTCCAGTTGGAACGAAGTTCCTTTCCCTTTTTTGTAGGCGTTTACTATACAGTCAGTATAGTTTACATTATAAAATATCAAGTTGATAGACTTAAATTGTAATTTAAAAAAAAAATCTCACATACCATTTGGGTATATGTTTGAGGGAGTCCCTTGATAATTTGGATTTACAATGGGAAACGGTAGGTGTGGCTGCAATCGGGCTTTAAGTTTATTAAAATTTTTCGCGTTTAAAAATACAATTGAAACCGGTGACAATCGATTTGATGTAGACGAAGTTGCACGGGTCAGCTAGTTTGTAATAAAATGTAAAATAGAATGTGATTTCTCGACTTTTTCTAGTAAACGTCTTTCGTATTCGACATTAACATCGAAATTACACTGTAAGTTCCATGAGATAAGTTCTCAAGGATCGTAAAATGAGTCATATAGCGTTAATTCGATTTCATGCTCGATGCTTTCGAGCGTTTGATGTTGCTTCGTGTTCACAATGTGGAGAATTTTCTATTTAATGAAGCAAAGTGAAAAGCTTTCTTGCGGAATGTCGGAGCGTCGACATAAATTGTTCAGTTCTCAAGGAAGTGCCGGTAGTCTAGCCGGTAATGACCGCTGTGGGGACTAAGAAATGTCGATGATAAAAATCTACTTCGATAACGTGATAACGAACTTTAATATTGAATATTCTCTACTAGTTTTGCCCCGTAGTTTGCGAATAATATCTTATTCGTATTAATATAACAAGTAAGTTTAAACAAATTCCATATAAAACATGACTCTTCTGTAAGGAGTCGAAAATGCTACTAAGCTGTATTGTAGCTCGCTGTCATAGGCATTCACAGTTCGGCCCTTCTCGGTAATGTTCAGTCCTCAACAAACGGCCAACTGCCAACTTGCTTGCGGTCGTCGATGCCCCTCGCTCCATCGCAATTTTATTCTCTCCTAGCATATTGTCTGACTTACATTTCCTATTGTATTTGCTCTACTTCTAAAAATTCTGATATTGATAATAAATATGCTATGAAATACAAAAACTATCTTTAAAATCCGACTATCAGTTCCTAATATATCTGTATGTGTAAACATAAAAAAACATGAAATACTAAGGAAGTATTCCAACAAACGGAATTACACTTTGATCTAGTTCCAAGGAATGAGATATGTTACCGCATAATTCGCTGTCAGCATTCTATTATAATACTCGGTTTATAGAAACCGTCAAGATCAATAATAATGTTAGTAGTATTTTTAGTTTCAAATCAGCAACATCAGCAGCACCCTCAATAAAACTTGGATAGGTAATAAAAATAACAGACTCGGGGTGGTGATGGTCGACCATAGCTATAATTTATACGGAAAGTTCTGAAATCAAATAGATCGGACTTTAAATGTCAATAACTTTAAATTTAAATCTAGGGCGTGGGTGTGAACTACGGCGTTCCGGTAAAACCATCTTGCGGTTATTTATTTTTAATCACTTTTGTTTCTCTTATGTTTATACGTATTTTAGTTTATTCTTCTCTGTTGTAAGTAGTTATAAGTTATGATGGGATTGGTATATCCTTAAAGAGAAAGTTTTAAAATGAAATTAACATAAAAAAGCTTGATTGATGCGTAGAAATAAACTCGGGAAAGCAATAAATAATATGCAATTAAATAGTATATTAGTAATAGGTAGCTAATACTAGCTATGTATATGGGCCCGCATGCGTTTGATATCATCTATATATTAATACGTGAAGCCCAAATTTTGTATCCCTTTTTGAGAGAAATGCGCGAACGGATGAACGTGAAACTTGGCATAATTAAAGTTTATATGGAGGAGAAGTGAAGAAAGCTATTTGTTTTATATAAAATGCATTAGAAGTACATTAAATTAATTAAAATATACATTACTCACACTACATTTTAGACAACATATACACACATGTAAATAAAAAAGATATTTTGACATTTGTCAATAAAGGACTTCAAAAAAGGTTGTGATATTAATCCTCATAAAATTCAAACTTTAAAAAATCAATGAACTATGGTCGAATGTCGACCATTGGGCGCCCACTAGTAATTATTATTTTGCATTGAATTGTTATTAAAAGTCACAAAAATACCGCAATCCTTAAGGAAAAAGTCATACCTAGACAGACTGCTTGCACTGCACCTGACTACTCTCGAAAAAAGACGCCTTCGTGGTGACCTCATAGAAACATACAGCATAGTTACTCATAAATACAACCTGCCATACTTACGTGAAATGTGAAAATTAAGAGACACAACAAGATCTACAAGAGGAAATCAAACTAAAATAAGTCAATCACTTTCACACACAACAATCGCACACAATTTCCTCAGTAAGTGAGCGGTTTTGAACTGGAACCGATTGCCTGACGAAGTAGTATCTGATAGTTCTGTCCATGGTTTTAAAAACCGACTCGACAACTGGCTCCGAACTAATAAACTTACTTTAATAAATGAACATCTGCAGTGACCAGAACCCGACAAAAAAAATTCGACCCAGTGTGTTATAGACATATCAGCAATTATGCTGCTTGTCTATTAACTATAAATAAATAAATAGTTAGAGAAAATATAGATATAAAAATCGGTTTATATCGGGTATCGCAACCCAACCAGTAGCGAGTTTTAATAGCATGGACAGCATAAGTAGCATGTTGATATAAAAGCACTAAGCCAATTTTCGTGATGAGTAATAAAAATTATGTTGGAGTTTATAATTATCTTCTTTGTATATAAACTAGCGGGCCCGGTGGACGTTGTCCTTCCTGCCTTGACAATAAAAAAAAATCTTAAAATTCAACCGCAGCGCCATCTACCGGGTCCTACAATTGGAACCGGTAGATAGCGCTGCGGTTGACTTTTAAGATTTTGTTATTATCAAGGTAGGACAACGTCTTCCGGGCCCGCTAGTCTTTATATATAAATTTCTTCCGTACGTATGTATGTCACTGAACTTCTCCTAAACGGCTGGACCGATTTGGTGATATTTTGTATGCGTATTCCAGTGGATCCCAGAATGGGTTAGATACACAATTGGACCCGGTTAGGGGACGCTGCGGTTGAATTTTACATTTTTTTAATTATCAAGGCAGGCCAACGTCCGCCCGGCCCGCTTCATATATAAATCAACACCCAATTGTATGAAGTTCATTATATACTACTAATAAAGCATTGATAGCGTGTTCGAGCACTCGGCCGAGTGCCTTAAGCGCTCGCCTTAGTAGTCCGGTGAAGCTGTTAAGACTTTGCTAGGTCAATAGCGTAGTCAGTTCGAGGAAAAAAAAGTGTTCGAACACCGCGTCGATGGACGTATGTTCAAATCCTAGCATTCGGAGTTTTCAGTAAAGAAATACATCGTGACGATACCATGGCATAGTGGTAGGGCTCTTTTTAAGTTCGCCTGGCTGTCTACCACCCTCAATTTGAAAATCTATTACCCAACAGCTGTTGGTGTATTCCGGCAGGTGCACTTGGAAGCCAATCTCTTCTATATTTAATCTGTTTACCATCTTAAACCATACCGTAATTTAAGATCAGATGAGCTAAAATATAACAAAACACATAATATATATCGAAGGAGCTACTATTGACCTGCGATACCGCGCTATTGACTATATCGGGGGTGTTACTAATGACCTCAAACGGTAATGGTTGAAGCTATCGGCTGGTCATTATTTACCTCCATGTGAGACGCCATTGGTTGGAGGTATCGGCTGTTTATGTATTTTGATGCCTTAAAAGGTGACTGACGACATTCCGATATACACGTATCCATTTGTAAATCATGCAATCTCGATTGTATGATTCACAAATGAATATATGTATGAATAGCTTAGAACAGTTAGTTAGGTCAGACGCGACTTTTTCCAGGTAACAGCCCAAGCCGAGGTGCGCGTGCGCCCTTGTGTATGTTACCTAAAAACCAAATAGGTTGAGTGCCTTAAGCGCCAGCCTTGGTAGTCCGGTGAAGCTGTGAAGACCCTGTCGAGTCAATAGCGAAGTAAGTTCGACAAAAAAAAAAGAGGTTAGACATACACGCTCAGACAGGTGGTCTAAATGCACCTCAGCATAATTCGTCGTAACTATAGTCAGATTTGTGTTTCCGTATCGGTTAACGTTTTATTCGATTGTTCTTGATGGGTTGATCGATCAAATCATAACCATGACGTCACCGTGGATGACGTCATACTTCTACATTGACTCCATTTTATCGCTGCCCCCACATATACAATTTTAATGCAATAACTAGAAATGCCATCGTTTCTTACTATAACAATAGAAGTTTATACAAGTATTTCCTTAAAATTATTTGGCTTCCTACGTAAATATGAAACGTCCACGCGTGACCTAATTTATTTAATATTAGTTAATATAATAACATAAGTTAGTCGAGCGCCAATGAAATTAATAACAAATATAACGTCACTGCATGTGCTATATTAAGAAAATTAACTTGAAAACTGAAGCCGCAGAATATTTACTCAAATTGATTCTTGTCAGGAGTTTCTCCGCAGTTCACTTTGATGTTGTCAAGTTGAATATTAATTTAATATCCGCAGTACATTTCTATTTCAATACTGCCAATATATTCTTCTATATTATATTTCTTAGTAAATAATAAATATTATTCTCAATTATACGGTTAAAGGTAACGGCGAGACGTTTTGAAATTAATAGAAGACTTATAGTTGAACTAACACTGAGTTACAGTTCAGAAAGTTTGGTACTAAGTAAAGAATAGAACGAGTAATAAGAAGAAATCACGCTTTGTGGGTTACGTTATTTTACATGTTTCCCATAAATATTATCTATATATTATTAACTGATTTCCTCTTCGATGAGCATTAAAAAATGGCACAGGGTCAATTGAATCCAAATAATAATTAGCCTAGAACAATAAACAAAAAATCCACATCGAATGGTCATAGTCCTACGATATATTAAATATTGACGCGTGTTTAAGCAACAAATTTTAATTAAGCGTTACGAATTAAGTAAAATAAGACCAACAAAAGAGATTGTTAAAAATTCGGTAAAATAAAACAGTTAATTGAAGAGTAGCACGGAGTTATTGTGACGAGCTGGTATATTATGCATGACATTGAGCATTGGAGAGTTCCAACAGCCGCAAACGTATGAATGTTTAGATGTTAGCTAACGTACTTTTTGGTTCATGTGTTTTTTGGTACACATTCATCATTTGATTGCATTTTTGGACACAAGTGAGTGGCGAGGTAATTGGAATCGTAATAAAAAGATGTTTTTTAGAAGCAGTGTTGCCTTATACAAACTTATTTTTGTCCAAAGTATTCAGTGAATGATTAGTAATAACATTACACAAAAGACGAGGGTTGCTTCTATCTGCGTTAAAAATGAGAACCTTCGTGAGCTAAATATGCTCACGCATGAACAGAGGCGTTTAGTGGCAGATCTGATGTTCTGTTATAATATAGTGAACAATAATATAGATTGTCCAAGTTTGGTGGAGCATATAGGGTTGAGAATTAATTCAAAACACATTCGAAAGCCACAGCTCTTTAGTGAACCTAGAACTAACAGTAGCTATGGGTCTAACTCAATAATGACAAGGTGCGCCCACTTATATAATGAAAAAATACCTCATATAGATAGTTTTCATGAGTGTAGTAGATCTTTTAAAGCAATGGTTAAAAAAGGTATTATCGACCACACTTGAATCTTAAAGATCCTACAGATTTCTAAATTATTTGCATATTCATTCTCACATTTACACACATTACATAAGTAGTATTTGTTTTTAGTGGGCATAATGGCATTTTTTTCTCTTCTTTTTTATATACTTTGTATATTATAAGTAGTTGTGTTTGTTGGTAGTTTTTATTTTATTTTAAAATTAGATTCCAATGTTTCTTTTTTCAATTAAGAGTTATGTAACTCATTCGATTATTGATATTTTACTAAATATACAAAAGTTTGGGTTAGCCATGTAATAGTAAAAATAAGTATTTATATACAGAAATCATTGTTGACGAAACTAACATTTTATTCTTACTTTTTTACTCCTAAATGTATAGCTGTAGATTACTTTGAAATAAATAAATTATATAAATTAAATATCAAGACTCATGACCAAGAGATATGACAAAAATGTCAATAAAAGAAGAATAAATACATATTGTGGATCGCTAGGAAGAAAGTACTGCACTAGTTTTACATACCAACGCGACGAAAAAACGGAACATGAAGCATCATTACATAATATAAAACAAAGTCCCCTACCGCGTCTGTCTGTCTGTTCGCGATAAACTCAAAAACTGCTCAACGGATTTTCATGCGGTTTTCACCAGTAGATACAAGTGATTCATGAGGAACGTTTTAGTATATAATTTGTCATGGATTATTTTTATAATCAGGGCGGGCCATGTCTGCCAGACCCGCTAGTATTTTATATATAACAGTGGTTATTTTTATGACGCGGTTATGTTTAGAGATTGGGATAAGACCGAATAAACAACAAACTAAATTTTAAACAATCTTTTAGGCCGTTCTATATATAACCGTAAGTTCGGACTTGGGCATAATATAGTAAAGAGTTTTTTTAATACAATACTAACGGGCACGGCGGATATTATCACGTTCTGATGATAACATAACCTTGATACATTATATAACTAAACCTTCCTCAAAGATCATTTTATCTACTGATGAAACCGGCATGAAAATCCGTTTAGTAGTTTATCGCGAACAGACAGACAGACGTGGCAGAGGAGTTTGTTTTATAATATGTAGTGATAGTGATTTGTCTAGAGTTTAACTAATAGTAGGTATATTAGCAACAGGTGACGCACATGATGACAGGTGACACATAAAAATTTTAGACACCAACAATTTGTTGTGCCGACTTAAACTCAAATAACAAGAACTGCAAATAAAGTTTTTCATTTAGGTAATTCCGGAGTTATTCTCTACTGTATCTACAAGTCTACATGTTCTAAACTAAATTATATTTATTTACTAACGTAGTAAATTAATGTTGGATTAAAGTGTCTATTACACCGCCACACTCTCTTTACGGTACTGTGATATCCATCTATCTCCCTAAAAGTATAATAGCCGTCAAGGAGATAAAAATTACGTTTCTAAGGGTTAAGTGTATAAGGTTGTATGACCATTTTAGGTAACAATTACGTGATAAATATGTCAACCGGCGACTTATATTAACTTTGTCGAAGTTGTAATTATTAGAGACATAAAAAACCATTGCTGTTATATGTTTTTCTTTACACATTGATGAAATTGTTACCTTACTCTAAATTGACTCTGGTTTTCATACGTTAAGACGTAGAAATATATTTAGCACTAGCTTCTGCACGCGACTTCGTCGGGGTGGAATAGTTAGTCACTTTAGACCAACGCTAACACGCAGCCGAAGTTCTCAAAAGATTTTTTTTTAAATATTCTTAATTGGTCCTCCCCTCCCACTGATCTTAGCGTGATGATATATAGCCTATAGCTTTCCTCGATAAATGAGCTATCTAACACTGAAGGAATTTTTCAAATCGGACCAGTAATTCCTAAGATTAACGCGTTCAACCAAATTAGTTAAAGATTACTACTCTTCTCTCGTACTTAACTCGAACCGTCATTTAAATTACAATAACTTATGATAGATTGGACCGATATTAATGATAATGCACTAAGTTACTCACGAAGATGTGCTTTATGATTTGAGTGGTATATTTATTTGAGTATACATATTTGAGTATATTTATTTGAGTATAAATATTTGATTATATTTATTTGAGTACTAGCTGTACCCGCAGCTCCGCACGCGTTTTTTAAAATCGTATTAAAGAATTATAGAATTGTGAGACTATGTACAATTACAGAAACGCTCTTTAAAGACAATTGTAAGTACGACGCGCACGCCACTAAAAGTAACATGTAACGTGTACATTAGATATATAAATACAAAGAGCGTGCCAAATGAGGTTTGTCATCAGCATAATATTTGGAACCATAACCAACCATATAACTACCTCAGTGCTCACTTACACTGTATAAGGAACTATTGAAACAATAACTAAAAATATTATTATAAAGATTTATATTTACATTACATTTAATATACATTGCCCTTATTATAATTAAGATTTAGTGACTATACAAAAAATAAACGCTTGTCTGTTCCGCAACAAATTGTATTATGGAACTCTTTACGTAATACTCTTATTAGGAAGACCTCTATATCATTAATGTTATTAATAATTATAATGTCGAATTGTAAACAATAAGCCGATAATTATTTCTGTCATTAAAAATAAAGAATAAGTTGAAATCTTGCTAAATTTCATGCAGACAAAGTCGCGGGTAACAGCTAGCCTAAAATAGAATAACCACAATTACTTTTTATTAGGTTCGTTATCTACCATTGAAAGTCCCGTGAAAATCGATGTAACCATTTTGGTGATAGCACAGCGGGTGAAGCCACGGTTAACAGCTAGTATAAACTAAAATTGCTTAAATTACTTTTTATAAGATCAGCTATCTGCCAGTGAAAGTGATCTGAAGATCGATCGAATCGTTTTGAAGATAGACCTAGAAGCACTATTCGAACTAGGAGACTCCGTCATTATAGCGGGGGACCTCAACAGCGGACACGTCATCTGGAACAGTTCGACTACTTCCCGAAACGGGAGGATACTCGATAGACTAGGTGACGATCTAGCTTTTGACGTCATAGCCCCTTCGGAACCCACTCACTTTCAGGACAACTGTCGCCCGACAGTGTTAGATGTAGCTCTCTTTAAAAACGTCTCGCTTCGGTTACGACTCATACAAGTCGTACACGAACTTGACTCAGATCACCGCCCCGTAGTATTACTATTAGGTTCGAGCTCGGACACCACCCCGCCGTCGGTCAGGGTGGCCGACTACGCGAAATTACAACGCTACTTTAAAGACAACCCGACGTCAGTAGGTTTAGACAGAATCCCGGACGTGTTAGTGTCGAAAGCTGACGCGGATTCGGCCATCGATTCCCTGGTCGACTATCTCCAGACCGCCGTCAGGGAGACCTCGAAAGAGGTACAAGCGGCGAACGATCGCCGCTTCATACTCCCGGACGACGCGAGAGCGTTGATCACGGAAAAGAACGCCGCGACTCGAGCCCACGACACCTACCCGTCCGTAGAGAATCGCGTTCGTTTAAAGACTTTACGTAAGCAAGTTAGGACTCGTATCGCCGAGATCCGGGCCGACAGGTGGGACAGGGTGCTCGAGGACATCGAGCCGTCCCACCTGGCGTACTGGAAACTCGTACAGAAATTCAAATCAGACATAGTCATTCCGATGCCCCCTCTCGATAGAGGCCCCGGGTTGCCTCCCGCGTTCGATAGTATAGACAAGGCGGAGTGTCTCGCCGCGAGCTTAGAGAAACAATGTTCACCTAACACAGCAAACACTGACCCTTCGCATATTGAATCGATCGAGTCCTCGGTAGAGCGCGCGCTCGCGTCACCGCCGGCGGATACCCTAACCCCTATCACGTTTGTCGAAGTATCGGACGCCATCAAGCGCTTAAAACTTAGAAAGTCCCCAGGTCCCGATGGGATCAGGAACGAGGTACTGAAACTCCTTCCTGACCACATCATAGCTCTACTGGTCTGCATCTTCAATGCGGCCATGTCCCAGGGTCATTTTCCAGCCGCCTGGAAGAAGGCCGTAGTGATAGGGATTCACAAGCCCGGCAAAAAAGCTTCGCTTCCCGACAGCTATCGCCCTGTTAGCTTATTAGACACGATAGGCAAACTATACGAGCGGCTCCTTCTGAACCGTCTCCAGACCGCTATATCAGAATTGAATCTGTTACCACCCGAGCAGTTCGGCTTTCGCGCCGCTCACTCTTGTACGCATCAAGTACACCGCCTCACGGAGTACATCCACGCCGGATGGAATAGCGATCCCGATCGTAACCCGGATCCGGTAAAACCTAAACCGAAACGCACAATGGCAGTCTTCTTCGACGTCGCCAAGGCCTTCGATAAGGTCTGGCACGCAGGGCTCATCCACAAGTTAATTAGTTTTCGCATCCCCGATAGATTAGTATTCTTAATCCGCGAATATTTATCAGATAGGACTTTCCACTATAGAGTGGAAGGTGAGCTGTCCTCACCCCACCCTGTACGTTCAGGTGTACCCCAAGGGTCCATTCTGTCACCCTCCCTCTTCAATCTGTTCGTCAGCGACCTACCTCGGCTCCCGGGGGTAGAGGTAGGTTGTTATGCTGACGATACAGTAATCTTCGCTTCCGATTGGTTTCCGATACAACTTAGGAAACGCATAGAAGAAGCCGTCAGCACACTCGGTCGCTGGTTTCTTCTATGGCGTATAGAAGTAAATCCCGACAAAAGCGCCGCGATATTTTTCGACCCTAAATGCCGCAATTACGAGCGCAAACTCGAACCGATTAGATTATTTATAAATGCAATAGAACCCAAAACAATGATTTTTAGAATTTTTGTCTGTTTGTCTGTTTATCTGTTTGTCTGTGCGTTTGTGCACGCTAATCTCAGAAACGCCTTATCCGATTTGGTTTTCACTGATATATCGTGGTAAGCTTTACTTAACATTTAGTGTTTGTTTCATGTCAATCGGTTCGTAAATAAAAAAGTTATGCCAATTTAAAGAATCACGTCGAACATTTGTTAAACTATCTATCTACTGTTCTTTCTCTTTTCAGTAGCATATTCTGCAACTTTACTAAATTTCATTATAATAATAATGGTCTATATAAAATTATGATTACATAATAATAATAAGTATAAGGTAAAAATCGTTTCTGAGATTAGCGTGCACAAACGCACAGACAAACAGACAAACAGATAAACAGACAAACAGACAAAAATTCTAAAAATCATTGTTTTGGGTTCTATTGCATTTATAAAGACCCCTAATAATAGTTTTTCTCATATATACTTAATGTATAGACAGCGGTCAGTTACATTTTTATTATATGTATAGATATTTATTTGAGTATATTTATTTGAGTATTATTTGAGATATATTGTGAACTCAGTACTTTAGCAGTGATGCGTGTTCATATAAACAGACAGACAGACATTTCTTAAAATAATTGAAATGTATTGTATTACTTGACACCTGCAAATGTTTTTTTCTTTCACGAAAATCGTAAAAGTACAAGCATGTTAGATTTACATTCTTATTATATTTAGTACTACCTAATACTCGCGACATTCTCTACGTTATTAATCTTAACAATATATTTTGCAAACTGTACAAAAGAACAAACTTAAATACTTAAAAAATTTGTCGAGTCTTTTGTAGTGCTTATAAAAATCGTAGTTGCTTAAAAGTGTAACAACTTTATGAAACTATGGTGACATTTTTTTGGATAAGAACCAAATTTTCTATGAAGTAAAATAAATCTGAAACGATCGAAGTCTATTTTAGTAAGTTTTGATACGCTCACAACAGCATACTTTTTATGAAGCTATACTTTTATATAGTAAGTTCAAGAGTCATGTCAAGAGGAACTTGTTACATAAAGGCTATCATAGGATGGATCAATATGTGAACGATTGTGACGTGAAATGACGCCTCTCTCTGTGCATCCACCAAAAACGAATGTAACTGTATATGTCTAAATATTTTTTTTTTAATATCATAGGTGGCAAACGAACAGTTGGGTCACCTGATGTTAAGTGATCACCACCGTCCATAGACACTTGCAACACCAGAGGAGTCGCAAGTGCGTTGCCAGCCTGTGTTTCGGAGGAGGGAGAACAGGGAGAGGAGATGAGGAAGGGGGAAGAGAAGTGGGCCTCCGGCACTCTCACTGACCGAACGAAACGCAACAATGCATGCACTGTTACTTCACGTCGATTTTCTGTGAGAGGGTGGTACTTTCCCAAGTGAGTCGACCCATTCATGCTGAACACAGTAATAGCTTCAGCGTGGCTCTACCACCTACAATATGTTGTGCTATGTTATGTATAATGAAAAGATAAACCAGATCGAGTTTCTTGCCGGTTCTTCTCGATGACTGGGCTCTTTTCCGAACCGGTGGTAGTTTTGACGTTCATAAATGCCTTCTTAGGGCCGAAATTGAATAACGGTTTTTTTTTTTTATATATATCAGAGTTGATTATGTTGCTGCTTCCTGTACCGCGAAAATATATATTTCTAAGAAAAAAAATATAGATTAATTATTGTATTAAAATTGACTGTATTTTTTTTTTGTTTCAGAATGAGAAGTTGTTCATCAATACGAGTCATTCAAATGTGAATCATGCAAAGACAGTGTAAATCCGTAGTAGAATCGCGGTCAATTGTGATGTGAGTGACATAATGACTAGTGGCAGGTGGCTAGCTATGGTGGCGGTGGTGGTGGTCGCTGGTGCGGTGCGGGGATGGGACTGTGTCTGTAATCCGAGAGAATGCGAAGTGTTGGAGCCAAGCGGCTGTCCCGGACTGGGCATCGTTGTTTGGGATCCATGCAGGTTATCATATTTATATTTAACTAGCGGTCCCGACGAACGTTATCCGGCCTTGGTAATAAAAAAAAACTTTACAAATTATATACATAAACCATCCTCATGAATCACTTTATCTACTGTTGAAAATCCATTCAGTAGTTTGAGTTTATCAAGAACAGACGTAGTAGAGGACTTTGTTATATAATACGTGGTGAAATGAAATTCTACGTTCTTAGAAACATAAACTAGACAGGTTTATTTCTCGTAACCACTTGCTATCGATCCATTACGTCTTTGCAATATTGCAATTTATCAAATTGCTAGTGATCAATATAGAGTAAGAGCAGCCGTGTCATACATCAATCTGTAAGATAGCCACTGCAGGGTATAAGACCCGCCAAAGGAAGGTTTAGGCATTATACCACGTCAGCAGACGACATATTGGCGATTTGAAACTCCGAGAATTCCATAGTTTCTATGTTTTCCTACATACAATGATACTTCAATAATATTTCTTAGGATGAGGTTTCCTCAAGATGTTGCCTTCACTGTCAGCCGATAATGCTACTAATTTGAATCAGTAAATGTACGTGAATTCTGAAAATTTCCTTGGTACATTGGCTTCAAATCTACGGACGTCAAATTGACATTCCATCGGTCAAACCACTAAACACCCGCGATACCGTACTACGTATAAGAATACAGAATGAGAAGGACTTTAGTAAACTCGTGGTGTATTTAAAGTCATTATATCTGAGAAGAGTTAATTGGTCAGGTCCGATTCTTCGGAATGGAGTCCTCGACGCAACTACTTGCTTAATACAGTAATGCAAACAGAACAGTATATTTCACATCTAAACACAGAGTTCATATATTTTTTATACGGGATTTTGTTTTTGGGCTTTTTAGACGAAAATTTTCAGATAAACTACCACATACGCATAATTTAGATAAAATTTATAGTTAACTAGAATGAGTAGTTAAATTCAATTCGCAGAACTGTATGCATGCCGACATCTCAATTGGCATTTCGGTTAGTTTGGAATGTTATGGTCATTTCATCTAAGTGCCTTCTCTATACTCGCCACGAGGGCTAATACAAAACCCATTGAGGCTGTTAAAGCCCTTTAGGCCAACAACGTTAGTTAGTTTGAATTGATTGGACTATGATATAACAAAATTTAAACTTCAAAACAGATAAGACTCCAGTTATATATTTGGAAGGACCCAGTTTTTAATTATTTCCATGTTTCAACGTCAACTCAATTTCTATAAACACATTTATGAATCTGTAGTTCTTTCTATACATCTTTTTTTAAATTATCTTATTGATATCTAAAATATTATAGAGGACACTGATATTGAATATGACAAAAACAAAATACAATCTGTATATATGTTTGGAATTAAGTAAATAATTATTCGACTGTTTTTGTTATATTGTATACACATGAAGAATATACCTATTATACGATTCCGGTATTGACAAGCTATAAAATATAAGTAATGCTTTTAAAAATAAATAAAAAAGTGTAATTTTTATTTACTTCTAACAGGTTTTAATGAAATTTGTGAAAAGGGATTATTATAGATAACTAAATTAATAAACTGTTATAGTTATAAAAATAACATTTTTAGAAATCACAATTATGTGCAGAACCATGAGCACTGCTAATATTGATACATCCTTTTTTCATTAACGTGGGGAAATCCTTTATAGATACCCACCCTCGCGGGGGAGAGAGTGGGTTACGTTCGACTCGCACGGAGTAAAACCCCACGGTGTACCGACAGACCGTATTTGTTGAACCATGGATAGCCGTCCCAACGGTCCGCCCAGGCTCCTGACTAATAGGGAGACAGACTGAGTACACTCCAGCTGCCTTCCCTCATCAGCCGGACCTGTGCAATTAGGAGATGGGCCCCCCGGCCCATTCCCTCAGGGCCGATTACGGTGGTGGAAGGAGGCGGGCAAACTGCCGCCTCTACCTGCCAGTCATCCGTCGATGGAGAGGGTCGCTCAGAGGATCATCTTCGCAAGCCCTTTCCACCGCCTCCTTCTGCGTGATGACCTCCTAGCAGAAGGAGGCCATCGCTTGCCATGCCTGCTAACTGCCGAGCATGGCCGAAACCACACTCGACAGAGATAAATCCGCCCCTACCGCCACGGCCAGAATGCAGCGCTGTCACACCCACGCAGCACTCTCTAACAGACTGTGCTGCGCAGTGTCCTCCGCAGCGCCGCATTCATGGCATGCGGTGATCGGCTCCCTGCGAGCGATCCGGTGCAGGTACCACCCGAAACAACCATGTCCGGTGAGTACCTGTACCAGTCGAAATAACAGGGAGCCCCTTTTCCTATTACACCATTCCGCGTGTGTACGCATACACCAACGCGCGTTACGGGCGTTACACAATTGACGCCGTCCGCCCGGTCCTACCTCTACCGCTCCATGCCGTTACCGTACATACCGTTCCGCGCCGTGAACTCATACACAGCGACAAGAACTCCCGCCTCCAGCTCCCAGGGTGAGGAGCCGTCGAGCACACAGGCTGTCGCAGAGGCCACGGTGCGGTATCCCCTGACTGCCCTCTGCGCCACGATGCGCTGCGCCCTGCGCATCGCCCGCACGTTTGTGGCACGGAGAGCGTCGGCCTACACCAGGGCCCCATAGACGGCCACCGCCCGCATGATTCCCATACATAGTCGGCGACACCCGGCACTCGGCCCCCTTATGTTGGGCAGCAATCGGCCGAGTGCCGCCGCCGTCCCAACAATGCATTTTAAGGGGCTCGAACCGCCATTGATACATTGTAATTAGTCCTACAATCATTACATAGTATAAAACAAAGTCCCCCACCGCGTCTGTCTGTCTGTCTGTTCGCGATAAACTCATAAACTACTCAACGGATTTTCATGCGGATTTTACCAGTGGATACAGTGATTCATGAGGAAGGTTTTAGTATATAATTTGTTTTTTTTTTAAGTCAGGGCGGGACAGCGTCTGCCGTGCCCGCTAGTATATTATAAATGCAAAAGTGAGTTTGTTTATGTGTTACGCTTATACTGCTCAACAACTCAACCGATGATTATAAAATTTTGCATACACGTTGTAAGGTCTATAGAAAAGGGCACTGTACCTTTTATCCAAGAGAAAAGTACCGTTCTCAAGAGATGGTCAAATCTACCTTAACGCGAACTAAGCGACGAGCAAAAGCTAGTATTTATATGTATAAAGGTAAATGAAGACAGGAATACAAGTGTGTATAAGAGTAGAGAAATGAAAACGTGAACAATTGATAAAATTTGACAATTAAATACGACCTACGATCGTTCGTATCACTATGTTGTCTTGAACTATACTTTTATTGAAGGTCCGTTATTTTCAGCAAATAATTGTATTATATTAGGCACAAGTATTATATATCAATTTCAAATCAAAGTAATTTGTGAATGTTAGTTATCATTCAAATTAAATTAACTATAAAAAAATACTTTAACTATACCTATCATAAGATTGATTTAGTACCACTTCAACGATTTCATATCAAAACTGAAAAATGAATAATTTCTTAGTATTCTGTCATTATATTCCACTTTAGTATTATAAGTCATTTTAGATTTTATATAGTAGGTTTGAAACTTCAAGTTTTCTATTTCGTTTTTTTTTTCAAATTAATTTTAAACATAATTGTACAGTGTAATGTATTGAACATTTCTTATTTATTTCAAACTTATTTTTCTTTATTGTCTACTATTTTTACTCATGACGTCGGCTTGGTGCTTTGCAATATATTCAGGATAAAAAGTAACCAAGACATTTATCTTCGTACAAAGCTATTTATTTCAATGAAAAATGTCTTTGCGAATGGTTCAGTGATTTCGCGGTGAAAGATAACAATCAGACAGACAGAGTCGCTTTCCCAATTGTTATTATACTTTAAGTATGAATTTAAGATTTAGTGTTTGATCTTAATTTCATCTTATGTTAAGCAACGTTGGAGCTTAAAATGGTGATATTCGAAGTCTGGAGGAACTACGCTTTGCGTACAACTGCTGGAACAAATCTATGAGTTCTTGGTGACAGATATTCAACTTGAGTGTGGTAGCTATTTCAAATCGCTTTACCTACGTGTTTTGGTGTCTTTGCGATGTTTTCTATCACCGAAAGTTCACGATTCGAACCTGTAATTGTAATTAATAGTAATAATTTAACGTGCAAAAAGTTTTACGTAAATTGTTTACAAAAATTATAATGTCACTGACGGCCCCAATTTAAGTTCACGTTGACGTCCGTACTAGTCTTAAGACTGTATCACAGACGCGAGCGCAAACTTCACTATGAAAATGTTTGGTAAAGAGGGTCATTCGTTAGCATGTGAGTATGTGTGTGTTATGTGCGTGTGTGTGTTTCAAAGTTATATAAATGCCAGCTATACTCGCGATTTTGCACGCATTTATAATTATTATTTGCTATAGTTGATGCTTAAGATATTGAATGTCTTTTTATGTTTGAATATTTAAGCATACGTACTATTTTTCATGCCGATTTGTCGAACGATAAAGATATCGATCTAGCGATAATGGCGAGTTAGTAATACACCTTCTCCATGAAAAGCACTTAGGTATCCAGTAGCCCGGTGAAGCTGTTAAGACCTTGCTGGGTCAATAGCGTAGTCAGTTCGAAAAAAAAAACACTTAGGTATCCCATCTTTTAACATACGTTTGTACATATATATATGTATATAAATCAGCCTACGCTCCGTTTGTATTCTTCTCGTAAACATATCTAGATGAATTCAGAATATTACTACTGGTAAATAAATTCTAATAAAATATGCGGACGTTACTCTTACTGACTTATGAAATAGGCACGCAGAGAGATAAAATGTAATCAAATACCTCACAACACATCGTCTTAGAATACGAGAGTGTCTGTCATGAAGACAAATGAGTATACTTACGTCACGGTGCTCTTTCTGGCGCTCTTACCTCAAGGATATTGTTTAATTTAAAACGGGAACATTTTTCTTGATATTTTATACTCCAGATATTTTTGTACATCTCCCTATTCGGCTTCAGCGTTTACATTATACCGAATTGAAAGGAAACTGTACCTACCGTGCGACTAACTAAGTATACTGCATAAATAAACAGTTAAATAAAAAATGTCCTTTTTGACACAACCGTTACATAAATACGTAATGGATTGTAAGAATTCAGTACTTTGTAAAATAAACTAATTAAATAACATTTATATTAAATGTAAATTTAAGAAAAATCGTCTAAGAATTCATGTACATTCCACGAATATTCGTAGTAGTCCTTTCTATAATAT
Organism: Antheraea pernyi; assembly: GCA_015888305.1. Taxonomy (NCBI): domain Eukaryota; kingdom Metazoa; phylum Arthropoda; class Insecta; order Lepidoptera; family Saturniidae; genus Antheraea; species Antheraea pernyi. The sequence goes on along the minus strand of MU159333.1, from coordinate 87,702 downwards.
AAAAGTGTATTATATTGTGCAAATCCAGAATTTTCGAGATGTTACCGAGAGTATCAAAACAATGAAATTAAATAACATTAAAATTCATTCAAAGGTAAAAAATCCCATCAATGAATTTCATGTACATTCTGTGCTTGTTTTAAGAAGTCCTTACTTTAATATACAAATGAACTACATTGTAGGAATTCAGCTCTTTACAGAAGCAAGTGAAAGTAATGAAAAACTGTAATAAAACAAGAATTAAGTGGTAGAGCCACGCTGGAGATATTACTGGTTTCAGTATCGGCTCGTCCGGGGTAGTACCACCCTCTCACAGAAAACCCACGTGAAGTAACAGTGCTTGCATTGTTGCGTTTCGTTCGATCAGTGAGAGTGCCGCATAACCCACTTCCTTCCCCTTTCCCACTCCCCTCCCCCAAATGTAGGCTGGCAACGCATTTCCGACTCTTCTGGTGTTGCAAGTTTCTATAGACGGTGGTGACCACTTAAGGTGACCCACCTGTTTGTTTGCCTCCTATGATATAAAAAAAAATCTATGTAAAAGTAAAAAATCTCATCAAAACCCTAGAGCAGTATTGACTCTTATGTGCAAGTGCGGGCTCTCACACAGGTGCTTGGGGACAAATATAAAAATTGAGAATTGTTGTTGATCAGGTGGGCATAAAAAAGACCTTGACCACTATATCATTGGTTTCATTACGACCATCGTAACCGAAACATCCAGTTCATTGAAAGGATTAAAACCCATCTAATTTGGTGTTGTCACTGAAATACTTCACCACTAAGCCAATAGATTAATAGATATATTTAATATAGAGGTTAAAGTGTTTACCTTTTGACCTGACTGTGTTGATTAAATCGAAAAACATTGTTGTGGACGATTTAACGTTACGGAGTTAAATAACCCGTAATCTACAATACTAGAGTACCCATTATAGACATTGTATTGTATCCATTTCCATACAATCTAATGTTCGATATTGTGTACTGTGTTATCGCAATACCAATAAGTAGACTATATTTAGTTTTAACGTGAACAAATCTATACCTAGATAAGCGAATGATCTTCATTTAAGATCATATAATATAGAGGTATGTTTAATCTAGTCTATAATAAGTTTTTACTTATTTTAATTGCTCGAAGGTTGGCTTAGTTTTTTTTTATGGTATGAGTGGCAAACGAACAGATGGGTCAACTGCTGTTAAGTGATCACCACCGTCCATGGACACTAATGAGTTGCAAGTGCGTTGCCACCCTTTGGGG
>MU159333.1:53035-86370 GCA_015888305.1 Antheraea pernyi | reverse complement strand
GGGGGGGTTAGGGGAGGGAGAGGGAGAGGCGATAGGAGAGGGGAGGGGAGGTGGGCCTCCGGCGCTCTCACTGACCGAACAAAACGCAACAATACAAGCACTGTTACTTCACGTCGGTTTTCTATGAGAGGGTGGTACTACCCCGGACAAGCCAACCCATTCATGCTGAAACCAATAATAGTTTCAGCGTGGCTCTACCACCATTACACAAGTCGTTTCAAATAATAAAGAAAAAACGCATAAAGCATCACAAGCGGGGCTCCAACCTCCGTCTATCTAGGCGTATGTCTACTTATAGGTAGTTCCTCAGAGTGATCCAACTCCCAGATTGAGCTTCTTACCCATGAATGGAAGTGTAGAGTACTACTTAAAACGTCTATCAAAGAGGCAAAGGTCTATGGTGGTGATGACTCAAGTCGTGTTCACGAGCTGACTACTGTTATGTATTGAGTTCAATACATACAATACAATACAATAATATATGAGATGCTAGTCAAGCTGTAACATCGAGTAATTAGTTTTAAACCTGCTCAATCATTAATCATCCATTTAAAAAGCTATCAGATTATATATGTCTCCTAAATCATCATAAATAGTTTTATCAAAGTGGGCACTACTTTAATAAAATGTTAGCGAATGTGCAAATGGATAGAAACGCATTCTGCAATATTTATGACTTTTCGATTTTTTCTTTACCAAATTTTAAATATTTGCATTCAGAGCCTGCGTTATACTCACACTACAGTCAGGTAATTACTAGCGGCTTTTATAAGAAAACCTTTTTCCACTCTGCTCGAGAAACTAATCCACTTATTTGGAGTTTGCCTGCGAACTTCAAAATAGGCTGTCGTTCGAACATCTAATGCAATTACCTAACTTTATCACGGAAGTTCGTCCGCTAAGCTAAATTACTATACATAAATAAATAAATACTTATCTTTAAAATTTTCATGTCATATTTTGTCTTCTCTTTTTAAGTGACGATCAGTAGTGAATTAATTGATAAAATGAAGAAGCTCGGCTAAAATGAAAATTACATAATTTTATGTGTCCACATAGGTCGTAACTGTATATGATTTCTTCCATATTTATAACAATAGATTATATAGCCTATGCAATAATGAACACTTAATACGGACTGAACCTTTGTCTAGTCTAGTTTACTTATTCTAATCTACTCAGTTATTTCTCTATAAATTTCTGGTTTACTTTGAAGCTACTGAGGTGGTTATCATTTTTCGCCTGTCTTCCATATCTCGTAGTTGCACAGACGCAACTTATTGTTTTCCTTTTTAGATGGTAGAGCCAAGCTTAAGTTATTACTGGTTTCAGTATGAATGGGTCAGCTCGCCTGGGGTAGTACCACCCTCTCATAGAAAACCGACGTGAAGTAACAGTGCTTGCATTGTTGCGTTTCGTTTGGTCAGTGAGAGCGCCGGAGGCCGACTTCCCCTCCTTTCCCCTCTCCTCTCCCCCTCCCTCCCTTTCCCCCAAATACAAGCTGGCAACTCGACTCCCATGGTGTTATTCGTGTCTATGGATGGTGGTGATAACTTAACATCAGGTGACCCACCTGTTCGTTATACCTACCTGCAATGACATAAAAAAAATCCTTATGCATCTTCTTCATCATCTTCAGTATTCATGATGATCTTTCATTATGGCAAGTTACTCTCTTTTAAATGACAAACTTTGTAAGCGATATCACTGTATCAATATCACCGATAGTAATCACTGACAAGCCACTCTCCTGATACACAGGCTGATTCCGAAACACGATTAATTAAAGAAGAATAATTGTTCGCATCTATTCCTATGTGCATTGTAATAGAAATCCAGCCAAGTACAAACACCCTATCATTACGTCATCACGATCATGAATTGATTTACATTTATCGGTTACAGATGCTGCAAAATATGCGCAAGGACTTTAGGAGAAAACTGCGGCGGATTCAGTGGGACATGCGAACCAGGCCTGAAATGCTACGAAGGCTCGTGTACGCCAATAACGTGAACGAAATGGACTTAAAATAAACTGTATTATATGTGTATAGTGTTGGTTTATAGTAATAGATTCCAAAACATATCCCAGACGACGAAATCATAAAGAGAGGACCAGATTCGATCATGTCATGATTAACAATGAAGTTTCACGTTGAGTGACAATAATTGTTTAGCTGAAAGCGTTTAGTCGAAATGTGCGCTATCAAAATTACATTGTAAGAAGTAGTGATCTTGATATTGCGAGGGTTATTTTACTTGGGAACGAGCACAAATTTCATTTTAATGCCCCGACTCCGCCAGTGGAGTGAACGATAAAATCGAAAGCTTTTGTGTATAGCACTTTATATCGTCGTTTTGCTTTGAACGATTTTTCCTTTACCATGTAAAACTATTTCATATCACTTCTATCAAACTCTATATGTTATTTCTTCGTCAATTTCAATTTGTACTTTATAATTTTACCCATCGATTGTCAATCCACACATTTGTAATTATTAAATACTAGCGGCCCGGCAGACGTTGTCCCGCCCTAATTATAAAAAAATCCTGGACAAATTATATACCAAAACGTTGCTCATGAATCACTTGATCCACTGGTGAAAACCACATAAAGATCCGTTCAGTAGTTTTTGAGTTTATCGCGAACAGACAGATAGACAGACACGATAGGGGACTTTGTTTTATACTATGTAATGATTTGGAAAGATTGTTGAGTGAACTGATTGCTTTTAATAAATAAAACTAGAATGAATTAACATTTATCTTTTAGATTATAAAACGCTGACCTTTATTGTGTTTATTTTCACAAGGGCATGCCGACATAACCTTCAGACAAGTTTCTAGACTAATTTATTATTAATTTTTTTCAAGATTCGTAACACAGCTATGAAATTGTAGTGAGAATTTTTCTCCGATTGTACTAAACTAAAATTCTTAAAAGAGAATTCTGAGAGAGTTTCTCAAAGCGTGAATGATTCGTGTTTCTGATACAACAACTAAGTAAAAGGAAAGATCCTATTGCTTTCACTTTTCTTATCTACTCATTCGAAAATAAATTCAAACGATGTTATCGACATAATCATTATCTGAAACGCTTTTGAGAAACTTCGAGCAAATATGAAAGCACAAACTGTAATGACATTTTAAATAACACTCTCAGGTATAAATTGTGAATACGCAACATTAATTAATTAATTATTAACAGCATTATGTAAGCCCTAAGAATATATTCAGTTGGTAAAACATAACTCCACTATATTTTAATAAAAATACGTTATTATAATAATGTATATTAGAAAAAGGAGTTTATTATCAAGAATTTTATACCAAGAGTTATTTTTTATATTTCCAATTAATTATGCCAATGCTGGTATTACATTCAAAGCGCCACTTTTTTCCAGAATTTATTCGTATTTATTGATATTAGTAGTAAATGTCGAATTCAGGCCTCATTATTCATCGACAACAGACATTGAGATATAAAAACCCAAGACACACAGTCTCGAAATAATAGCGCTCAAAACTGGCAGCAACTTTTTGTGTGGCGGCTGTAAGACGTTAAGTGTGCATCTTGGGTTTTTGTATATCAATGACAATAGATCATAAAACTAAATAATACTAATAACATTGAAACTTTTTGTATAAAAAAAATGTAATTAAAATGTATCATCTATATTTCTGTGTGCTTCCAGGTTTATTATATGTATTAGTAACGGTATAAATATTACTGTTTATGTATATGTACGTATAGATTTTAAATACTTCTCGGTTTTGTAAATATAACCTGCATAGCATTTTTAATAATAGATATAGGTACCCATGTATAGGTACTTTTATATAATGTGTTGTAGGTAATTAAACGTAATCTGTAAGGTAAATATATAATAAATGTATTAAGTCAATATTTTTTCTCAAACAAGTAATAGTGGAAGAAATTTTATCAATATATATACATACATATTGAACAGCTATATGTAAATAGAATTAAGCCTTATTCTCAAATACAGTTTAATCGATAACTCGAAAGTATTTTCGTATAAACTAATCATGAATTTGAGTTAGTTATTTATTTCGGTTTAATTTTAAACGTAATTTGATGTCGATATGTATTGGATGTCGATATGTATTGGATGTGTTATTTTGAATTTATTGGAATACTCGCGAGCCCGGCGGACGTTGTCTCGCCCTGATAATAAAAAAATCCTGGACAAATTATATACCAAAACGTTGCTCATGAATCACTTTATCTATTGGTGACAACGGCATGAAAATACATTCAGTAGTTTTTGAGTTTATCGCGAACAAACAGATAGACAAACGTGGCTGAGGACTTCGTTTTATAATTTGTAATGATGGATGACTTTATGTAAGAATGGATCGCGATACAACATTGAGAATATGCAGCTATGGAATGAGAATCAATATATATGCTATAATATGTATAATAATAATAATATATGCTATATTATTTTCTGACTAGATTATTTTTAGAAATTCAATCTTTCCAATATACGTGAGACGGAATATCTTTACAACAAACAATTTATTACTTAAACTAACAACATATGAACAACCGTACCTACAGTTTTGTAACTGAACATTTCCGATTTTAAGACAGAATCCATTTTAACATAACGATCATTTATTGTAAAGTTTAAGAACAAACTAACTTATATTGGAAAAGAAATCTTATCATTTTAATTCTTATTCATGAATTACAACGTTCATTTATTTTATCGCATCGACGGCTGTTCCAAACCTGAGGTCGACCAATATTATAAGGGGATTAGTTCGTAACAAATGTTGTCGAACTCTTTAGGGCCACCTAAATGTTATTACCATTGAAGTAAGATTATAACATTATATTCGAAGTGATGATGGCTTAGTTCATAACGTGTTCGGTGACAGCTTCGATGGATGTTAGTTCGAATCCTTGCAACAGAGTCAGAGCTTCCGGTGAAGGAATACATTGTGATAAAATAAAATGAATAAAAAGAAAACAATAACGAACGAAGCAATGGCCAAAGCGGGGTGGTAGAGTTTTACAGCCTGACTGGGTCACAACCACCATGTATATGGCGAAAAAGCCCGTCATGGTGATTCGCTTCTGCGGATCGCGTTTCGGGATCAACCTGTGCATATCCAGCTTTTCGCCGGCCGGCATGACAGCGGCGACCGGCGATGGATGGTGTGTCACTCGGTGGTCGCCATTGTTTTTGGATTGTACTGTGCTTACCATCAGGCACAGTGCAGTCATTTTGCCGAGCTACAATAAAAAAACCATAAAACGGTGGTAGTGTTCGCCTGGTTAGCTACCACCCTCAAGTCGAAAATCTTTCGCCGTGCACCTGTTGGTGTGTTCCAGCAGCTACACTTGAAAGCCTTCGAGATTTCGCGCATTTACCATTTTTGACCACGTCGTTATTTAAAATCAGATGTTCATAAATCGCACTACGTTTACCATCCGATACAGCGTTGTCAATATGTCGCTGTACCATAAAGACGACAGTAGTACTGATTTTAAGTAGCTCTTTTTTGTTGTTGTTAGCATAGTAAAGTGGCAACCGTCGAGAAATCGGCAATCATCCCTGGTCGTTGCCATATCAGTGTATGCCGCTGAGAATATTGTAATCCATCTGTGACTCCGATAGGCGATTAACTTAAAAATAGTGCACTGTGACGTCATTATTATCACTCGCATGGTAGTGGTATCTTTTTTTTTAACGTGGAGAGAAAATCCATCATGGACTGGTAGGCCCCCGGGGGAGGGCCTTAGCTGAGTCGACCGATAACTACATGCTGGGACGCAGCTGCGTGTTCCTTGCGGCGACTTTAACCGACTAAAACTCCACGACAACCTACAACCCACAAATAAAACAAATAGACGTTTTGATTTATTTAAGCAAAAACGTGTCTGTCGCGATAATTATCATAACAAAATATTTGAATACGGCAACGTTACGAGCACAAACTAATAAATACAGATGGTTCACTTCATGCGCGAAAAAGCGACCTAGAAAGGCAGGAGTTAATTGAGAATATTTGGGGTAATAGAATAGCAAAAAGATATTTATATTCATTGCTGGTCGTAAGTTTATTTTCTTGATTAATAATTTTATTCGCTTTTATTATGTTTATATCAACGTGCTATCTTGCAAAAGGGGAGTAAAACCACATTAAGTTTGCCGAAACTAGGTTGCCGTTTTAAACCGGTCAATTTCATGACCTATATAAATTATTAGTTCTTTGGCTTATATTATTTTACTAGCTGTTACCCGCGACTTTGTCCGTTTGGATTTAGAAAAAAAAATTGTTTACTGTAAATTTGAGCACGGAGTGCGCACTGCTGACTGACTGCTGCGGAGTGCGGCACGGAGCCCTATCCTATTGCTAAAATAAAAGTAACATTTGTTACTTTTTATAGCATCATCTATTTGCCTATGAAAGTCTCCTTAAATTCTCTCCAATCGTCTCGGAGATTAGACCGAAGAAATAGGCCGAGAGACAGACAAATCATTTTCATATTTCATTCATATTAAATTAATATCTATTTAGTCAAAACGCGGTTATTTTTACATTACAAACATATTTTTTCTTTTATTTATTTGTATATGTACATGTTTTATATTACTGTACATACGTACGTTTGGGTTTCTACGACGCATCATTTCACATCATATTTCTTCGTTTTTAGAAGCTATAGCGGAAAAAGACACAGAGACGGACCTAATTACAAAAATTTTAATTAATTTTTTAATTAATTTTAATATATGAAGCTCTTTTTGTCTTAACTGCGTAAATGGTATAGGTTGTATATTATTTAAGTTTGACATTCATTGTCAGGTTTGTTTGCTTTTCTTATTAATAATTCTACTTTTACCGTTATATGCTTAAAACCTGGTTCTATATGGCATTATTGATAGTTTAAATTAATTTAAGTTTAAATGAGCTATCTGTTTTTATGCTTTTTCTTGACGGGTGGATTACTAATGACCTTTGAATATCGACTAAAGGCAAAAATGGAATCAGACTCGATTTGCATTCATTCGTTTCGGGGATCAAACGGACGAAGAGACATAAGCCTTTTCATTTAATTTGTAATATCGCTTTGCTTAATTTTGTTATAGTAAAATAAATATGAATTATATTTTAAACCGTTGTATTAACATATTTGTAGAGCCTTTAAATATAAATATTTTTAAATTTTTAAACACGGTCTGCAATACACACTATGTATTTTATAATATGTATTTAACTATGTAACATTATTTATTAAGAAAATTTGAACAAAGTAATCTATCTGTACTACTTTTAAAATGAGTCATTAATTCACACTTATTATTTATTTAACTGATATGTATTAGAAAACTATATAAGCTATGTATTACACATATTATTCTAATTTTAAGACAACATACACTGAACGATGGAATTTCCTAGGTAAAGTGGGTGGACTTCACGACAGTCCCAACATGAAAATAAAAACAATGTTAGATATTCCTTTCACCAAGCGGTTGGATATTGGTAGTTGTATAATGCTGTGACGTGGCATTTTATCTTTTTACAACTTTGGATTAAAACATGTATCAATATATATTTTTTTATTAAGTACCTAGTAATATATTAGTATATAATTGGTTTTTGTGGATCCTTGCTATTTGATAAGTAAATAAAATTACAATAAAATTACGTTAATTTTTATTCGCCTTCTGCATTTTGTATAATTTTTTTAAATGTTTGTGTATAACTTAATTCATTGATGCTTTTTAATTAACTGAAGAATATTACCTGAATATTAGAAGTATGTATATGTTGTATTAATTGTAATTCAGGATTACTTGTTAATTATGCACACATTAATTAATAAATAAGTTAAAAATGGATAAAATGGTTTTAATATTATTATTTTTTATTGTGACCTATTATGATTCTTATTTCATTCTTACAATAATAGAAGAATTTTATTATGTCCTTGTAGAATTTTTGAACTATCTGCTCACAATTTTTTTTTTTCGAACTGACTAGTCTATTGACCAAGCAAGGTCTTAACAGCTTCACCGGACTACAGAACTGCTCAATCATAAATATTCGTTTGTAAGCGCTAATCTCTTGGACTATCAGTGAGACTGAAAAATATTTAGAATTTAGAATACTAGTTATTAAAAAAGATACCTAACATTCCTACGGCCTTTACAAAAGCAGGAATTACTATACAAACGTTAAGAAAGTACGCAAAGTGAGAAGTAGGTAATAGTGCGTGCGATCCATATGGTTTTGCACAAAATGCTATGAGTCGAGTGCAAGTTGACTGTTCGCTCAGAATCAATGACCGTCGAGGACGGCCGAACTGTGAATGCCTATGTAAACTATGTCAGGTGGTTGCTTCCTTACGCACCAATTGTGCTTTATATCTTTTGTAAGCTTACCCAATCGCGTTGCTAAAAAATCAAAATATAAAAAAATGAATACGAGCGTAACCGCGGCTGAAAGCTAGTAGTTTTTAAAGTACACAAATGTTTAATTACTAATTAAATGGCTCAAACTAAATAACTTCAAACTATGTGCAAAGGCAATAAAGAGAAAATGGTATGTCCGTTAATAATATTATAAAACGGCTATACTCTGTATCTTAATTTCCCACCTAAAATTACAAGCTAAAATTACAATTATCGAGTTTCGTAAAGTTATTTACTTAAGAGGTATTTAGACAAGGCCCGTTATTAATTAAGTAGAACGATAAAGAGTTTTGCGCTATTATATACCTATCCTTTTACAAGAGTTAGTGATTTACTTGCTTTTTTATCTTTTAACCAATGTAGTTTAATGTTATAATCTAATGTAGTATGGTAATTATGACCGCCGGCAGTATACATCCCCCTCTCAGGAAATAAAATACAAAGAAAAAATAGGGTGTGTCGTATAGATAAAAGTGAAACTTTAGTAATACAGGGAAACAACATTTTGGATAAAAAAATTCAAAGTTCCCATTCGCTCACCCATCCGGTACCGACCGTGCCCGACGTTGCTTAATTTCAGTGATCGGGCGAGAACCAGTAATTTTAATAATCTACCCGACACAGTGTCTACCCCTACCGCTTTTCGTCACACAAAAAGGTTGCAGATCAGATTTTAAAGCATTCACATAAGAACTGTCACATCAAAAAATGGATTAGTGTCGTTTCTATGGAGTCGAATTTGTTTCGGTACATTTTAACACAGTAAAATGCATAGGTACGTATTTCGAAACGTAACTGCACGTATAGAAAAAAACTTGCTTTACTCGCGTTGTACTTTTTGTTAATTATCTTAAATACTAGCGCTTAAAATTCATTAATGGGGGTTATGGTATTTATAGCTCATCAAAGCCACAGAAGCTACGTAATGTAGAACACGATACATGTGAACAAAGACTGAATCATCTACCCAAGAACGCAATACGATGGGGCTTTAAAAATAGTCCGTCTCGAACGTTATCAAATCGTTTGAGTAATAATGGCCTCAGGCGTTTAGAGCTTTCGACCCTCCTTTATTAACACCATACCGCAGACGAATCCATTTATGGCTTCTAAAGTTTGTTATTTTTTATACTTCAACGAACTATTTAATAATAGTTAAATAAATTGCATAATAAGAAGTGATTCTTTGCGAAACGAATCGTATATTTTTTGTCGGTGATAAGTCATCAGAGCCCAATGTATTAGGTGTTATTTCGTAACCTGGCCCGCAAGTAAAGTGTAGGGGAGAGTGGGGGAATTTGGAATACTTAACTTATAACGCTAGAAAATAATATAAAAAAGTAATAAACTAAATATTTTTTTATTGCTACATAAACTTTGGTTATCTATGTACTTAGTAGTCATAAAACATTATTTTAAATTTACCTTTTAATAAAAATATGAACTAAAACCAAAAACATTACCGTTCCTATTTACCCGATACCCTATTGGGTAATTGAGATCATCCCGTGGGGTAAACGGGGTAATTAAGAACGACGTTTAATCACGACACACAACCTCTGGTAGTCTCACCGGAATTACATTACAAAGTTGGCCAACCGCGCACTGAATCCGATCTTCTTTCGGAAACTTTTCGTAACGCATTATGCTGTAGCACTCTTCTTCGTTTTCTTTTTTTTTTGTAAAGCTTTCTTCAAATTTTAGACTCCTTTACTCTTGCCTTTTGCCTTCTCTGGTATGGTTTTTGGTGATCTTTTCTAATTTTGTAGCGTTTCTCTCACTTCGTCTTTTCAAACCTGAACTCTAATTGAACTTTCAGTTGTGAGCTGGATAAAATCTGATAATGCTTTTTATTTTGCCGCTTAGAGGTGCTTTTCCTTTTAGGGATAACATTGATTATTTCGTCAAGAGGCACGGAATTGAATGGAGGAGGAGTGTCCATGGTAACGCCTAAATCATTTTTGGTTTTATGAACAGCAGATGTATCCTGTATTAGTATTTGACTCTGTCTGAAAATATTAATGGTTTCATTTAAGATTTTCAATTTGGTATTTTGTTCAGTCTTTGGTGGGTAATTTCGAGGCATCTGAAATAATCTGTAAAGTTTAAATATTTTTACACAATCAACTAGCAGTACTATGAGTAATTAGGAGGGTAAGGAGTAATTGGGAACGTTCGCAATTACCCACGTAATGCCGTTCCCAATTGCGCGAATCAGTCAATATACATAAAGATGGTTGCCACTCTCAAAAGCATTTTTTATTAACTTCAATTTATGTTGGATTCGATAACAGATAGTACGTGTATGATATGAGCAAATCACCATGCCTATGAATTCAAAAATATGTTACTTACACCTGTTATAACTCACGACAAAAATTATATCAAAAATAGAAAAATAACTGTTCGACTTACCGTGCCAATACTAGTGCGTTCTTTTACTAACACTTTCGCGTACGCATCGAGTGGTTCTACATTCAGCAGTCGAATAGGTTCACGAAGGTGTAGTGCAGGCAGATATACGTTTTACCTACCTGTTCCCAATTATCAATTATAAAACCAATTATAAATCGTTCTCAATTACCCCGTTCTCCCCTAGGTCTGAGTGTTACTTTTATCAGTATAATATCAAAGGTAATAAAGTAATTGTGATCTTCAATAAAAATTGTTATTTATCCTTTGCGTTATCGACTACAATAATATTGTAAGTTGTTTTTGTAGCAAGTTTTGTTTCTCTATGATTTTTGAACCGGTTTTTTGCAAACTCCAAATATGGCTTGTTATGCATTCCCGTCAAAATACTGCTTGTCAAATAGGGCTTTCCCTGCACTCAGGCGGCTTTATTATATTTTTCACAAATTAACCCTGCACGATTTTATGGTAATAACAATCACATAAATACTATAATAGTAGGTGATGATTCTTTGAGTGAAAATGACCATACTTCCAATACTGACCTAGAATACGAGCCTCTCACTTTCCATTCACCTAAAAAGAAGATGTTATCATACCTAAGCCTGACTCCGATATCACCGATGATAATACATCTTTACTGAACTTACAATCCGCAGAAGCGAGTGGGATATAAATTAAAAACGGATCTGTTTGTATGGAAAAACGAAAAAATGGAGCCTTATGTCCGAAGAAAATTTCAAATTAACAGGCAATACTGATGTTCCGGAAGAAATAAAACGGTAAAACGGAATGTTACCTCAAGGTACTGTGAAACTTAATCGTACGTTACCGTACGTAACGTAACGTACCAAAAAACTTTTTTTTATTAACATCAGTGGAGTGGATTTTCTTGGACCACAACCCAACAACCACGTGTTTTTTTCTCGGGGTCACCAATAGTGTCATCCACACTTATGGTCCTGTGACTCTTCACTTGAATTTCGGGCTTAGACGCGATTTCCAGTGGAAGTTCACCATTGCAGACGTCAACAAACCAATCATTGGTGTTGATTTTTTAAGCTACTACCAACTTCTTGTGGACTGCAAAAACCAGCGATTGATCGACAACCTTACTTCACTTACAGTTTCAGCACTTTCCCCTAGTCTGCCATGTGATTTCGCTTCTGTAAAATCAGTTACTGGTGAAACTGTATTTCACGAGATTCTTAAGGAATATCCAGATATTACCAGACCAGCAGGTATTCAGACCTTGCCTAACCACAATACGCTGCATCACATAAGGACGACGAGCGGACCTCCAGTTTCCTGCAAGCCTCGACGCCTAGACCCTACTCGTCTACAGGCAGCTAAGAAGGAATTCGAAGAGTTACTCGCAAATGGAGTAGCTCGTCGCTCAGAGAGTCCATGGTCCTCTGCTCTGCATATGGTGCGCAAGAAAGATGATAGTTGGAGACCTTGTGGCGATTACCGAGCGCTAAATGCCAGAACCATTCCGGATCGCTACCCAGTTCGTCACCTTCATGATTTTTCTCATCAGCTATCTGGATGCTCCATCTTCTCGACCATCGATCTTGTGAAAGCTTATAACCAAATAGCGGTGAACCCGGAGGACATATGTAAAACTGCAATCACGACGCCATTTGGTTTATATGAATTCAAATACATGACATTTGGACTTAGGAACGCAGCTCAAACCTTTCAGAGATTTCTGGATGAAGTTTTGTTAGGTCTAGACTTTGTATATGGTTTCATTGACGATATCCTAGTCTTTTCATCTTCACCAGAAGAACATAAGTCTCATCTGCGTCAACTATTCCAACGTCTCAAAGACTATGGTATTTTGATAAACACTTCCAAATGTTGTCTTGGCCAATCAGAAGTGACATTCTTGGGATATAAAGTTTCAGCTGACGGTACCAGACCTTTGGAAAGTAAAGTTCGAGCCATTGAGGAATTCCCCGTTCCTAAGACGATCAAAGAACTCCGAAGATTCTTAGGGATGCTGAACTTTTACCGTCGCTTTATACCTAAAGCCGCACACTTTCAAGCACCTCTCAACAACGTCTTCGCTGGAAGTAATGTCAAAGGTTCCCACCCAGTTTCCATGACTACTGAAATGCTTCAAGCTTTTAAAAATTGCAAGCTTTCATTATCACGTGCGACACTTCTTGCTCATCCATGTCCTTCTGCTGCTTTGTCAATTGTCGCAGACGCATCTGAGTCTGCCATTGGAGCGGTATTGCAACAAAAAGTTGATAATACTTGGCAACCGCCTAGCGTTTTACTCGTATAAACTGAATGCAGCGCAGAAAAACTCCGCTCCACTGTAAAACGCTCCACTTATGGTTATTACGCCAAGGGCTAACCGTGACGTATTACCACCACCACGCTAAGATAATCCGCGCGCCGCCCGCGCACCACCCGCGCGGTGGCCGCGGCCGGTCACACCACTTCGCGGAGCGCATCATGCATGGCAGACGTACAGTTATTTATTATCTCTGTAATTTATATTTCTATTACAATACTTTTATAAAGTTCAGTGTAGTTTTTACATATCCTACACATTACATGTGGAGGTGTGAACAAACATCCCCCACACATCCTTAATAATTCATGCAGTAAGGGGTTAAAAGGTAGATAAAGTGCGCCGCGGTACATCGCAGTACAATTATATTCTAGACATCGTATCGGTGCGAATACGATGAGAAAGAAGGCAGCGATCTTCAAGAGAATTATTTTGCTATATACTAGCTGTAACCGCAGATCCGCACGCGTTTTTTTTTATTGTAGCACGGCAAAATGGCTGCACTGTGCCTGATGGTAAGCATAGTACAATCTAAAAACAATGGCGACCACCGAGTGATACACTATCCATCGCCGGTCACCGATGTCATGCCGGCCTGCGAAATGCTGGATATGCACAGGCTAATCCCGAAACGCGACCTGCAGAAGCGAATCACTATGACGGGCTTTTTCGCCATATATATGGTGGTTGCGACCTAGTCAGGCTGTAAAACTTTACAGCAGCTTTACAGTTATTCAGCAGGGTGCACCACGTGCAGGTGAGGTTGGCTTGGGTGTCTCAAGTCTTTTGGTGTTATTCGACACCCCTTACACCCCAAAATATTTTTATATATTTTTTATATTATATTAAAGAAATATAAAATTGTGAGACGATGTACAATTATAGAAATGCTCTTTAAAACAATTGTAAGTACGACACGCACGCCACTTACAGTAGTAACATGTAACGTATACATTAGATATATAAATACTCTCAGTGTATCAAATGAGGTTTATCATCTGCAACATATTTGTAACCTTAACCCGTCATAATGATATAATATTGGTATTAATATTGATCTGTCTTTATCAATAATAATACGTTTATTGTCTAATATCTTATTAGAAAGACCCCCTTATTACCTACAAAATTACTATTAATAATTATAATGTTTAACTGTAAACAATTAATGAGCTGATATCTTGAAATCTTGGATAAATATAAATCAATATATAAAATTTTATAACTGTCTGAGCAGTTTTTAATATTTGACAATTTAAATAGTGCTCAATGAACTCGATACAATATCTTATATGTTATATATTATTATGGTTACTAAGTTATGTAGACAAAAGCGCGGTAAATAAAACAAAATGGCCGCCAAAATGACCAAAAAGACAATATAATTCAAATTACATATTTAAATACAGATATATGAATTTCAATTATATTTATTCTTGGAGTCCAGACAACGCACCTCTCACGCACATGTTTACAATGAAGAACATATTTTTGTTAAATTGTATGCGGACGATGTCGCGGGTAACACCTAGTCTAAAATAGAATAGAATAAAATAATAAAAGAACCTAATTTACTTCCTATAAGGTCAGTTATCTGCCAGAGCAAGTCCCGTGAAAATCGGTCCAACAGTTTTGGCGATATCATTGCGAACGATGCCGCGGTTAACAGCCAGTCTAATTTAAAGTAACTATTTTTATTAGTAATTATTTTAATATCTAAACGTATTTGTATAATTATAAACGCGAGTTTTTGGCGGGATTTTGGTCTGTCATGTAGTGGATTTTATTCATAATCTTGTGTTACTTGACTTTATATTGTGTAAAATTGGTGGTGTTTTATGTAATATAGTTTGTTTATTGTGCATAAGTGAAGTGAATGGAAAATAATGCCACGGACCATGAATTCTGAGATTCCACAAAAACTCCATGGAAAGTTTTAACAAGATGGCCACCATCTTGTTAGTTCTTTGTAATTATATCAAGAAACTTGTAATATCGATACTCACTGGACAATGGCAATAATCTACTAGAAGACTGGTTGCCAAAAATAAAATAGAAGCAGAACTTTTAATAATACTATTAACTACTCGACAATGGCAGTAATATTCTAAAAGATTGGTTACCAAAAATAAAGTTAAAAGAAAAGAAAAATATATAAACGCAACATTTTTTTATATGTAAATGAAATGCCAGTTCGCGCCACTGCATCATTACTTGCTTTATATTGTCTGTGCCTTTCGTCTATTCTCTGTGTAATTTAAAATATAGTATATTTGAATACTAGCTGTGCCCGCGACTTCGTCGGGTGGAACCTAATGTAAAAAAAGAGGGACTAATAAAAGCATCTGAATGTGTTAAGGCCATTTACTTCTCTATTTTTCTCTCGTACTTAAGTCTCGGCGTCATTAAAACTACAATAACTTTTGATAGAGTAAACCGATTTTAATGAAATTAAGACTAAATGTTACTCAATTATATACTTTATGTTTTTTTTTATGGTTTTATAGTGACTACAGTACTGTAGCTGTGATGCATGTTCAGACAAAGAGACAGACAGACAATTCTAAAAATGATTGAAATGTATTTTAATACTTATAACAAGACACGTGCAACTATTTTTTTCACAAATATCTAAAAAATACAGACACGTTAAATTTATTATGTAACGAAATCATTTCAAAACAGCGATAGAGACATATCAGTCTCTTCACAAAATACAGTTATAATTTTTTTTTTCAGTATTTCCTATATTTCTCTTTCTGTTTCAATTTTCTCGTTTTTGTATTATCATGTAATTTTTTTTAAATATGTAAAATAGTTTAGTATTTTGTTTTATTAATATTTAATTTATTGTTGGAGCATGCCGTGGTTGTTTGTAAATATGACTACATTTATAATGTGTTACAATAGTCCTACTTTTTATATACTCACTAATGTATTGTCATGTTGACGATCCTAAAATAAATAAATAAAATAAATAAATAAAATAAATAAATAAAATAAATAAAATAAATAAATAAAATGTATATAGATACGATAATATTTCATTATACTAAAGTGACCAAAACCCTACAGCATTATATTTGTAAGGATATATTTTAATGTCAGTAATTTATGTGTTAATTTAATATTATATACTTTTTTTTATCATAGGGGGCAAACGGACTGATGAATCACCTGATGTTAAGTGATCACCACCGTCCATAGACACTTCCAACACCAGGAGAGTCGCAAGTGCGTTGCCAACCTGTCTTGGGGGAGAGGGGGAGTAAGGGAAGTGGTAAGGGGAGGGGAGGTGGTCTACCGGCGCTCTAAGTGACCGAACGAAACGCAACAGTGCTGGCACTATTACTTCACGTCGGTTTTCTATGAGAGGGTGGTACTATCCCGGACGAGCCGACCCATTCATGCTGAAACCATTAATAGCTTCAGCGTAGCTTTACCACCGTTAAAATTAGATATAAACGATTTTCTTCCCATAAAAAAATATTTCTCCGTCAAAAAATCTACGGCAAGAGTAAGTAAAAGAGAAAGATGCAAATAAAAAATAACTTGATATGATACAAATTCCTATGATAACGTATATCGATCACGAAACGGTCAGATACGGTTACACAAATCAGTGCTCGCGTTGAGGAAAAATATCATATATCTTATACAATTCTTCTGATTGGATAGGCAAGTAAGGCTCGGTGTTCACTTATATTTTTGCAATATTTCTTGTTTTTTTAAACAGTGGGTGAAAAGTAAAATGTTTCTCCTAAGTTGGAGGTTGTGATAACGACTTATTTTTTCTTATATTGCGGTTAAGAAGAATTGGGGCGATAATTTTAGTCTAATAGGTATTAACAATCTATTTACTTGTCATGTTCTTTTAATAATATATACGACTAGCTACCCGCCTCGGCTCTGCTCTGGTATACTAACGAATAAATTGAGACCAAATCTTTACTTTTAATTTATATTGTAAACATGGTTATCCATGTAATCAGTGTTAATCAGTCAATATGTTTGAACATCTCTCTACTGTCTGACTCACTTACTTTTTGTTATATGGAGATTTTTTAATAATATTTGCACACTTTCACTCTACCTTAAAAGCTATTTTCATTTTAATGGCGACGCGACTTAAGTTCTAGAAAAAAGTAGATGGTAACTAGACTATTTTTTTTATAATAGCACGGCAAAATGACTGCTCTATGCCTGATGGTAAGCACAATACAATCCAAAAACAATGGCGACCACCGAGAGAGAACCTATCTATCGCCGGTCGCCGCTGTCATGACGGCTTGCGAAAAGCTGGATATGCACAGGCTGATCTCGAAACGCGACCCGCAGAAGCAAATCACTATGACGGGCTTTGTCGCCATATGCATGGTGGTTGCGACCCAGTCAGGCTGTAAAACCCTACCACCCGCTTTCGCCATTGCCTCGTTCGTTATTCAGTACGGTGAACCACGTGCAGGTGAGGTTGGCTTGGGTGTCTCAAGTCTTATGATGTTATTCGACACCCCTTACATCCCAAAACTATTTTACTAGATATTCTTGTCTTATTTACCGATAATTAGACATTCAGATTACTTTATTAGGCACTGTTTTGGACATCAGGTTCCACGCGGACGAAGTCGCCGGTACAGTTAGTATAGAATAAAACAGCTCTTGCTATATTTGTAACCCTCAACATCACGGCCACGTTTACCGAGCAAAAGCCTTCTTAACCTAACCCATTTAAAAGTGGCTTAAGAAGCTTATTGTGAAATGGGTTAAGTGTTTCACTATATACGTTGTTGTAAGAAATGTTAATTCATGTTTATTTGTTAACCGACTTCAAAAAAAGGAGGAGGTTATCAATTCGTCTGTATTTTTTTTATTTATGTTTGTTACCTCATAACTGTGGATTGGGTGAACCGATTTTGATTATTCTTTTTTTATTTGAAAGCTGGTACTTCCAGTGTGGTCCCATTTCAATTTGGTACAGTTCCGACAACGGCATCCAGTGCAAAACCGTATAAGTTTTAAATTTGCATTAAGTATGTACACGACAAATAGACGAATAACTCAATATTACGCTAACCGATTTCGATGATTCATTTTTTATTGAAAAGGATGTACTTCAAGGGTAGTTTGATGAGAGTTTGGTTAGGTTCTGATTATGGGATCCGTGACAAAGTAAGAAAACTTTCAAGAAACGAGCCTACTCCTTTCTTAAGGGCCGGCAACGCATCTGTGTTTCCTCTCGTGTCGCAATTGTCCATGGGCGGCCGTGATCACTTACCATCAGGTGACCCGTATGTTCGTTTGCCACCAATATTATAAAAAAAACTCTTCAATTCTTAGGAGCCTATTGTGCTTATGTTCGTTGCTGTGTTGCAACATGACGCAAGCATTGTAATTACATTACTTAAGGTGTATAATGTGTGAAGCAATGGTAGCCGAGTTGGTGGTAGAAACTATCGCGGATTACTGAAAAGGTTGCGTTCGTACCAAACGTTACTTATTGTACAACCAATTGAAACCATATCGCATACCATACCGCAAAAATGCGCATATTTTAATATACTTGAGGCGGAACGGAGTTCGCGGGCACTGCTAGTAAAATATATTTATGAACACTAAAAATGGAAAAATAAAGTAAATTTTCAAAAAAAAGTATTAACCGACTAAATAGTTTATCAAATTAAATAAAACATATGAATATGTGTGTTACCTAGAGATGTATTGGAAGTCGGTGCCAACCAAACCGAAAATCATATCATCTACAGGTACAAAGTTTAAGTCCACTCTCGCGTCTCTGTAATACAAAAATTTTGGTTGGTACCGACTTCCAGTACATCTCTAGGTAACACACATATTCATATGTTTTATTTAATTTGATAAACTATTTATTTTCCGCTTTTTAGTGCCTTATGGGTTTTTGACTGATATTGAAGTCGGTTAATACTTTTTTTTGAAAATTTACTTTATTACCATTACGTTCATAGTTTTAATAGACTTAAGGAGTAAGAGTCCACGTATCTGTAAATTTATTGTAATTTTAATAACGCCGCGACTTAAGTACGAGAGGAAGGTAGATAAGTAGATAGACAATATATTCAGATAATCTTATTAACCACTATTTTTTTTAAATAAGGTCCCACGTGGAAGAAGTCGCGGGCACAGTTAGTAGGTAAATAATATAACTTATTATTTTAAATTATTTCACATTTCAAATCGCAACGATGCGTGAGATTGATTTTCTTATTCAAACCGCACATTCATTTGGGAGAGGTTTTTATTAATTACTCGAACATTTAGAGAAACCAAGAGCGTAGAAAGTGTAGACTAACCTCACAAATAATAAGAATGTTTTCCTGTTTGGATTATACCAAGGTTTCTCAAACCGGGTACCGTGAACTGGATATGACGAATGTATGCCGGGGGTCCCAGCAATCTTGCAATATCTGCTCATGATCCGTCAAAATAATTTCTAAAACAAAAACACTGTGAAAGAAGTCAAGTCAAGAAGAGCTATTGATACAACTGTTTTAAAAAACAATGATAATGACAGGACTTCAATAAAACATATTCATTTCAGTTTATATCTTTAAGGTTTAATTTACAACGCTTAAGAAAAATCAAATAGAGATATATTTTTAGGTTAGTTGTTTAGTACTGTTCATAACTGACAGGCCTTTAATTACAATATTATAGTAATTATATAATCATATGTAATTTGCCATAGAGCTGAGAGAAATTTGATCCCGTACATGATTGCCTTTTGTGTGGATTAAATATTTTTACATTCGATTATTTTAGCACTGTTTTTTTTTCAACCGCTTCCAAGACAATTGTGCCGCAAGTTATTTTAACCTAATAAAGGTGTCATGAAATAAATGAAAACGTGAAATAAGTTTGAGAACTGTTGGGAAACGGTAATGATATTACTCCAGTACAATGTCTGTTTATTGCAAATGTTGTTACGGCTGGTGTATCTATTACAATACATTTTTCGTTTTTTTTTTTTTAAGTAAAACCTCTTTAGGCGTGACTAGGAGGTAACTGGATGACAATGCAACGGAAGTACGTTACGGCAATATGGCGTCACGTTTCTGTACCATCCCGTTAGATAATAATTAAACATAACCAAAACTTCTATTAAATCATAATTAATTTAATTCGTCACTCGTAACCTGTTCGTACTTTTCTATATGTTATTTACTTTTTTAACAAAGAGCTGCTAATAATATTTCCTGTGTTCAAAAAAAAAATGTTCAAAAGCTGAAACCTATAAAGTGAAAAATTAAAAAAAAGTTAGCAGACACGGATTGCCCGATAGATGTGAAACATTTAAATTAATATTAGAATTTATACTTCATAAGACTCAAGTATACTACAGTCGGATAATAGTACACATTTCACACATAGAAGCAACGGTGGCAAAGAGGGGGCGTGTTGACATTAGAGAGTGTCATGCCGTTTGCCGTGATGGAATATGAGCCATATTTCCTGCCAAGACGCGCCAATAGGTATTCATAAATAAATTCATAAATAAATCGCTAATCATAAATAGTTTCCCGAAAATTTGACATACTTTACCTGAACGTTCCCCAAGGCTAGTACGCAAAGCAAAATAAGTCTCACGAAACTTTCTCATTCAAAAAATCATTCTAACTCTATCATTCTAAAAGGTACGGGTTTGTTGTAACAAAAAATCTTTAGCAACTAAAAGTTACATAAATTACGTTTTCAGTTATGTGTAGACCTCCACCGAAACTTTGTGAGCAATTCTTGTAGTAAAGTGAATTGTGTAAATTTATAAGAATTCAGGTAACCGTGCCCTACATATGGACCCCGGTACTCATATATTTTACACCGAAATCTTCACGACGTGAATTTGAAATTATGTGTTATATAAGTATACACTGTACGATGCTGGTAGTATATTACTAACTAGCTTTTTGGGGTGTAAGGCATGTCGAATAACATCTAAAACTTGAGACATCAAAGCCAACCTCACTTGCACGTGGTGCACCCTGCTGAATAACAAACGAGGCAATGGCGAAACCTGGGTAGTAGGGTTTTACAGCCTGCCTGGGTCGCAACCATCATGTATATGGCGAAAAATCCCGTCATAGTAATTCGCTTCTGCAGGTCGCGTTTCGTGATCAGCCTGTGCATATCCAGCTTTTTGCAAACCGGCATGACTGCGGCGACCGGCGATGGATAGTGTGTCACTCGGTGGTCGCCATTGTTTTTGGTTTGTACTGTGCTTACCATCAGGCACAGTACAGTCATTTTACCGAGCTATAATAAAAAAAATAGCTGTGCCCACGACTCCGTTCACGTAGAACCTAATGTAAAAAAGAAGGACTAAGAAAAACGTCTGAATGAATTAAGTCCATTTACTTATAGGTATACTTTTCTCTCGTACTTTAGTCGCGTCGTCGTGAAAATTACAATAACCTTTGATAGAGTAAATCGATATTAATGATACAAAGACTAAACAGTACTCGAGGATATGCATTATAATTTTCATGGCGAGGTTATATCTTGAATGCAGTACTTTAGAAGTGATGCGTGTTTATACAAACAATCAGATATACATTTCTAAAAATGATAAAAATATGTTTCGTTACTCATTCCAAGACACCTGCAACAATTTTATTCACAAGTTTTTTATTTTTCCATTTTTAGTGTGCATAAATATATTTGATTTCTAATGGGTATAATAAATCGGTTCCAATTTCACGAAAATACGTAAAGACGAAGTGGGTGAAAATCAAATAAACGATTTATTCAAATTTATATGGGACCACCACTGAAAATAACCGATTCCAATAAAAAAAGTATCATTAAAATCGCGAGATATCGATTAACATACATTAATAAAAATACACACAACCGAACGTAGTATAACCTCCTCCTTATTCGAAGTCGGTTAAAAAGTACAGGCATGTTAGATTTACGTTCTTATTATATGATGGGTGTTAGGTTAGACACTAGCAATATTTTTACAGGACAATCATTATTCGTTTCTGCTTCTAAATCAGTTCAAAAAATAGGTGCTTAATATTTAAGTTAATTATGTCGAGAAAAGCAAAACTGATTTTTACTCAACATCAGATGACTTACGCAAAAACGAACTGGTGTAATAAATACCGGCGCTGTGAATCACCGCATTCAATGTACGCCGCACTCCGGCCGGCGTCCCGCACCTCGACCCGCGTCCTGTTTCTCTTTGTTCTACGGTGTGGCATGCCGACAATAAGCAGTTACGTAATGATTAACCTTGAAAAGCATCTCTTCAATTTTGTTCTTTGAACCTAGGTGTTATTTTTTTTACGTATAAAAGTATCGTTCCCATACTTTTAAAAGTATTAGAACAACGTTTAACTAAGGTTTTCCTTATTGTTTATTAGTATTTGTTTTGATATTATTATTTTATATGTTAAATGTGACCGTGAACTATCACAAGATTGAAAGGTGTTAGCTACCCTTTAAACAGTCATAGATACTAGTGTACTGATATGCAAAATGTTTACTTTGAACTATTTTTTGTTTCTTTAAGTGATTTTTTATGGGATCGTATCTTTTAGTAGATTATTACTGCATTTGTCGAGTAGGTAATGTCAATAATTTTCTTGCGATCATTTCAAATTTTCAATGAACAAGTGTCTTGTTAGAAATTTAAGGGAGTATTTGCGGCAAGTCAGAAACCATGTTCCGTTGTATTATTTTCTATCCACTTCATTTGTGCATCGATAACTACCCTATACTACGTAAAAAATCACCAATATTACAAAATATATAGAGCCAAATAATACAAGATTTTGAATAAAATATAAAATCTACTTCATGATATTCAAAGATCCCACCAAAAACTCCTTAAGAGATCTTATTGAATACATAATTTTTAAGCTTTCTAAATTATAAGCGAAAAGACATGTCTACCAGAAAATTATCAATTTCATGAAATTTATAGTCTAAGAGATGTTTATACACGTTTTCCCTTAGGTGGACCATATTTATTCCACCTGTAAGTTATGCTACGTTTGATATCAAATTATGAACTAAAGACTTGTCCTGAAAATATCAGCATAGTTATGAAGTACTAGCTTATGCTCGCGGTTTCGCTCAATTTAATGTGGATTTGAACTACCCCCGGGAACAGTACTATTGTATAACGCCATAACGTCATAACGTAACAAACAGTCAAACACACATTTGCATCTACAATACTGATCCGACACAAAATACATATAAGAGTTGTCGAGGTATGTATGCTTGGTATATGTTTGAACAACTTATATATATATGAACAGTTAGCTTAGCTTAGGTTAGCTCAGATCGGTCAGCGCCGCATCCTGGCGGCGGCCGTGGGAACGGACTTATCGCTGCCGAGCGTGGTTTCGACCATGCTCGGCAGCGAACAGGCTTGGCGAGCGATGGCCTCCTTCTGCGAGGAGGTCATCTCGCAGAAGGAGGAGGCGGAGAGGGCCCGCGAGGCAGACCCTCAAAGTGGCCGTCTCCGCCAAAGGAGGACAGGCAGGAGGAGAAGGCGCTTCGCCCAACTCCTCCTGCCACCGTAGCCGGACCTGAGGGGATGGGCCGGGGGGCCCATCTCCTCATTGCACGGGTCCGGCGGACGAGGGGGGGGCAGCCGTTGTGTACCTGGTCTGTCCCTCTATAGGTAGGAGCCCGGCGGTCACCTTCCGCCGGGCGGACCGTGGGGGCGGCTCTACAAGGTTGAGTAGCTCGAAGGATCCCTTGCCGCCCCCACAAAACGGTCTGTCGGTACACCGTGGGGTTTTAGTCCGTGCGACTCGGACATAACCCACCCTCTCCCCCGGGGGGGTGGCGTATCCATAAGGGATATCCCCACGTTAAAAAAAAAAAGATAGGTCGCGAATTGCATGTATCAGGCAACAACCCAAGCCGAGGTGTACCGTGCACCCCGGAGCTATTTGCCCAAATAAAATCAGCTGAGTGCCTTAAACGCTCGCCTTAGTAGTCCGGTGAAGTTAAGACGTTGCTAGCTCAATAGCGTAGTCAGTTCGAAAAAAATATCTACAATACTGGTAAGGATATTTGTTTAGAAAAGTATTTAGAAGATAATGAAATTTACTATACTTATTACTGAGACAATGTTGTTATGTAAACATTACTTTATACTTCGATCTATAGTAACTCGATATGCTAAATTATACTTCACGGTATCCCAAAGTGTTGATCCAATTACCGCTTGTGTTTAGTTAAGATCTCCTCGAGGTACGAGTATTTCTCGGCCGCTAGGAAGCTCTGGTAATACAAACACTGGCACAGTTTACAAACATTCAGTAGTTCAACTATTTGTCATATCATAAAGGTTAGACAGCGTTTTCGACGAAACCTCTCTGGCGGCTTGACTTTTCCCGATACTTCCAACAATAATCGTTATATATTATTAACCAATTTATTCCCCAAATTCATCGTGAATCACTCTATCTATTAATGTAAACCACATGAAAATTCGTTCAATAGTTTTTGAGTTTATCGCGAACAGACAGATGCGGTGGATGACTTTGTTTTATATTATGTAATTATATTATTGAATTCAGATAAAAACATAAAAGTACACAGTGTTAAATTTAACAGAAACCAAGATATTGATAATATAACATACTATATTGTTCGTATAGACTATTAATTGCGTTGAGGTCAAAAATTGTATTACAGTGGTAACAAAATTACATTGAATGTATTGACTTATGTGCGTACTAAGGATATGAATCTAAGCTAAGTAAAAAGGGACCAAAATGAAACCGCCATAAAGGCAATAACGTCATTAAAAAAAAACCGTCATAAAATAGTTAAATGAAATCATAAAAATAAAGAAATAAATATATATATATAAAAAGTAAACAAAATAATAAAAATAAAAACAACAACCAATAGATGCTCACGAATACAATTTTTAACTTACACATTAAATAAAACGATAGTAAAAATTATGGTGCGGACCGAGAGTCTGCAGATAAGAAGAAAAAAAAAGCTAAGTAAAATAATTTTAAACAAACTAAATAGTTATCGTAGTTTTTTTTATATATTTTTGAGTAAAATAATTTACAAAAAAATCTAATTATTGCCAACCTCGAAGCAGATAAAGACCAAGTCTGTAAGAAGTAAAACTAAAAATACTGATCGAGATCTATGCAGTAGTTTTTGAGTGATACACAGTGATTGACAGACGTCTATCTTTTTTTATATAGACATGTACTTTATAAGTATTGTGTGATTTTAAGCAGACTTTACTTACGGAAACAGCCAAACTATGGCGTGCTCATCATTGTACTGTAACATTGTGTTCATAGCGAAGATTATTTCACTGTGACCGCGATAAACAAGATTAATTATATCATTAGAGGGTTAGATAAGAGCTTTACGCATATCTGCTTTGTTGTCCCCGAAGACCTGAGCCTATCTTTGTCCTTGCCGAAATAGTAATATTTGATATTTTCTTTGTTTGTGAGGCATTATTACTATCAATTAAAATGGATATTCTGTACCATCTTATATAATAGATAGTATTAGTTTCAAGAAAATTACATTTACTAATATCATTAGAAATTCTATATGGTTTTAACGCAGTACATATTAAATAATCAAGTAAAGCCTGTCACCAAGCATCTATTAGGTACTCAACTTTCTCGAAAGAAGTATATAGCAATGTTAGTTCTCTAGCCATATAGTCACTCAAGATCTTATTAAATAATTTATTTATGTGTTCTACAAAAGGAAGGTTGGTACAAAAATGATTACATAACGATTTTAAAATAGAATATTTCAGATTATGTACCTATTCCATTTAACCTTCCAATACCCCTGCGTCGGTCTGACGGAGCGATTTGCATCGTGTACCTACTAATAAAATTTCACTGTCCGTTGTTTTTTTGAGCATAATCTCCAAAATGGTTAAACCGATTTTGTAGAAACTACTAATACGATTTTCGGTAGGCGTTAATGAGGAATACTAAAGCTTCAAAAGGGTAACTTTAAATCGTGTTTAATAATAAATAACCACAAAAAACAGCCGATATCGCGGACACCAA
Organism: Antheraea pernyi; assembly: GCA_015888305.1. Lineage (NCBI taxonomy): Eukaryota > Metazoa > Arthropoda > Insecta > Lepidoptera > Saturniidae > Antheraea > Antheraea pernyi. Next base: position 60,124 of record MU159333.1, on the reverse strand, counting down.
CGAGTTAAATAATAAAAATTGACTAATAACTCCTAATGCTTTCATAATAGTGGATAGTCTTATCAAAAGATTGTAGTTTGTACAAATATTAGGGTTAATATGCAGATACAATTTAGCTCCGATGCCACGGTTAATATGGGGAGGCAAATTTCATTTTAATGACCCACCGACCGGCACGGAGCGGCTCGATACCATCTACGCTCGATTTACTTCCTACAGGGTTGCCAAGTTTTATCTTTCGGGACTAATGCACGTTGAATAGTACCGTTGTGTACTACGGAATTTTATGGAGCAAAGTTTGTATGCTTTTACGCGAATAAACATAACAGTGCGGACGGTGTGTGTATGTAATTTTTACGGGCAGAATAAATGTTGGAGGTCGATTTTTCCTGTGATAAATAAAGCGACCTGTGTATTTTGGGCCAAAGTAATTCTTCGTGGAGAAAATTCTGGAGCTTTTGGTCGCGGTTTCGATCGTGTCAATGTAGATTTGACCTCGAATTTTTGAAGCACGTAACACACATTCCCATCTTTATTTCCTTATCCGTATTAGAAATACGTAGATGATTTTTTTTTGTGTTATGCTTTCACGCCTTAACTACACATTTTCGGATATACGCTGTCAAAGGAACAGACAAAGAAATCGGATCCTTTTCTTTGAGAAAAAAAACTATTCCCGAGGAGTTGATGAATGTGCATTAACGCACATTAACAAAAGCTGGTTTTTTATAATATAAGTAACGATGGTACATTAAATTAAAATTTAGAACAATTCTACAATGTTTTTTTTAAATATAATACATACTAGCCACTCACCTACTAGCTACTCACCTATTTGTAGCCAACCCTGACCTTATTTTAGATAGGCCACGGTTGCGAATCGTGCAAGCGTCATTGTCTGCATGCCACGTGACTTCCGATCAGGATTTTACGACGAAGTAGGTTACCGATATCCCTAATAGCCAATTAGTTTTATGATACGCCACTTATGGCAGCCCTGACGACCTCGGTGTGAACATCGCGGCGTCTCGCTCCATCGCATTGAATAGCTTTTGTGGGACAGGCTTTTGTTACGCGACGGAATGTTAGAAGTTCCTGTTGTTCAGATCGTACTGATTTACGACTCAACCACGTTACTGGGTTACTTTTCATTGCAATTTACGAGGAAGGTGTTACTTAATGTCTCTCGCGAACAATGTTTTGTTTTATTGGTTGTATTGTTGCAGACATCTTAAATAGGTGTTATTCAGATGGAATTATTTATGTTACTTCGGAGTTTTACAAATTCATTTCACGAGCTACCGTCCTCGCCAAACTTTTTGACCGCTCTCAAGATGCGCAGAAGACGAATTTAGATATAAATACGTATTATATTATATGTATAACATCGAGATGCCATTTTTGTAGTTATACTTGTTTTGGTGCGATAGGGAAAAATGATGAGAGAATTTTTTTTCGATGCGCGCGCATACCGTCACGAAAAACCGACACCCTGAAGTTAGCTATAGTCAACATTTTGTTTCTTTGTATTTGTCGTTTGTATTTCTTTGTATTAAATACCTTTTTTCTATTGCTAGTGTCGTTTTTTCTACAAACGTAGAATAAGGCGAAAGATAAAAAAATTAAAAAGATTTTTATCTTGTTACACCAAAGAAGTATAACTTCTAACGCGTGTACATAAGTACATACACACTTTTTTGGATACCTATAATAGAATGTTAACTTTGTATTTTATTATTTTCTTAGCTATATTATGAGCAAGTTTGAACTTACTGCTATATTTAGAGAAGCCAAAGAGATTGACCAGGACTATACTTACGGGTTTATCATTTTACACGATTGTCGATCCTAGTCAAAATCTAATTTTAAGTTAGGTTAACCAATATAACACTTTTGAGTTAAACCCTAACAAGTCTTACGAGCGTATTTTTTTTAGATTAAATTGGGATATTAACACACAACATTTCTTGTTTAAACCGAATACTAAGTTTCTATTGTAAAACAATTATGTGATGCACAGTAGGTAAGGAAAATGATCAAAAAAATCTAGTGGTGCCAACAACATTGAACAATATCGCTAAGCAAAGACATTATTAACATGCAGCCAGGTATAGTATAGTATATAGTAGTGTAAAATTTCATCCAATACATTTTACCAACTTCTGTTTTTTTTTCGCTCTGTTCTCCCGTAACTAAAATCATTTAGTTTAAAAACAGAAGCGCATTGCGACACCCTACGACGCGAACATGGGGCGCCAACATACGCTTTGAAAGTCCCTATATTTCTTTATTCTTTATTAATAATCAATTTTATTTATAGTCCGCGGTACGCAAATTAGATGATGGGGGAAATCAAGAGTTTACAAAAAGAGAAGTCGTTATGTTGTCCTATATATAATATTGAACTCATATATACGCATATACTCAACAATGTATTTATAGTATCTCCTTACAGCTCCTTATACTGGGAGCATGTAATAAAATTCAACGACAGCTAAACAACTGGTAAATCTATTAATTCTGTGAATATTTTTGAAGGTGCTAATTCTATCTCATATACTTGCTTAATTTTTGTATGATACATCCATAGTGACGGATGAGGCCGAATGAGGGCGTGGCGACGCGTCGTCTTTAATAAAATCGAACTAATTATGTTTATGTTTCTAAATCCTTGTATCCTTATAAATAAAACTGTAATTGACAATAATATATGTTAAATTTAGCTTTAAATTCATTTACCATTACAATACATGGCTATTAAAAGAATAGGAACGTACACAACGTATAGATCAATTAAAATATGAAATAAACAGAAATACGAAAAATTATAGAGACATCGTGTGATATATTTATCCTATTTCTTCTTCTTCTTCTTCTTACCCTTATCCCACATAAGTATGTTGTGGTATATGATTTGGTTTAATTTTTACGATCGGCCGCCTGCCTGACATCAACCCTCCTTGGGATTATTTTGTTGTACCGCTGTATTTATGATTATTATTATATAGTTACGAAGTCTGATAGGATCCTTAGCCTTACAATTTTTGTGTAGGCTTTAGCTTTGGTAGGCTACTTATAGTGTCTCTTTGAGCGGCACCACCGTTCCGGTTAAAAACAAAGTTCTTCAAGATTATGGTCTGCTTGCTATATTGCCATTTTTATGTAACAGAAACCTAGTCAAGTTTAGACTATTCCCGAGGACTGCATTTTCGGTTTTTTTTTCAGGATTCGTGGTTTCAGAATTTTCTCAGTAATAACAATATAATATTATATACAATAAACCATTATAATAATATAAAATATGAAAACTGTAATAGAAAAATAAACGCAAATAAAATATCCTATTTATATTTAGAAATATCGGATTTTATAAGATCTGATTATCAATATCGGAATTGAAATTATATTCTCATGTTTGTTTTTATTATGTTCGTATATATATTTAGTATTCCTTAAACATAATTTGTACGAATATATACCTTATTTAAATATAAATTATAATGGTGCTATAAATACATACAAATTTAACGGTTTAAAAGAGAACTGCCGAAACTTATTCGTTTTCAGATTGTAGCTTTGAGAACGTGAATTTCGACAATTCCCAATACGTTTGAGCCGTTTTAGGGGCGCTCGTACGTCGAGAGAACTTTTCGTTTTTGTACACGGGAAGGGAGGGTTCGAGGAGGTTAGGCGAGGTAGACGTTCACGTGATACTTGTAATTAATGCGAAACAAGGAGAAATAAAACACATTCTCGCCGTGATGTGAAAGCGGCGCGGCGTACGCGTTGGTCCGTATAATTAAAACATCACTTTGACTGAGTTCACTGAAAGAGTTTCCTTCGCGTCGATCTGTTCAAAGCGTAAAGCGGTCATGACTTTCGAAAGTATCCTTTGACGTTAGCGAAGAGATTTCTCATATAATCCTGCCATTTGATTCTCAGTATTCTCCTTTTAATTTATACATAAAAGGAGACCGTTGCCTGCTTGTCTTAGCATCTGTGATGAGCACATCAATAATTTTCTCGCTACTCATACTCTTATAAGTCATCGTGGTCGATTGATTTGACTGGTAATAAAGTAAATTCGATATCCGCAGGCTTGAATCCACTTACGAATTTCAATTGGTAACGCTATCGGCTGCGGGCTGACGATGAAGGGAAACGTCGCAAGGAAACCGGCATTTTATATTTCTTTCTTTACTAACTTTATATATTATCGTGTGTATGACAAATAAATGCTTGTTTCTTTTTTGTACATCAATTACTTATTAGCGTTATGATGTTATTTACTATAATAATAGCTAACCAATATACTTAAAAATATGGATGTGGGTATATGAAAAAGATAATCTCGCACTTAACTCACTCGAGTTATCTCACTAAACTGAGAGCCGTGGTGGTCATGCGGTGTGGCCGGTGGAATATCAATCTGATGTTCGCAGGTTCGAACCCCGGTATGTATGTTTTCCATTTACTAACGCTAACAGCTGAAAGTGAAGGAAAAAAACCAAAGTCGTACCTCCATATGTGAAAAAACATAAAATTGTTAATTCTTCGGAGTTCGAAAAATTTTCGAGTTTCTAGCAGTATGGTGGGTGTGTGATACATTTAAACTTCACTACACACCAATTTTTTTTTTTTTATATCATAGGAGGCAAACGAAAAGGTGGGTCACCTGATGTTAAGCGATCACCGCCGTCCATAAACACTTGCAACACCAGGGGAGTCGCAAGTGCGTTGCCAGCCTGTATTGGGAGGGGGAGAGAAAGGATTAGGGAAGGTGAGTCTCCGGCCAGTCTCACAACCGGCTGCCTCAGTCAGGTGAGGCGTGGGAAACGCCCGCCGCCGGGGGTGTTGCGGAGCTTGCTGACGCATCCCCGGGACATTCCCATAGTGCGGCGTTGGTTGTCGTGGAGTTTTAGCCGGTTAAAGTCGCCGTATGGCATCACAATGGCTGGTGGTCGGTTCAGGTCAGGCTCTCCCCCGAGGGCCTGACAGTCCATGATGGATTTTCGCTCCACGTTAAAAAAAGGTGGGTCTCCGGCGCTCTCACTGACCGAACGAAACGCAACAATACATGTACTTCACGTCGGTTTTCTATGAGAGAGTGGTACTACCCCGGGTTAGTCGACCCCTTCATGCTGAAACCAGTTATAACTTCAGTGTGGCTCTACCACTACTATATATCATCATCAATATATCATCGACCTATTTATCTAAAATATTAGCGGACATGGCAGACATCGAGTTGTTCGAAGAAAAACCCTGGAACCGGATCGCAACACCACCTATCAGTTCCAATTATGATTCTAAACCACCCTGGGATCCACTCAAATACACATACAAATTTAATCAAAATCGGTTCAGCTCTTTAGCAGGAGGTCAATGACAAGCATACATATAGACGATGACGTATATAAATTTAAGAGATGTGTCCTTAAGTTTATTTTTTTTATAATTTACATAGTATGTTCTGAGATAATTGAATCAAAAACTTTCCGCTATAGTAAATATCTCGATTTACAATTACTTTTAGTGAAATTTGTCACCCAAAAAGTTTTTTTTTCGAACTGACTACGCTAATGATCTGTCGGGCCTTTACAACTTCATCAGACCAGCATCAGCCAAAGAGTTCTAGATTGCATCTCTTTGTATATATTTTAAACACATTTAATCCCGGATATATTTGCATTTCCACTCACTATAATAAAATACACAAAATGAAATATGTTTTACCATTTTCTCGCCAGAAATTCTACAAAGTACTTCCGCAGCTATTGCAGTATTAGATAGGCAGAAAGAAGCCTTTTACGTTGATGTTTACAAGCCACAGGACTTAGTATTTGTATATTATGATGAGGAATGATGCTATCTACCTACATACTAACGTACTTACGTAACACGATTACTTCTAGGTCTCGCCAAACCTCTAGCGTGGTCTGAAGTTGCGTCGCGAATATATTCGGGCAGAAATAGTAAAAAAAAAAACAAAAATTGTATAAAACAAGAGCGTTTTAAAATATGATAGATATTTATATTTCTTATTTACTATTTTATTTATATTTCTTGTACTACACATCTACTTTCACTAATTTAAAGAGCGAAATAGAAGTTTGTCGATGCCTTTATTATAAACTAGCCGACCCGTGCCCACTTCGTTGGGCGGTAATACGTAAGCGTGGAATGGTTATTTTGCGCTAAAACGCAGCGGATGCTCTGAAAAGGAAAAAATACCTCGATTTTGCAACATTATTCATTGCTGCTCCGCTCCTATGGGTCTTAGCGTGATGATATATAGCCTATAACCTTCCCAGATAAATGAGCTATATAACTCTGAAAGAATTTTCCAAATCGGACCCGTAGTTCCTGAGATTACCCCTTATAACGTCACAAACTCACAAATTCACAAACTCTACCTCTTTATAATATTATTATTATTATAGTAAATATAGTAATTATAGTATAGATAAAATGATAGTAGCAGGCTATTTTGCAGACACCATGCATGAACTAAAGAGACTTTGTATTAAATTTGAATTATTAAGACAGTAAATCCTTATCCAATAGGAAAAATTACCACGATATCGTGATTAATTAAAGTTTAAAAAAAGGATTTTTTATTAGCGCATCTAAAGTCTATTTATTTATACTAGTGGGCGCCCAGTGGTCGACATTCGACCATAGTTCATTGATTTTTTAAAGTTTGAACTTTATTAGGGTTCTTTTGTCAACTTACTTCTATAATCAAAGGTTTTTATCATGGTTACTCAGTTATTATAATAATAGTTGTATGTTATATTATCATTGTTGAATGTAGAATAAAAAAGGGCAATTGGAACGTAAGAGTAAAATAATACATACAGTCGAGCATAGATATCAACCTCCTTCACAACCTTTTTTGAAGTCCTTTATTGACAGATGTCAAAATGTCTTTTTCATTTACATGTGTGTATATGTTGTGTAAAATTGAAGCAGTAGTGTGAGTAATGCAGTAATGCATATTTTTTTTTAATTTAATGTATTTCTAATGCATTTTATATAAAATAAATAGATTTCTGCACTTCTCCTTCATATAAACTTTAACTATGC
>MU159333.1:40324-52710 GCA_015888305.1 Antheraea pernyi | reverse complement strand
GCGACCTATCTTTTTTTTTTTTTAACGTGGGGAAATCCCTTATTGATACGCCACCCTCCCGGGGGAGAGGGTGGGTTATGTCCGAGTCGCACGGACTAAAACCCCACGGTGTACCGACAGACCGTTTTGTGGGGGCGGCAAGGGATCGTTCAAGCTAATCAACCTTATAGAGCCGCCGTGACCGCCGGGTTCCTACCTATAGAGGGACAGACCGGGTACACACCGGCTGCCCCCCCTCGTCCGCCGGACCTGTGCAATGAGGAGATGGGCCCCCCGGCCCATCCCCTCAGGTCCGGCTACGTGAAATATAGTATCTACCTCAACTATTCTCCCTCTGCAGCAAATTACCATAACACATTATTAATTATGAACGTAAGTAAAGTAGACCAATCTAACATTTCAATATCTGTTAGTTCGCGAATATTGCGAACTGCGAATGCAGCAGAACTAATTTAGATCTAAAATAACGTTCTGCTGCATTCGCAGTTCGCAATATTCGCGAACTAACAGATATTGAAATGTTAGATTGGTCTACTTTACTTACGTTCATAATTAATAATGTGTTATGGTAATTTGCTGCAGAGGGAGAATAGTTGAGGTAGATACTATATTTCACGTAGCCGGACCTGAGGGGATGGGCCGGGGGACCCATCTCCTCATTGCACAGGTCCGGCGGACGAGGGGGTCAGCCGGTGTGTACCCGGTCTGTCCCTCTATAGGTAGGAACCCGGCGGTCACCTTCCGCCGGGCGGACCGTGGGGGCGGCTCTACAAGGTTGATTAGCTTGCACGATCCCTTGCCGCCCCCACAAAACGGTCTGTCGGTACACCGTGGGGTTTTAGTCCGTGCGACTCGGACATAACCCACCCTCTCCCCCGGGAGGGTGGCGTATCCATAAAGGATTTCCCCACGTTAAAAAAAAAAGATACTATATTTCTATTATAAAACGAACATTTTATAACATGGGGCCGCGGGAATCATTAAAGGCTAGATTTTATCAATTCGGTATCTTAACTCTGCCCTTCCAATGAAAAGAAGATATGTGCCATGAAAAGATACAACATTATTCATTGCTGCTCCGCTCCTATGGGTCTTAGCGTGATGATATATAGCCTATAACCTTCCCAGATAAATGAGCTATATAACTCTGAAAGAATTTTCCAAATCGGACCCGTAGTTCCTGAGATTACCCCTTATAACGTCACAAACTCACAAATTCACAAACTCTACCTCTTTATAATATTATTATTATTATAGTAAATATAGTAATTATAGTATAGATAAAATGATAGTAGCAGGCTATTTTGCAGACACCATGCATGAACTAAAGAGACTTTGTATTAAATTTGAATTATTAAGACAGTAAATCCTTATCCAATAGGAAAAATTACCACGATATCGTGATTAATTAAAGTTTAAAAAAAGGATTTTTTATTAGCGCATCTAAAGTCTATTTATTTATACTAGTGGGCGCCCAGTGGTCGACATTCGACCATAGTTCATTGATTTTTTAAAGTTTGAACTTTATTAGGGTTCTTTTGTCAACTTACTTCTATAATCAAAGGTTTTTTCTATAAAATTAACGTTATTTATATGCTCAATGTTATTTTAGTATGACCAAGAAACTTTTTATCGCAGTTATATTAAACTGTAATGTTATCTATGTTTATACTTTTTTTTTATATCATAGGAGGTGAACGAACAAATGGGTCACCTGATGTTAAGTGATCACCACCGTCCATAGACACTTGCAACATGAGGAGAGTCGCAAGTGCGTTGCCAGCCTGTGTTGGGGCGGGGGACAGGAAGCGAAGAAGGAAGGGGAAGGGGAGGGTAGGTGAGTCTCCGGCGTTCTCACTGACCGAACGAAACGCAACAATGCAAGCACTGTTAGTTACTTCACGTCGGTTTTCTGTGAGAGGGTAGTACTACCCCGGTCGAGCCGACCCATTCATGCTGAAACCAGTATTAGCTTCAGCGTGGCTCTACCACCTACAATTAGCCTTACATATATAACTATGCTATGTATATGTATGTATATTCCCAAAATATTTTATTGTATACAATCTCTGTGGTACTCACAACACAGTACTTATCCCTCTTTGGTGATTTATCTATGTTGACATGTTGCTATTTTAAATGAGTCTACGTTGTTACACTGAATATTTGGCAGTTTAAAACGTGTATTTGTCACACTTGATATTGGCGAAATTGCCTACATGGGCAGAGGCCATACCTGCAAAAATACTTTTTAGAAATAATTCCCAGTTATTTAATTTTACGTAAATATATACTTAAGCCAAATATATAAAAATCCAGTGACATGACGTCACGATGAACTCCGAAACTACCCAACCGGTCTTCATAACAGTTGGCATTTATATATAATTAGGTCCAACTTGAGAGATAAGATAATTTATATTTCGATTAATGGACTCAATATTTTTTAAATTACAAATGAAATTATTGTTAATGTTGATTATTGTTATTCATTGTAATATTGTCATCAGTCTCGAACAGATTAGTTTGTTGACGGGAAAGTATAGAATTGATTTTTGTTGATATATCATAGATGGCGCCACGTTTTTAGGCAGACACATTACCCCATAATACTAAATACTTTATCATAATTTTAATAACTGAGCCACAACAAAGCATTTGCCCCGTCAGCTAGTATTTTAGTGAAATCATACAGATACATAAAGTTGAGACATTTCTGCGTACAATACCCACGAAAAACATATTTTCAAAGATTTTATACGTGCAATTATTATACATTTTTTTATAGATTTTGGCGGTTGAACAACCTCTGAAGTTAAATGACGTATGGTCTAAGATGGTAAACACTTTAAACATAGACGGGACGGTCTCTCAAGAGCAGCTTACGGAACCCATGAAACATACCGACACGATGGTACATCGTGACAGATTTTCTTCTATTTGCGTTTGTATCACTGCAAAGTGACTGTTTTTTTTTATTGTATCACTGCAAAGTGACTGCACTGTTCCTGATGGTAAGCACTGTACAATCCAAAAACAACGGCGAGCACCGAAAGATACGCCATCCTCCGGCGGTCGCCGCTGTCATGCCGGCCTGCGTAAATGTCTCTTCACGTTACGTTTGAAGGACCCCATGTTATAGGAAGGAGGGAACACACTAGCCGGGAGATTGTTCCACAGCTTCACGGTACGGCAAAAATAAGATGTAGCGTTTTTAGTTCGTGCCCAGATAGGAGTTACCGTAAAACTGTGGCTCCGAAGACCAGCGCGCGTGGTTCGGTTGTGGAAAGGAGAGGAAGGGATTAATTTGAATAACTCTTCAGAAAAAGCCATCATTGCTTAAGTAGTCTATGCAATAACTCGGTGTTTACCATGAATTTTAATTCTGGTTTCAGAGTAATTAAAAGTTGAAAATAATATTTTCCCTCGTACTGTTGTGACCTTGAATACGAAGCGAAAGGAGACAGGGGTCTGTTGACACGAGCAAGATTAGTCCCACATACGAAGTTTAAAATTAAACACGCCCGCGGGGCTAAGGGATAAAATAGTGTGTAACACGTAGGCGCTTAAACGAGTTGCTCCCTTGTTTTATCTTTGTGTTTTCGTAATTATTTTAAAAGCTTTTGTGCTCGGTATGCTTAATTTTTCGGTGCTCGAGAACGCGTTGTTTGTTGGAGCGTCTAAAATCTGTTGCTAAGTGAATTTAAAATTGATTTCAACTGTTTTTAATTTACTCACTGAAAGAATTTTAAGGATTGAGATTGATTTTGATATGATATCCGATTCGTTTTCTGGTCATTTTTAGAGGGGAGAAAGTGAAAGGCGTATAATATGGAAACTTAAATTTACAATAGTAAAACTTTTTACTATGCGAATAATACAAAAATAGTGCATTTTTTTATATATTATAAAGGGCAAACGAACAGGCGTGTCATCTGATGATACGTGATCACCGCCGTCCTCAGACACTAGCAATACCAGGTGAGTCGCAAGTGGGTTTCCAGTATTTTAATAAAGTGTACACTCATTTCTTAAAGATTTAGAAGACATGTAAAACATGTAAAAAAAATCACGCTAAAACTAATCGATATTTTTTTAAGCTTTACTTCTTAGCCACCACTTAAAAAAAAAATTACAATATCTAACATTTAACACAAAATTATTTGTAATAACTAATACTTTCATAAACATTTCATAAAATATTGAAATTTTTCTAAGTATAGTATACGTTTACTTTTAATTTTTTCTATATCCATATAGAAATATATTGTTATTCTTCCTACAAACTCTCGGTCTGCACCTCTTATCTGCTTTCGTTTAATTTATTATTTACGTTATCACACTCTGATAATAAAAAAAACCCTTGACAAATTATAACCATAAACCTTCCTAAGGTATCACTTTATATACTGGTGAACCGCATGAAAATCCGTTCTGTAGTTTTTGAGTTTACCGCGAAAAGACTATTGACATATACAAATCCATGGTTTTTATATACACCAATTGATCAGACAGACAAACTTATCACAGGACTTTGTTTTATGATTAGCATGTCAAAAATAGTTGTAATTGAAGCAACTATTGTAACTATTATTAGGTTATTACTGGTTTCAGCATGAATGGGTCGGCACGCCTGGGGTAGTACCAACCTCTCACAGAAAACCGACGTGAACTAATAGTGCTTGCATTGTTGCGTTTCGTTCGGTCAGTGAGAGTGCCGGTGACCCACCTCCCCTCCTCTCTCCTCTCCCTTTCCCCTCCCTCCTTCCCCCATCCCACTAACACAGGCTGGCAACGCACTTGCGACTCCCCTGGCGGTGCTAGTGTCTATGCACGGCGGTGATTACTTAACATCAAGTGACCGGCTTGTTCGTTTGCCTATGACATAAAAAAAAAGATCGGATATTTTACTGAGATTATTACCTCTATGGCGGCTACATTTTGATTTTTTTATGTTGTTAAGATAATTAACAATTCAAACATTGTTCGGGTATCAGTTAGTTTCATGTATTCCAGTTCCTTAACATCGACGTTAATGTTTCTATTTAGTATGTAATATATGTATGTATGTATGTAGTATGTAATGTATGTAATGTATGTAATAATAAACGCTTGGAATATACGCAACCGTTCCAAGTATTTAGGAGTGCTCGTCCTCTATGTAGCTTATACTCTACAATTTAATTATTCGCTAGCACATATCGTACCTCGTCTTGAGGGTTATGTCGGTTTCGACTAAAACATCAAGTTTCTCACGTATATAGCCACCATGTTTTAATATATTATATTTGAATACACATGTATATATTAATTAGGTCTTTACCTATGAAATTGCTGTTTTGTATGAAAAAACTTAAACAATTTTTTTTCATGTATTTTTTATTTGTAATAATCGAAGTAATCACCCATGTAATCGATGCATCTTTGCCAACGCAGTGGCCGACGCTATAGCGAAAGCGGGGTTGTAGGGTTTTACAGCCTGACTGGGTCGCAACCACCATTTATATGGCGAAAAAGCCCGTCATAGTGATTCGCTTCTGTGGATCGCGTTTCAGGATCAGCCTGTGCATATCCAGCTTTTCGCAGGCCGGCATGACAGCGGCGACCGGCGATGGGTAGTATGTCACTCGGTGGATTTTGGATTGGTATTTGGATCGTACTATGCTTACCATCAGGCACAGTGCAATCATTTTGCCGTACTACAATAAAAAAAGTTTTCTTGTAGTACACTTTTCATGGGATCTCAAATTCATCTCGAGTAATTATGAACTATTTTGTTTTTTTGTTTTATTTAAACTATATAACACGAATACCGGCTTAACTTATGTTCCTATGTTAAGTTTTGTCTTACAACTGAATCTCCACGAGAAATCGTGACGATACGTAGTCATTGTAGGTGGTATAGCCACACTAAAGCTATTACTAGCTTCAGTACGAATGGGTCGGCTCGCCCGAAGTAGTACCACCCTCTCACAGAAAACCGACGTGAAGTAACAATGCTCGCATTATTACGTTTCGTTCGGTTAGTGAGAGCGCTTGCCTGCCGATAACTGCAGGGGAGTAGACACAGTGCCAGTCGGCAGTTCCTGCTACCCGGCCAATAGGTGTGAGAAGGGACCATTGGGTGTTAGTCCGTGCAAGTAGACATACCCCACCCTCAGCTTTCCGGCTAGGATGGGTATCCGTAGGGATTTCCACATATAAAAAAAAAGGTAACACAGTCTTACGTGTCCGAAACTCTCTAATATCTTTTGCAAAGAATTCATTATAGTTGTGAAGTGACAAAAGATGAAACTTATGATATCAGGAAAGCTAGTGTCTACGTACATTTTATCTTTAAGTTGTAAAGTTACATTTTTATTACTATGAATATCAATAGTAATAGAGTTTTATAACTTCGTAAAATAAAATTAATTTGAAATTAGAATTCTTAGCCAAAAAAAAATTATTTTGATTTGTAATGGCCAGTACTGCAGAACGGCAATTTCATAGGTAAATACCTATTATTACTACATGTTAATATAATTTAACTATAATTATTTCCAGTATATAGCCTTAACATTTTACTAATGTTCTTAGAGTTTTTCCTGTAGTAAACTTATGGGATTTCAAATTCATCTCGAGTAATTATGAACTCTTTTTTTTTATTTAAACCATATAACACCAACACCGGCTTAACTTATGTTCCTATGTTAAGTTTTGTCATACAACTACGGAAAATCGTGACGTTACGAAGTCATTGTAAGTGGAAGAGCCACACTGAAGCTATTACTAGTTTCAGTATGAATGGGTCCGCTCGCCCGAGGTAGTACCTCTCACAGAACACCGACGTGAAGTAACAGTGCTTGCATTGTTGCGTTTCGTTCGGTTAGTGAGAGCGCTTGCCTGCCGATAACTGCAGGGGAGTAGACACAGTGCCAGTCGGCAGTTCCTGCTACCCGGCCAATAGGTGTGAGAAGGAACCATTGGGTTTTAGTCCGTGCAAGTAGACGTACCCCACCCTCAGCTGTCCGGCTAGGATGGGTATCCGTAGGGATTTCCACATATAAAAAAAAGGTAACACAGTCTTACGTGTCCGAAACTCTCTAATATCTTTTTCAAAGAATTCATTATTGTTGTGAAGTGACAAAAGATGAAACTTATGATATCAGGAAAGCTAGTGTCTACGTACATTTTATCTTTAAGTTGTAAAGTTACATTTTTATTACTATGAATATCAATAGTAATAGAGTTTTATAACTTCGTGAAATCTAATCTCGAGTTTACGTCATCTCGATTAATCTTCTGCAAAAGACAACTCTATATATCTACAGCCGTTCCAAAACATTTGAAATGAAGCGATGATGACTTAAATGTTAGCGTGTTCGGACACAGCGTCGATGGGAGTAGGTTCGAATCCTTGCAACTGAGTTGGCGATGCTGGTGAAGGAAAACTACAGCGTGGTGCTAGGACTTCTTTAAGTTTGCGATTCTAGCTACCTCCTTTTAGTTGAAAATCTTGTCGCCAAGCACCAGCAGGTGTGTTCCCACAGCTGCAATTGAGAGCCAGTCTACTCTAGGTTTTTTTATATCATAGGAGGCATGCGAACCGGTGTGTCACCTGATGGTAAGTGATCACCGCCGTCCATAGACACTATCAACACCAGGGGAGTCGCAAGTACGTTGCCGGTCTTATAAAGAAGTGTATGCTCGTTCCTTGAAGGCTTGTAAGCCGTAATGGTCTGAAAACACCACTGCTGGGAGTCAATCGCACAAAGCTATTCCGCGTGTTAACTATCTTACACCAAGCCGTCATTTACCATCAGATAAGATTGAAGACAAACGCTTTAAAAACCTATAGAGTATAAAAAAGTATTTTCCATTGACTGTTACTTTTATTTATACGTATGATGCATTTAATATCAGGCTCAGATCTAAAATAACGGTTATTTTGTAGATACTTCATTTCCCAATCGATTACATGAAACTGACAAGGTTATCAAAGATTAATGTGTTATTTCCTACATTTGACGTAATTTATAGCCGCAGTATGTAACGTAAGCTGTAGTAATAAATTATGTCAAACTACTCAAAGTCACTTTAATACGTTCGATTTTCCGAATTACATCATCTACTGTATATGAAGTTTAAGTAACCTTTTTTTATAGTAATAATAGTGTAGTACATGCGCTTTAACTGATATTGCAACAGAAAGAAACGACCACCGTCGAGAAATGTATAATCCATCTCCTGTGTGGTTGTTACCATATTGGCGTGCCTAGATCTCTCTGTCTATTCGTTTGAAAGAATCCGGTAACACGCTGGCCGGTTCCTCAACCTCGGAGTGTAGTAAGGACATTACGAATTATTCCGTTCATATCAAGATGGAAAGTATTATGACTCTAAATCACAACGCATTCTGTTATAGAAGAGAGGTGTTAGAGTTGGAGTTTAAAGTTAAATACACTTTCCTTTGCGTTAGTAAACTAGGCACTTCTTTTCGTGTTAATTCAATATCATCTTTTTTTTCGGATTCGTCAAGAAACTACGCAGTAATAATACGCCAAAATAAAAACACAGATAAAACTATATATTTCTTTTTTACCTTATAATTTAGAAGTGATTATGGACTAGTTATCTATATAAAATTGACTCCATACAATTGTAATAATGAGTGACAGAAAACTTTGCGATATGAGGCTATTGATGGCTCCATACATGCAATTTTAACCAGGAGTTAAATGTATAACATTTTTGCAAAAATTCACGAATCACGAACCCTATGAACTCATTTTTTTTTCTTTATTTTTATTGAGGGTTTTTTCAACAAGAGCAAGCCATTTTCATTCATTCAACATATCTTACAGAAGATAACAATAGAAACAAATTGGAAACAGAAAGTTGTAACCACTTTTGTCGTAATACCGACGTGCAACAAATCTTCTTCCAATTCGGGAGTGCCAATATTTTATTACTAAGACGTACATTATAATTATTTTTAAATATCAGTCGCCTTTGAGAAGTTTTCTGGATATAATCCATTAACACATTATAATTATCTTCTTCTTGAGGACAAATTTAACATTTACTTATTTCGCTTTCTTTCATTAAAAAACTTATTCAATACGCTTACAACGAAATATCAGAGCCAAGACAATCATGTATCTTCTGATATTGGAATCCTGAAACAGTTTCGCAGTTTCGGCGACCGGCGATAGATAGTGTGTCACTCGGTGGTCGCCGTTGTTTTTGGATTGTACTGTGCTTACCATCAGGCACAGTGCAGTCATTTTCAATTGCTAGATTTAAAAAAAAATGTGGTCGATCCCAAAGACCCTTTGTTAGTGATCTTTTATTAAAGTATTCAGATAATACATTGTATGTATTTCGCGTAAAATAAGCATTAGTGTGTAGATATTAGAAATATTATTTGTGAGTACAAGGTCTAATAATCATTAAAGTTAGTTAATTAGTAAAGATTACTTTAAAAAACTTATTTACTGTCACTTTGAAGGGCAACTTCTTTACCCCGTTGTAATTTGAAAGTTGATTTAAAAAGCGTCACTAAAAGAGATAGTGTGCGAGAGAATGAGAGAGAATACATTATATAGTGTTTCTTATATTCGCGGTTTCCTCGTTGTATATTGATTTACCTAATACTTGCTCTGGTCCGAACGTTGTACGTGTATCTGTACATACATGCGTGCGCCTGTATATTACAAAATGAGATCAGTAAATCATCACCGATTGTAGAAACTATACCTGCATACGAGTCTCTCAGTTATTGATATATACAAAAAACACGGATTGATATGATCATAGTTTCTTTTGCTAAAATATTCATGGATACAAAGAATGTAGGTACATTATTAAATAAAAACTACTAGAGACATGTCGATAAGTTTTTATAGTGACTTACAGTAATAACAAGGTATAAAACCCTTGACAACCTGGAAAACTTTGCTTCTGAGAATATTTCTACTAACTTCGACGAAGTTTACAAGAAGCTTTTATGAATTTTTTCTTTACACAATAGCTAGAAGATACGTCTTACGAAGCGATTTCTAACTGAACATAAGTTACATACATACTTTCTATTAATAAAATAAGAATTAACTACAATGAAGAACTTTAATGTTGACACACCTAATATTATTTTCAGGTAGAATATCTGAATATTAGGCATTATACCATAACTTGGCATTAGATAGCGTTAGCTTGTATTTTATTAAGTGTCATATTGTAATTTAACGTGGATGAAGTCGCGAGTAGAAGTTTGTATTTTATATTTAAGTCAAACTACTATGTTGTTTACTTTAATATCTATTCTGTAAACAATATCAGAATCTGACAATGTACATTTTATAAAACGATTTTATGCAAAACATAAAATTGGAATTAAAAAAATTTAAAGGAAATTTCAAGTTACTTCGTTGAAAATTGAACAGAATAGCAATTTATGAACAAGCTATCGCTCCTCTTTGTGCATCACTTGTTCGTCTTCCTTCACTATAGTTTATTCCGCTTTGCCAGGTTTTTAAATTAAATTATATAGAAAATAATGAGTTCACAGAAAAGTTCAGTAGCAATATAGTTTCTGATTACACTCTTATACGGTGGTCTACACATTTTCGTTTATCTATATACATGATAAAAGTACAATTTTTTTAGGCACAATTACGTTAGAACTATATGGAACGTATTGACAGATGACAGATGACAGTCGAAGCGGAATTCTTCGTAGATGGTTCTGGGCTACTTATTTCTTAGATTTCATTGATTATTTTTATTATTATTTTACATCTTTTTTAATGCACAGCCAATCGGAACGTGTCAACTAGTAATTTATATCTGTTGCAGTTTAACTCCAATATGTCATCAAATCAATAAATATATAATAGTAAAGTCAAAGTAAATTGGGTGTGAAAAAGTTATAACCATTCTTTAAAACATAATTAACTATATTGGAATATACAGAGGACTCCATATTCACGATACGATTCAGATGTCGGTTTTCCTTTTAATATGAAACGTACACAAATGAAATGTATAAACACAGACCGATTGCTTTTTAGATAATTTTACAAATAAGTAATTAAAATCTGTTTCATTTTTGAGCAGAAAACAATGGAATAAGACATCATAATTTCCTCTATTTTGTATAGGTACAATCAGTCCGAGCTGCAGTCGTCTCTTTCGTGGTCTCTCTCTAATAAATGAACGAGAAAATTTGTTCAAATGGAAGGATGTCTTCTAGTCTTTGACGAAAAAACACTAGTAAACGGATTTTGATGATGCTCTAAAGTAATATAATTTAAAAACATTATTTATTAAAGTTGACAAAGAAACGAGAACTATGTAGTAGCTTGGAAAAAAATCCTGTCACTTCATCAACCTCGGTATGTGCTGCGTATACATTAGAAGTTACAGGAAGATAATAATATTGTACGTATGGCGTCTAATATTAAAAATATGAATGTTTGTTTGTTACGCTATCACACCTTGACTACTTAACTGATCATTATGAAACTTTGCTACACGGTGTAACAAGGTAACAAGTACCATTAATAGGCTTAATGTACATTAACGCGAGAAGGCACAAGTAAAAGCCATCTTTTATATATATAACAAGACTGTAAATCTAAAGTTTCTGTACTTTTTAGATTTGTGTAAAAAAAAGGTTGCATATCTTTAGGAATCGGAAATAATATACATTTAAATAATATTCATTTTTAGAATCTGTTACATCTTAGAGTAATATTTAGTCTTTGTTTCATTAAAATCGGTTCAGTCTATCAAAAGTTATTGTAATTTTAACGACGACGCGACTTAAGTACGAGAGACAAGTAGATAAGTAATGAGATCTTATACATTCAGATGACTTTTCTTTATTATTGTAGCACGGCAAAGTGACTGCACTATGCCTGATGGTAAGCACAGTACAAAATAAAAACAATGGCGACCACCGAGTGACACACTATCCATCGGCGGTCGCCTCTGTCATGCCGGCCTGCGAAAAGCTGGATATGCACAGGCTGATCCCGAAACGCGACCCGCAGAAGCAAATCACTATGACGGGCTTTTTCGCCATATACATATACGCCATATACGGTGGTTGCGACCCAGTCAGGCTGTAAAACCCTACCACCCCGCAAAAACTTTATTAGTAACTGTTTTATACAAAACGTTCAAAGCGAAGTCGTAGGCACCGCTAGTAAGTAATTCATATAGATACAAACAAATTTACGGATGATTGGTCGACTGTATAATAACCTATAAATAAATACAATATGCATCCGTCAAACACAAACTAATAACAACAAAAAGGATTACAAGGTTAAGTCGAGAACCAGTATCGTGTACATATTTTAGAACGATATGATCACGAATATATGTAGTTAAATAAA
>MU159333.1:0-33115 GCA_015888305.1 Antheraea pernyi | reverse complement strand
TTTTCAGGTAGAATATCTGAATATTAGGCATTATACCATAACTTGGCATTACATAGCGTTAGCTTGTATTTTATTAAGTGTCATATTGTAATTTAACGTGGATGAAGTCGCGAGTAGAAGTTTGTATTTTATATTTAAGTCAAACTACTATGTTGTTTACTTTAATATCTATTCTGTAAACAATATCAGAATCTGACAATGTACATTGTATAAAACGATTATATGCAAAACATAAAATTGGAATTAAAAAGTTTCAAGGAAATTTCAAGTTACTTCGTTGAAAATTGAACAGAATAGCAATTTATGAACAAGCTATCGCTCCTCTTTGTGCATCACTTGTTCGTCTTCCTTCACTATAGTTTATTCCGCTTTGCCAGTTTTCTAAATTAAATTATATCGAAAATAATGAGTTCACAGAAAAGTTCAGTAGCAATATAGTTTCTGATTACACTCTTATACGGTGGTCTACACATTTTCGTTTATCTATATACATGATAAAAGTACAATTTTTTTAGGCACAATTACGTTAGAACTATATGGAACGTATTGACAGATGACTATTGCCAGTCGAAGAAGAATTCTTCGTAGATGGTTCTGGGCTACTTATTTCTTAGATTTCATTGATTATTTTTATTATTATTTTACATCTTTTTTAATGCACAGCCAATCGGAACGTGTCAACTAGTAATTTATATCTGTTGCAGTTTAACTCCAATATGTCATCAAATCAATAAATATATAATAGTAAAGTCAATGTAAATTGGGTGTGAAGAAGTTATAACCATTGTTCAAAACATAATTAACTATATTGGATTATACAGAGGACTCCATATACACGATACGATTCAGGTGTCGGTTTTCCTTTTAATATGAAACGTACACAAATGTAATTTAGTAATCAAACATATTAAACAAGTGTTTTATAAGTAAAAAACAAATTATTGTCCAAAATAGAAGTTGCGAAGCAATTTAGCCTCGTTACTTGACGAATATATAAGATACTATGCCCTAAAATGCAAACACTAAGCTTAGAAAGAGCAAAACGTCAATAGCCATGAGTATCGATGTATATTATTATCTGCTATTGTATGAATAGTAGTACTATTCTAATAGAAGTATTATTTAATAGTAATCACGACCCTTATCTCTCATTGCACGTTAGCGATCACGTATATCGACACTGAATTTGACCTCACCACTAGTAAACTTTGGTATTATTGCTTTTATTTAATTGTAACGAAAATTGGCTATCATCGAATGGGAATTGATAATTGAAAGAATTTAAATACGTTATATATACGTTACAATTAATAAAACCATAGAGTTAGGACGTTAAACCACTGACAAAAGAACAAGTTCTCACCTCCCGACACGTGTGTCACAAAACTCATGAAGACACATTTATCGGAGCGGTTAGACCGAGTTGTTTGCGGAGTTGCGGAGGACGACGGTAAATCAAAGAGCGGGTGGGAAGTTGCGGCTTATCGCAAAGTCATAAGGATGCGTACATATTAACGCTTTAGGCGGACTGCTACGGATTTATTTTAGTATTCCTAAATTTAATTCACGTCTCTTAACAATAGTGGTATAAGGTGGTAAGTGTGTTCCAACTATATTTGAATACCTGTTTCCACGTCGATGTGCTTACCCTAATTCATCTCGTTATTTCATATCGGGTAATACTGTGCTCAAACACTTAAAACTTTTAAGGTACAAAATAAGTCATAAATATAACTGTAGTGCTGATAGAAACAAGTTGTTGATAGGTCCAATATGTAGTAATATTGTAGTATAGTGATATCTCATAGGTCGATAGTAATATAGTAATAGGTGAAAATGGGCAAAAAGTGTATAAATATAGGTGAGATAATATATAAAAATATCTGCTTTAGAAAGAAAAAGTGTTTGATAAAATCGTAACACGAATACAAAATCCTAAACTTACGTTATTCTGATATAGACGGTTCCTTAAAGCCTAATAGAGGTGCAAATAATTACTCCCGCAAAATTTCCTTGAGGCAAATAAATACTTTCTTATTTATAGTATTCATGCAAAAAAATAGGCTCTTCATTGGAGCCAATGTTTTCTATAATTTGTAAACCTTTTTCAATTAAGCTGAGATCCTTGAAATTCCCAACGGTCATTACATGTTCTTAATGAACTGGATGTAAAAACCCAAGTTCTTTCAATGTCTTGGTCTTAATGTCTTACTTAAACATTTCCTCGAACTTATCGATTGTTAACTCCTGGCCGTGGGAATTCAGCAATTCTCGAACGTCATCACTATTTAATTGTAAATTTCTTTGCTTGGCAAGATTGACAACTTCTTCAATCACGTTATCAATTTTAATTGTCTCTGAAACTGATTCTGATCAAGCAAAAGACGAATCGGTGATATTCAAAAACCGCCTTAGTCTGTGTCACGTAACTTGGTATAGTTTTTAAAAGTTGCTTCAAATTTTTATACTTAAAAATATAAACAGGAGTTTCACACGTAGTCTAATTGTTTACTGCAAATATTTAATTCAAAAACTTCACTAGGAATCTGTTAAGAAGAATATCTCACCGATAATGTATCTGAACAAACTAAGAAATCAAAATATTACTTAAGCTGTTAGGAGCGTTTTTGAGGAAATATTATGAAGTAGCCCCTTAATAGAATTAGATACGTACTATGTATGTATCACATTATTATAAAATGTATATTAACATTGTAATAAATTATCAGAGATCATTCCGAAAACATTAATTAACGAAAAAATTAAAACGCTAACCGCTCCGCTCATTACACTATCACATGTAATTTCAGATGATCCCTTAACATAATTCCAGCTTGGAAAAAGATGATAACAAAATGATAACAGAAAAATAATAGAAATACACGGACCAGAACTTTATCGTTTCTATTTATTAAGGCTGTTACGAAGTTAAGTTTCAGTAAATTGAATTGAGATTCTCAATATGTTTTGAAAAGGAAAAGGAGCGACGGCCAGACAATCTCATTTCAATCTATTGTATCGGTACTGAATGCTAAATTGTTAACATATTTAAACTATATATTTTTATTACCACCCTTTTCTGTAATGGTTTCTAAGCCATGTTATCGATATAGGAAAAAATACCTATTTGTGTCCTACTTTTTCTACTCCGTATAGTGAAATTATGTTATTTCACGTGTTAGGTTACTCGCTTACAATATTCTAAGAGTGGGATAATAGTTCATGGTCACATTTAACATATGAAATACTAATATCAAAACATGTACTAATGAAAAACAAAGAAAACCTAAGTTTTCTAAGACTTTTAAAAAGTATAAACACAAACGTAATAAACCTAGATGCAATTACCGTTGCCGAAACTACAAATGGTGATCCCGAGGTAATAACTTTCGATAATAGAACGGCCAGTAAACCCTTTTGTTTTGTTCATGCTGTTCCCACGTTCACTTTCAAATAAAAGTGAAGTCACCCGATGGTCATTGACACTGTGCTTTAACATTTGTATTATTCTAGATAAGTAAATCAATTAAACACCTATTTTCTTGGTTGACTTACAACGAGAATCGAGTGCAGATTATCCTCTATAAATATTGCTACTGTCTAAATTATCACCATGTATATTTCGCCACTTAAATTTATATGAGGAACAAAGTGTCAGGTCATTGATATTAATATCACCAAAGCGTCACATCGTGATGGGTGGACTTATAACGGTATTTTAGAAATTCGACAATCCTAACTAATGTTATAAATGTGAATGTAAGTTTGTTTTTTCGTTGCGCTTTCATGCCGTAGCTACTCACCGATCGTCATACAATTTTGCATACACGTTGCTAGAAAATAAGTCGTGTTTCCTAGAGACAAAACTACATTGACATGAGTGAAACCGCGGGCAAAAACTAGTGTCGTGTGGATGTAAACAGTTCGACACTTCAAGGGATAATATTATTTGCTTTTATTTCGAATTGACTAATTTTCTTAGTCTATTTATTGCTTTACAACTTTATCGGTCATACAACCAAGTAGGAAGGCACTCAGCCGAAATAACAACCAGCATAAAACTACAAAAATGGTCGAACGTCGGTTTGGACTGTTTTCTTGGATGTAAGTCCTGAGAATGTAAATCTAACAGACCAACTCAACGATCTAACTAACCACACATATATACGTTTATGCGCCATATATGCATGTATATGTATGCAATATATGTATTGCATGAACGTATTTGTATATTTCCGATATTTAGTTTTGAAAAGTGTATGGAAAATAAATATTCGACATGACTTAAACCTTATTCGTTAAAACTTTGTATATTTTAAAATTACTATAATGTGTATATTTACTGATATTGAATCCTAGTTAACGATTATGTTTCAAACTACGTGCTATTATACCTACTATCAAACTGTTGCAGCAATCTTGCATCTGTACATCATTGTAGATCGTTCGTGAAGCCACCAAAACGCCACGACAAACGTAAATTCTTGATTAAATCCCAGGCTAATGTAGAGTGGTTAAGTTTATATTCAAAATTATTTGAAATTTTGTGTAACTAAGAATAATGAAAGTATTTTTTTTTTTATATCATAGGAGGCAAACTAATGGGTCACCTGATGTTAAGTGATCACCACCGTCCATAGACACTTGAAATACCAGGGGAGCCGGAAGTGTGTTGCCAGCCTGTGTTGGGGGGAGAGGAAGGGAAGGGAGAAGGAGAGGGGAGGTGGGCCTCCGGCTCTCTCACTGACCGATTTACTATTATATAATTCGACACCAGGTGACACTAGTGCTATCGTTAAAAAGTTTAATATTGTAATTTACGAACGAAGTCAAATATTTGAATCACACAATTTTAAAAACTAAAGCTACCACTAACTATTTAACTAACTAATGTTGAGGTGTAAGGAATGTAGAATAATAAAGTGCGTTGCCAGCCTGTGTTGGCGAGAGACGAAGGGAAGGGAGAAGGAGAGGGGAGGTGGGCCTCCGGCTCTCTCACTGACCGATTTACTATAACTCGACACCAGGTGACACTAGTGTTATCGTTAAAAAGTTTCATATTGTAATTTATAAACGAAGTCAAATATTTTAACCACACAATTTTAGTAAAAGAAACTAAAGCTACCACTAACCATTTAACTTACTAATTTTGGGGTGTAAGGAATGTCGAATAACAATCATCTAGTGTGTCACTCGGTGGTCGCCATTGTTTTTGGATTGTACTGTGCTTACCATCATGCACAGTGCAGACATTTTTCCTTACTACAATTTAAAAAAAAGTTACAAGCCTTGTATTACAACCTTTTTCGTTAATATCTTGATACAAATGAGGTCAGGTGGCTTCAATGATGGTGTAGAAGTTAGAATCATTCAATCCAGGATATATAAGAAAGGAATAAATTATAACCATAATAATGATATCGATGGGAGAAAGCGGAAATGTCGTAACTTGCAGTTTGGGATAAATCACTTTTTCTATATTCTCGTATTAAAAAAAAATACTGCTTCAAAAGGTCTGGGTCTCGCTTTCCTACGATTAAATTTTTCATCGATATGGCCTTGTTATTTTGACTAGTTAGCACTAGACATAAATAAATTGAATTTTTGAAATAGTTTTTTGGCTCTGGTGTAAAATTGGGATTTTCCAGTTGCGGGTCGCGTTTCGGGATCAGTCACTGCATATCCGGCTTTTCACAGGCCGGCATGACAGCGGCTTCTTCCGTCGATATATGCGTTCAATGAAGGATTTAGATTGTCCATTCATAAATTTGAACTTTTAATTAACATGTTGGAAAGTCATTTGGAGAGAAATACGAACGGAAATACAGCAATAGCAACAAAATTATTTGAATATACGTTTTATTTTTAAGATTAAATTGACTAGTTTTTGTACCGTAATTGTTATATAATCGATATATAATACAGTGAAAAACATTTTACAATTCACCAAAAATAAAGTTTTGTAAATTAAAAATACAAGTTTATACAATCTACATATCTCGTGAAATTATTTGATAGACGTAATGTAACGAAGTAAAGTAACGTAATGTACGATGTAACGAATCCAACGAAGTGGGCACGGGTCGGCTAGTATTTGATAAATATGGGGCTGGTATAATAAATGTACTTTGATAATAGATTTTCATTATAGTATCTGGTAAATCTCTCTAAAGTATTGTGTCGCAGTTTACCACGCAATTAGAGAAGCGTCGCGGCACCGCCGCAATACGGCGAATCTCATCCGTATATCATTCTAAATTGTGCGTAAACTTGCCTAAGCCAGAACAGTAAGCACAGCTAAGATCAAGTGATTGGATTAGCAGTAACTGTATGACGTTATAATGAAAAATTCAGACTAGCATAGTGATTTAATTGATTTAACAGTACTAACCTGGCAATTGAATTTGAGTTGAAAATTCGTCATGTTTTTTTTTCAATTTACTTACGCTGTTGGTCCAACGGGACTTTATAATTTTACATTGGTTCTGGACCGAGGACTATCTGGGAATTCCAGTACATACACTTGAAAGTAAATTATCTTTCTATACTCAATTTGTTACCACCTTCAACAATATAGAAGAATATTTGACTAATTTCTGTATATATATTCCAAATTGTGTATTTCAAGCTTTTACATGTTAATAGTTTCAGTCTGCAAGAGTTCCCACTATTGGGCAAAAGGAGCGATAATCATCACACCAGGCCACAACGTATTGGCTATTTGAAATACACAGAATTATGGATAGTTCTATATATTTTTTAGCCGCAATGATATTGCAAGAACATTTCTCAGGTTCAGGTTTCTTACCAATATTTTCTTAACCATCAAGATCGATAACACGTGTTTCGCTCGGCCACCGAGTATCTTCAGATACAATATTTAATCTGCAGCATATTTTAATTAATTTAAAACGTTTATATTTCACAGCGTCATTCATATACCAACAGAGCCAATTGACGACAGATTCAATCATTCGTCACAGTTGGGTTCAACCGTCAACCAATGATGTTTTTAATTACTCTTTGTTGTTTCAGTTACTAAGTTTTCGCTTAATCTTATCCTACCTAAGTGGGGTCGGCACAACATGTTTTCCTTTTCCACGCTCGCCTTTCAGATGTCATCTCAGTCATCACACCTTTTACACACATATCATTTTTCACACAATCCATCCATGCTTTTTTCGGTCTTCCTCTACTCTTATATCCATCGACCGTCATACTCAAAGCTTTTCTAGTTACATGGTCTTCATCTCTCCTCATAGCATGCCCATACCATGCTAACCTATTACTCCTTAACTTCTCTGTTACTGGTGCTATTTTCAAACTTCCTCTGATATATTCATTCCTAATCTTATCCATTCTAGTTACACCACATATCCACCTTAATATTCGCATCTTTGCCACATGTAGTTTTCTCTCATCCGTCTCTCTCGTCACCCAGCACTCAGACGCGTAAAACATTATTGGTCTTATAATAGTACTATTATTATTCTATTACTATCATTTATATTTGGTTAATTTTAGTATTATTATTATAAACTACTGCATATTTGTTTCTATTATTTCAAACCATTTTATATTAAAAAAAAAAACAAAAAAGAATTCTCTTTTGACTTTCATATAGTAATAAACAGATATTGATCAAATACAACAATTTAAAATTCAAGAAAACCGGGCGTATTTTACAAGTGTGTGTATAGTATATGATATAATAGATTCTATTTTGTCGGGAGAAAATAAACAAACGACTTACATTGCTTCAGTTGTTTTTAATTAATTACTACCGAGGGGCGTACAAGGATTCATTGGGTCAAGGTGAAAAGCGATTTCAAACGCCCTGGGAAATTAGTTGAAATCATGTTCGGAACTAAGCTAGATGAGTTTACGCGAAAACATTTATAGTTTACACGTAATTATTAAATTAAATATAAAATGGAGATATATGCTATGTTCTTAGAGAAAGCGATATTTATGTGTATTTTTGAAGCTATACTTCTTTTGACGCATTAGGGAAAAATGATGAGAATAAATTTTTACGATGCGCGCGCACACCGTCACGAAAAATCGACACCCTGAAGTTAGCTATAGCCAACATTTTGGTTTCTTTGTATTAAAACTTTCAATGTATTAAATACCTTTTTTCTATTGTTAGTGTCATTTTTTCTACAAACGTAGAATAAGGCGAAAGATAACATTTTTGAAAAGATTTTTATGTATTAAAACTTTCAATGTATTAAATACCTTTTTTCTATTGTTTTTTTCTACAAACGTAGAATAAGGAGAAAGATAACATTTTTGTAAAGATTTTTATCTTGTTACGCCAAAGAAGTATAACTTCTAACGCGTGTACCTTATGTACAGACACACTTTTTTTTTACTAATCTTCAAGTAAATTATTACTGCCATTGTCGACTGTTATTATAGGTTATGATAGTACAAGTTTCTTGCGATCATTTCAATGAACTAACAAGATGGCCACCATCTTGTTAGAACTTTTCAAGGAGTTTTTATGGCAAGTCAGGATCCATGCCCCGTGGTATTATTTCCGACTTCACTCATGCACAATAACCAAACTACATTACGTAAAACACCACCAGTATTACAAAATATAGAGTTAAATAACACAAGATTATGAATACAATATAAGTCCACTACATGACATACCAAGATCCCGCTAAAAACTCTATATGTTTTTTAATAATGTCTTCTCATTAAAATCTATATTATTTATTTTATACTGCTTTTAATCACATATACCATTAAATTTTACCTGCGAACTTGTTACAAGTACATAAAGAATGACTCACCGACCGTGGAAACCAATAACAATCGGATTCTAAAAATAGGCCGTCTCGAACGTTATCGAATCGCCCGAATAATGACGTCAGCCTTCTAGAATTTTCCTGCTTTTTTTAAAGGCGTATAAAGCGCGTCGTGGTGCATCTGATGAGAATTCTATTCATGATATAGAAGCGAATACGAAGAAAAACAAAAGAAAGAAATCTTCAGGCGGGCTACAATCATTATAAGGTGCATGCAAGATTACTTGTCTAATAGAAAGCCTATTTATTTTTGGTTAGTAAGAATTGACAATATATATCTTATGACGCAAGCGGTATTTAATTTACCTGTGTGGCACAACGACATTCTTGCATCGATTTTCTTTGCATAAATAAATTAAATAGATGTGGAATATTAAGCAATGGCAACGCCTATGAAAAAATGTCATAAATTATCATAATAAAAGTTATGAGTAAATAATCAGCTCTTGTCAGTGGAAAAATATCTAAGATTCTAATAGAATAATTGTCTCATAAGGACAGCGAAAACAAATTTATTTTTTACAAAAGATTTTATTGTGACTATTCGTTGCCATACGATTGTTATCAAGTTTATACAAAATTACAATATTGAAAATAATATTATGATAACTTTTGAGAAGTTCTAATCGATACTATCCCATAGTTCCTCATACATTACATTCAGCTGGATCTTATTAATTGTAATCATTTTTAAAATCTCACAGACACTTTTAAAACTCATAGATTATCTTGACAAGAATTCAATGTATTATCAGAACTTACAAGACGTCATCCACAACGATATTATTAAATCCAAATAATATACTTTTAACATAATCACAATGAAACTTAGTTTTCCCTTAAAACATTTTTCTGAACACATAATATTTGCTGGAAGCCTGGTTCCCTTAAAAAATTCTAAATCTTCAAGTAAGAGAAAGTCTTATATTCCTCCTGAAATAGCACCAAAACAAGGAATCGTTTAATCCTACGCATTAATATCTGTACTTAGCTAACTCAATCCAATAGAACAGCCATGTTATAAAGTGCGCTAAAATTATGCAAAACAATTGTGGAATATAGACAATGATTGAAGCCACCTTTTGAGCGGGATCTTCGTTTAAATCATAGCTCTGCGTTCAGCTTTAAAATGGAAATGTGAAGTAATGCGCAGCTGAGAGCGGCTTATTTGACAACGACCAACCGTTACTTTGTAATAAGGAAAATTCTCCGTGGCGTTGTTCCAATTAAATGAAGATTTTAATAGGATTAAGACGTCTTAAGGTATACGATTTTAAAATACTAATAAGTAACATTTAAATCTATATATAAATATATGAAGATAAAAGAGTTAAGTACATTTTTCGCTTCGGTTTGTTAACCGATTTTATTTTTATGCTTTACTAGTGGGATGGGTGGACGTTGTCCTGCCTAGATGATAAAAAAAATCCAAAATTCAAGCACAGCCCCACCTACCTTGTTCCAATTTCCCCCAATTTCCCGCCCGCTAGTTTATATATAAAGATAAGTTTTAAGGTATGACCACGATATCAATTTATGTTAAATGACGACGTGGCAAACAACGTCTGCCGGGCCCGCTAGTTTATATATAAATATAAGTTTTAATGTATGACCACGATATCAATTTATGATAAATGACGACGTGGCACAAAATGATAAACATGCCAAATCCAGAGGAGACTGGCTTTGAAGTTAAGCTGCTGGGGCACATCAACAGATACTTGACTACAGTTTTTCACCTTGAAGGTAGTAATCAGCCAAGTGGACTTAGAAAAAGCCCTACCACCATGACGACCTTTAGTGTTTTCAATATTGACATATGTGGATTATAACTTAAAGATGGCGATAGGGGACCGGAATGAAACCGCCATAAAGGCAATAACATCTAAAACAGTTAAATAAATATATATATATAAAAAACAAACTACCCAATAGATGCTCACAAATACGATTTTTAACTTACATATTAAATAAAACTATAGCAAAAAAATGGTGCGGACCGAGAGACTGCAGATAAGAAAAAAAAAAAAAATTGACTCGTTATACATACATCATTATAGTTATGTCTTATTATATTATATTCTCATTATAGTTATGTGATAGTCTTTTATGATTTTGCAAAAACAACCTCACGTGAATGATTTAAAGTTGTTTTTACTAGGACGCAAGCGACGCGAAACTATTCAAAATGATAGCGTAATCCAAAATTATGCAGTCATTTTTGTGTGCCGGCTGTGAGACGTTAAGTATGTATCTTGGATTTTTCTATATCAATGGTTTACAAAAATATATATTTTGGAATTTATTTTTTGAAGTGAATATTTCTTTAGCCGTGTTGTGAGATTTTTAGACTAAAAAAATATATATCTAGAAATAAACCAGATCGAGTTTCTTGCCGGTTCTTCTCGATGACTTGGTTGTTTTTTAAACCGGTTGTAACTTTGACGTTCATAAGCGCCTTCTCAGGTCCTAAATTGAGGAAAGGATATTTTGATTTTTATCGACGCGTATTAAAGCGGCCTATGTTCATGTAATATTGATATTTTGTATTGAGCTTCTGCAATCCTTCATATGTTTGGTTAATTGATAATTACTTAACGTATGTATATAATTATTGCTCGGTCATGAAGTGCCAATAGATGTAAAAACCAGACTTATGTTAATAATTTCATTTTGTAAATTATGAAATTTGCTTAATTCAAACTACAATCGATTTAAAAATAAAAACGAACACGGTTATTTCATTGTTTTGAGTTTTCACTTCTGTCGACAGTCCTTATGTCTGCCTCGACGTTTTTTATAAGACAATTACATATATTGTATACAATGGTTGTAAAGTTTCCTGGCAAAAAAAAACTCAATAACACTGAATCTTAAAAAAAGGTCGTTTCGACGACCACTACTTATTTATAATTGTATGCATTATTTATATGATATACAAACATAATTTTCTTTCTCTATGTCCTTTCTTTAATATATTTTTCCTATTAATCCAAATTTAATATCTCTTAAGGAAATTATTTAATTCAACATCCGTTAATGAAAATTTATGTTTGAAGACAGAATATTACAGTAAAATCATTTTTCATAGGTTTAATACGATTTACTTTCATTTACTCGAAATTCGATTCGATTAAGGTAACAAAAAGTTATGGATCATTATTCATTCATCTTTTTGCTTAAAGACTTTGGATAATCTAATTAAAACTACTTTTCAATGTTTTTTTATATCATAAGAGGCAAACGAACATGTGGCACTTGATGTAAAGTGATCACCACCGTCCATAGACACTAGCAACACCAGGGGAAGTCGCAAGTGCGTTGCCAGCCTGTGTTTGGGGGAGGAAGAGTGGAGGGGAGATGGATCTCCGGCGTTCACATTGACCGAACGAAACGCAACAATGCAAGCACTGTTTACTTCACGTCGGTTTTTCTGTGAGTCGGGTAGTAGTACTCCGGGCGAGCCGACCCATTCATGCTGAAACCAGTCATAGCTTCAGCGCGGCTCTACCACATAAAAATTCCAATTTTATTCTCTCCTATTTACATCTGTATTATTCTATGATTCTGGTTAAGTATTTTATAAGATATACAAAAAAGAGATATTAGATAGAAATTGTTGCTTTATGTGGAACGACATTGTTTTTAATACATTAAATAAATTAAAAAAGCCTTTGATAGAGTAAACCATTTTATTCTTATTAAAAATTAGCCCTTTATGGAATTCACGGTAATTTACTTCGTTGGGTACAATCTTATTTAAATAATAGAAGTCAACTTGTTGCAATTAAAGGTTCTACTTCCTTACCTTTTCTCATTAAGTCTGGTGTGCCACAAGGCTCTCACCTTGGCCCATTATTCTTCATAGTTTTTATAAACGACTTGATTAATCAGCTTTCTTGTGAATCATTACTTTATGCTGACGATCTTAAAGTGTTTAAATCTATTAATAATGATTCTCATTGTTTCTTTCTACAACAAGATCTTGACACTATATCCCGCTGGTGTATTGATAACTTTATGTACCTTAACGTTGACAAATGTTTTGTCATTTCGTTTACCAATAAGAGATATAAAATTTCCTATCCTTACAAAATTGGCAATAAATTACTAGCAAGAAAATCTTTGGCGAAAGATTTAGGTATCTTATTTGACGATAAATTATCATTTAGAGACCACTACCATGACATCACTAGTAGAGCTTTTAGGATTCTAGGTTTTATAACTAGATCTTCCTTATCTTTTAAAAACCCTAATAGTCTTATCTTCTTATTTAATAGTTTAGTTCGTAGTATCATCGAGTATGCATCTGTAGTTTGGTCACCCTGTTACACAATACATTCTAAATCTATTGAAGCAGGTCAAAGAAAATTTTCAAAAATTCTATTTTACAGACATGGTCATGGTCGTAGTGTCTCTTCATACTATGACAGATTAAATAAATATAATATTATACCATTACATGCTCGTAGAAAACAACATGATTTAGTATTTCTTCACAAATTACTGCACAATTATATCTCATCTCCCTCCTTGCTAGAGTCTCTAAATTTTAACACCAATTTTGATTTTCGTTTTCCTAAAACATTCATCCTTAAAACTTATAAGAATAATACATCTTACTATAACCCAATTGTACGTATGACTCGTTTATATAATGAGATCTCATCCAAGCACATTTCATTAGACATATTTGACCATCGGGCATTCAAATTCAAAAAGACAATTAAACACATTTTATATCCATGGCCATTTCAACTGCTGCTAGTAAGTATATCATATTTCAATATTCTCAAT
This sequence comes from Antheraea pernyi, assembly GCA_015888305.1. Lineage (NCBI taxonomy): Eukaryota > Metazoa > Arthropoda > Insecta > Lepidoptera > Saturniidae > Antheraea > Antheraea pernyi. Next base: position 19,496 of record MU159333.1, on the reverse strand, counting down.
TATGTTTGCTATCTTGTTTTTTTTCCAATATGTTAATTTTAGTTTTCATAAATTAGTTCACTTTCGCTTGTGTTCGTTTATTCTTATTCTATTTTATTTTTCTCTAAGTTTAATGTTTTGCAGTATTTACTATTATATAATTTAATTATTTTTTTTTATTTTTTATTATTATTAATAGTGTAAGTTAAGTTAAGTTTCTATGTGATAAAACGTTTTAGGTCTTCAGTTTAGTTTACAATTTTTTTATTATTGTTATTGTATTATCGTTCTTGACTGTAGACTGTTGCTATATCCACAATAAATAAATTGGACTATTTAATCTGCGAAATTAGTAACTAGGAGTAGCTGTTACATAGTCTGTCAATGTTTATTATTGCTTTTAATAATGAATTTAAAGATCACTCTCCTGGATTCCAGATAAGTATTTCCGATTTTACAGTGAGCCCGATACATCGATAGCAATGAATTCTTCTATTGCTTATATCAATATTATAAAGAAATTAAGTAATCTATTAAACTTATTACTTAATATATTTAATAAATAACATTTGTTAAGGTTTAGATGTTATAAACTAACACAGAAGTAAATCTTACAACAGAAAGAAAGTGCAGATGATTCATAAGTCCCATATACCTATAAATGTGAATGTAGGTTTGTTTGTTTGTTATGCTTTCATATCATGACTACTTAAGTAATCATCACGATAATCAATGTTACATATACGTTTTGAAGGGTACAGAAAAGTGTATAAGGTACTTTCATCCACAAAACAAAGGGATTGTTCGTAAAGAATACATCAAATCTATATTAAAATGAGAGAAGCCGCGAACATATTCTAGTCTTTAAAATATTCACGTATTTCATTCAATGAATATACGGTTATTTTTAATTCGTACAAATTATAGTTCGGATAATAGCTGCGCTCTTAGTAGATACTTAAAAATAAAAATAAATATTTCATTTTATATCGAAACACAAAATATATTCTAAATCCTGTCACGAATACAGATACGTTTTAAAATATTCAGAGTAAAAATAACGTATAGGCAGAACTTAATTTAACTTTATTAGAATCCAAAGTACCGCCTGTTGAAAGTTAATCAACAGGGATCCTATTCAGTACAATTTGTAAGCCTATTTGGTCCCTGAAAACAGGGATCTTAACGACGCTTCGTTTTAAAAATGAGCAGCAACTATGTAGGTATTTATGTTGTTGTTTTTTTTGTTATTGTTAAACTATCTTCTAGAAGATTATAACTGTCATTGTCTAGTAGATAGAGGTATTACAAGTTTCTTGCGATTATTTCAATGGACTAAGAAAATCATGGTCGCCCTGTTAGAACTTTCTAGGGAGTTTTTGTGGCAAGTCAGAATCCACGCTCCGTGGTGATATTTTTTAGTAGATAGTTACAAGTTATATTACAAGTTTCTCGCGCTCATTTCAATGAACTCATAAAATCGTGGCCAAGAAATAATACCACGGAGGATGGATTCTGACTTGCCACAAAAAATCCCTGGAAAGTTTTTGTGAAATGTGAAATTCCCAGGGAATCTCCGTGGCAAGTCAGAATCCATCCTCATTCACTTCACTTGGGCACAATAACCTAACTGTATTACGTAAAACACCACCAATATTACAAAATATAGAGCCAAATAACACAAAAATATAAATAAAAAAAAAACTACATGATATTCTGAGATCACGCCAAATACTCTTTTCACTGCTTAGAAACAACATTTCTGACCCAGCATAGTAAGTTGGAGAAATATAAAAAAATATAATGATCTAGCCTGTGCTCCTGGCTTCGCTCGTGTTAATATAGATTTGATCTATCCCTCGAGAACACCACATTTTTCTAGATAAAAGGTATACTATGTATACTATGCTCTTTTTTCTGCCCTTCACAATGCGTATGAGAATATAAAATCAAAGTAAAAGATACTTTATTCCATTTAGGCCTTAAGAAGGTACTTATGAACGTCAAAAGTAGCAACGGTTCGGAAAACAATTCAATCATGGAGAAGAAACGGCAAGAAACTCGATCTGGTTTATCTTTTTAACATATGTATGTATATATAATATTAACATACATTACACGCCACAATTGTATTTAGTGGGTGCACAGAGATAAGTAATTCCAGACATCACCATCGTTCACATATTGATCCACTCTATAATAGCCTATTCACACCAACATCCGCATGACATGGAGCATAAACTAACAATCCGGCAAATCGGTAAAACCTTTTGGGATTTTGTTGTAAATCCTAACACTATTCCCTAAAAAGCTGTTACTGGTTTCACGGAGTCTGAAACATGGAACAAACAGTTTGTCAATTTTAATCCTGATTAGCTGAATTAAGATGTGGATTGTGGCAGAGATGCGAATGTTAAGGTGGATGTGTTGTGTGACTAGAATGGATAAAATTAAGAATAAGCATATCAGAGGAAGTTTGTACATAGCACCAGTGACAAATAAGTTGAGGAGTAATAGGTTAGCATGGTATGGGCATGTCATGAGGCGAGATGAAAACCATGTAACTAGAAAAGTGTTGAGTATGTTTGTGGACGGATATTCGAGTAGAGGAAGACCAAAGAGGTATGGATGGACTGCGTGAAAAGTGATATGTACGTAAAAGGTGTGAATACTGAGATGACATTTGACAGGAGAGAGTGGAAAAAGAAAACATGCTGTGCCGACCCTACTCAGGTGGGATAAGAGTAATGATGATGATAGCTGAATAGGTAAGGTGTGAAAGTGCAACAAATGAACAAGCTCACAAAAAAACGGAAGAAATGGTTTTATTCAGGAAATTAAAACTAATATTAATATTGAAAAGGATTTTATTAGTAATGTTTTTTAGACAAAATACGTAATTTAGATGAACAAAAAGATGTGTGAATTTATAAAATTTTATGTTATGTACTACTTTTATTAAAATACGGTTAAACAACATTCTTTAAATTTAAAAATAAAATAGTTTTAATGTTCACACAAAATACACACGTATACATTCCAACATTATAATTATAATTTACAAATATTAGTAATTAATTCAATCGATGAATTTAGAGAATTGTATGATAATAACGAGATATGTTGTACAAAGGCTAAGGTAGCTCAAAGGTAACGTCATATTTAGCTTGATAATTCCAGCGAGAGCATAAGTGAACTCGTTCTCTTTGGTCAGCAAGTAAAATGCTTTTATTTTTCTACGTTCCAGTTTATCTACAAATATAGTGCGTAATTATTTCTATATTTTAATATATACTTTATAGATTATATCCTTTGAAACCAATCTCACCTGATGTTGAATGGTGATGTGGTATAAATGATAGACACGTTAAACCCTAAATTGGCTCTCAAACGCAGCTATCAGAACACACCAAGTGCTTTGAGACAGATTTTCAACTCGTAGTTGAGTAGCTGGCTTACTTAGAAAAAGTCCTAATACCACCGTATCGCGAAATTAAGTAAACATTCAAGTTTCAACATTCAAACATTCAATAAGTAAAATTTACAGAATCGCAGAATCAGAATACAGTACGTAATTTAGATGAACAAAAAGATGTGTGTGAATTTATAAAATTTTATGTTACGTACTACTTTTATTAAAATGCGTTTAAACAAGATTCTTTAAATCTTTAAAAAAATAGTTTTAATGTTCAAACAAAATACACACGTATACATTCCAATATTATAATAATAATTTACAAATATTAGTATTAGTAATTAATTCAATCGATGAATTTAGAGAATTGTATGATAATAACGAGATATGTTGTACAAAGGCTGAGGTAGCTCAAAGGTAACGTCATATTTAGCTTGATGATTCCAGCGAGAGCATAAGTGAACTCGTTCTCTTTGGTCAGCAAGTAAAATGCTTTTATTTTTCTACGTTCCAGTTTATCTACAAATATAGTGCATAATTATTTCTTTATTTTAATATATACTTTATAGATTTTATCCTTTGAAACCAATCTCACCTGATGTTAAATGATGATGTGGAATAAATGATGGACACGTTAAACCCTGAACTGACTCTCAAACGTAGCTATCAGAACACAAGGACAAGTGCTTAGAGACAGATTTTCAACTCGTAGTCGGGTAGCTGGTTTGCTTAGAAAAAGCCCTAACACCACCGTATCGCGGAATTAAGTAAATATTATAAGCATGGAAACGAAAATTTACAGAATCTCAGAATCAGAATATAGGATTTTTATAGGTGGTAGAGCCACGCTGAAGCTATTACTGGTTTCAGCATGAATGGGTCGGCTCGCCCTAGGTACTACCACCCTCTCGCAGAAAACCGACGTGAAGTACCAGTGCTTGCATTGTTGCGTTTCGTTCGGTCAGTGAGAGTACTGGATAACCCACCTCCCCTTCCCCCAGGGTGGCAACGCATTTGCGAGTCTTCTCGTATTGCAAGTGTCTATGGATGGTGGTGATCACTTAACATCAGGTGACCCACTTGTTGGTTTGCCTCCTATGATATTAAAAAAAAAAGAATCTTTTGATCCCTCAACTTTGAGTGTTGTGAAATCTTAAAGACTAAGTTAAATAAATCCTTCTTTATCATAAATACGATGCTATTTCTGGTACTGTTGTTACATTTAATTTGTTGATGTATTAAAAATATAAAACTACAATATATTATATATAATTGGCCTCTTCGGCCAATGAAATTACTTTAAAATTGTATAGGCACTTACCTAGCGGCGTAGTATTGACAGCATTATGTAACGTGGTGCGTATAATCGCAACTTGTGCTGAAGTTATACTTGTATAGTAACAGGAAACGATGACTAAGAAGGTATATTTTACACAACGGACCAAAATGTAAACAGTCAAGGTAGCTGAAGTCTGAAAGAAACATATAATTTAGACCTTTTTTTTATTTACTTGGCGAAATCCTTTATGGATACGCCACCCTCTCGGGGGAGAGAGTGGGTTGTGTCCAACTCGCACGGACTAAAACCCCACGGTGTACCGTCCACTGCATGGTAGGGGTGGCAACAATAAAGGTAAGATTTACTAAAGTGAAAATTTTTTGAGGTGCGTTCAACAGTGAATGAAAGTGAACTGAAATGCTTGTGGGTCGCGTCGGTGAGTTCGCGTTCGGGTCGGTCACGCACTGAATCGTCCAATAATTACGTTTATATTATTACGTATTATATAAATAAAATAATATTATGCATGTTTTATAAGTAGTCAAACCGTGGACCATAACTACACACCCACTTTCTATATTAGTAACTTTTCCATCCATGCGGTAAAAATACGCGTACAAATTGTATCCACTAAAGCATTCAACACTCATGCTCTTAGTAAGAGCCATTTCAGATAATGATTATTCAAAATAATGAATATTTTTTAAGTATACCGGTAATTTAAAAAACCTCCGGGTGACACTACCGATAAAATGACTAATTTATGACATAATTTTGTACAATAATAGACTTACATTTGAATCCATATTTTCTTGCATCGGCAGCATCATTACAATAAATTTTAAAAGTATCGTAGTGAGAAAACCAGATGTAAATAACATAATCAGCATCTAAAAATAATTACTTTTTGTCATTTTAAAGACATCAATTACCCACTAAACAAATTACTTAGAACAGGACACAAGAGAGAGATAAATCAACGCCATGTAATTAAACCGTAGTGAATCTGAATAGTTAATAGCTTTATGTTGATGTTTTTCATTATTAATGGAATTTATTCTTTTTTGACATGATAACGTCTTATAAATCGATGGACTCCGGCTGCACGCACGATAAAGTATCCATCATTGTCACGTTCCGTCTGAGCCGAGCACGCAAGCGAGAGTGCGGAACAAGCGATGAAGAAACGCGATCAGCCTAAGCTGATACGTCCGAGTGGAAGAGAGCCAGGGGCAGCACGCAATCTACACGTGCATTATTTCGTCAATTTTTGATCAATTTTCTCAAATAGTTCAATTCAAATCATAAAAGTATGCAATTTTTCATCAATGTTTTTTTATGACTTTATCATGTAATATTATTATGCCGGATTGCGAATTTAAGCGCCATGACAAGCGGGTTTTGGTATCAAAAGGTTATTATAGAGTGGATTAATATGTGAAACTAATTTATGACATAATTTTGTACAATAATAGACTTACATTTGAATCCATATTTTCTTGCATCGGCAGCATCATTACAATAAATTTTAAAAGTATCGTAGTGAGAAAACCAGATGTAAATAACATAATCAGCATCTAAAAATAATTACTTTTTGTCATTTTAAAGACATCGATTACCCACTAAACAAATTACTTACAACAGATTTAGGATACAAGGGAGAGACAAATCAACGCCATGTAATTCTACTGGCCTAAATGGAATAAAGTGTTTTTGATTTGATTTTCCTCTGTAAACCGACTTTACAGGCGACAATTTTTTTATTTAAAATTTTCAGATTTCCTTCTACAATCCACAGAACCTTTGTAATCGTCTCTGTATATTATGGTTTATATTCGTTCTTTATAAATATTTACATGATTATCATCAATAAAATCTTCTACATGTTATGAAAATGATCTGAATTAGTCATACTGGGAGGCATCATTTTCTTTCATAAATTTACATGGGATAAAATAAAATATGTAATGAACTATATTACATTACCGGAATACTCATAATCGTGTTAAGCTGATCCGAGCATTTGTGTAACAACTCGTATATTTTGTGCACAGAACCAATATCCAATATTATATTTTTCGATAATGATTCAATTTTGCTTAGCTTCGTTTTAGCATCCTTCGGGAATATTTTACAAATGTGAGTTCTCACAATAACGATCCTTGTATAAATCATTCTTAGTAAAGTAAAATAAAATACATGTTCTAAATCATGTGTTATTATAAACATATAAAAGAACATGAAAAGGCTGTTATTGATGTCATTCGGTCCCATGCAAATTTTAAACATAATAAACTCCATCACATTGTAGCATAAACTTCCAAGGGTCCAACAAACCACTCTAGTCTTCGTATTCAGAACACGATTATCTTTACCGATTCTTAGTAATTCATCAAAAGTTGATAAGTTCTTGAGGAAACGCAGTAACTTCCGTCTTTTTAAAAAAATAGTTACAATTATTAGTAAAATATATTCTGCACATACGATGTCTCTCAGCATGTGATGAGTCGGACTTGTGACCGGAATTTGTAGAACGACATACAGAGATGACACTGTTAACGCAGATGCGTATATATAATGCAGCCATAGGACAACTTTGTTGTATTCCAATAAATATAACCTGCTTATTCCTATAAAGGATTCTAGGATGATCAAAAATTTCAACTGTCTTGCTAACGTCACTCCCTTATTTATAAAGTTGTTTTGTTTGACGGGCGGCATTCCGAGTGGGCTGACTTTGGTGACGGTGCTAACGCTTCCCACTTTCATGATTACAACCGGTCGACTCCAGTAACCCTCTCAATACTAGTCATTTTAACACTTTAAATTAAGTACCAACCTCCAATGATAGACATCTTTAATTTAGAAATTGATGTAAATATTTGTTTCTTCATAGGTGTTATAATTTCATAATATTAATTTTACGTAAGTGCTTTTTACTATTACGGGTTAATCTTTATTAATGTAAGTATCTACGTATTTAAAACATACATAAATTGTAACAAGTTTCTAGTTATACATGAAATTAATTAAATAATACTAATAATAAAAATACATAAATATATAATAAATAAATATATAATATATTATTGTTATGTAGAGATTAAATAGAGATGTTAATTTAATTTGATATGGTTTGATTACGTTTGATACAGCTTCACTCAATTCAATTCAGTTCAGTACAGTTGAGTTCAGTTGTATTGTATTTTGCACTGCTCTGATTTAGTTCTCTCCGGACTGCTTCACTCCACTCTACTCCATTTTGTTCCACTCTTCTCTATCCATCTAACGCTATTCTACGTACACCTAATGGGTTGTTATAATTGGTAAAATCAAATAAGCGTCAATATATAAAGATACACGGTTTTATTTGTATTAGACACCAAATGTTCTTTGACAAAACCGACAGTAAAAAAACACTTAAATTCTTTTAACATTTGTATTAATAGAATGAAAATAATTCATATAAATAATAGTATTTTTCTCAAAAAATCACTTTATTTTAATACTAGCTTCTGCCCGCGAATTCGTCCGCGTGAAATAGTTACTTTGTGATAAAAAGAATTTTTCAAATCGGACCGGTAGTTCTTGAGACTAGCACTTTCAACCAGTGCTTGCATTGTTGCGTTTCGTTCGGTCAGTGAGAGCGCCGGAGGCCCACCTCCCCTCCCCTCTCCTCTCCCTCTCCCTCCCCTAACCCTTCCCCCCAAAGGGTGGCAACGCAACTCCTCTGGTGTTGTTAGTGTCCATGGACGGTGGTGATCACTTGACATCAGTTGACCCACATGTTCGTTTGACATATAAAAAAAAACAATCAAACTCTTTAGATTTATATATTAGTATAGATTACCAACCACTCTTTTTTCGTATTTAACTCAAGCCGTTTTTCTTGCTTTTTTTTACTCAGGTTTTATTGTCAACCCAGTACTTTGATGCTACTTTAGCAGTGATGCCTGTTCATACAAACAAACAGACAGACATTTCTAAAAATGATTGAAAAGTATTTTATTACTTATCCCTAGACATTTCCAACAACTTTTCTTACGAAAATCGAAAAAGTACAGATAAGTTAGATTTACATTCTTATTATATGTATAGATATATAGATATTTTCATTTCATTTTAGAATTCACCCTTAAAGCTCGATACAAAATACCATTCCGTATTCACGGTTCCCGTAATAGTGCTATAATTACAGCATAATTATCCTACGAATAAGGACAGTTGTGCATATATTTACGGAATGGAGAAGCAAATATGTATACAGTCCACATCATCTTTAGTGGTCATTACAGTATATACCACCACAACGACCACTACTTATTTATAATTGTAAACATTGTTTCTATATAATTCTATTATATATTTATATGTATGTGTAATTTTATTTTTCTTAAAAAATATACATAAAAAGAAAAAATATTTCGTTGTATATGGAAACACAAAAAATATTCTAAATCCCGTCACGAATACAGATACGTTTTAAAGTATTCAGTGTAAAAATAACGTATAGACAGAACCTTTTTTTTTACGAGGGGAAATCCCATATGGATACACCACCCTCCCGGGGGAGAGGGTGAGTTCTGTCCAAGTCGCACAGACTAAAACCCATGGTGTAACAACAGACCGTTTTGTGGGGGCGGCAAGGGATCGTTCATGCTAATCAACCTTGTAGAGCCGCCCCCACGGTCCTACCTATAGAGGGACAGACCGGGTACACAATGCCTGCTCCCCCTCGTCCGCCGGACCTGTGTAATGAGGAGATGGGCCCCCCGGCCCATCCTCTCAGGTCCGGCTACGGTGGCTGGAGGAGTTGGGCAAAGCGCCGCCTCCTCCCGTCTATCCTCCTTTGGCGGAGAGGGTCACTTTGAGGGTCTGCCTCGCGGGCCCTCTCCGCCTCCTCCTTCTGCGAGCCGACCTCCTCGCAGAAGGAGGCCATCGCTCACCAAGCGTGTTCGCTGCCGAGCATGGCCGGAACCACGCTCGGCAGCGACAAGTCCGTTCCCACCGTCGCCGCCAGAATGCGGCGCTGCTCCTCCCACGCAGCACACTCAGACAGAGTGGAACCTAATTCAACTTTATTAGAGCCCAAAGTACCGTCTGTTGAAAATTAATCAACAGCGATCCTATTCAGTACAATTTGTAAGCCTATTTGGTTCCTGAAAATAGTCAAAAGGGATATTAACGACGCTTCGTTTTAAAAATGAGCAACAACTATGTAGGAATTTATGTTGATATTTTTTTCAGTTTATATTTTTTGGCAATCTAACTTCTAGTAGATTATTACTGCCATTTTCGAGTAGATAATAATATTACAAGTTTCGTGCGATTATTTCAATGGACTAAGAAAATCGTGGTCGTCCTGTTAGAATTTTCTAGGGAGTTTTTGTGGCAAGTCAGAATCCACCCTCCATGGTGATATTTCCCATCCACTTCACTTGTGCACAATAACCTACCTACTTACGCGAAGTTTCATGTTGATCAGTTAAGTAGTTGAGGTGTGAAAGTGTGACAAACAAGCAAGCTCACTTTTTCATTCACAAGACTTTTTTGTGATACCTTAGTAAAAAACCTTAAAAGAAGATTTTTTTTAGAAAAGTTGGTTCTCTAATATATCATTGTTATGCTCTTCCAAACAAGGTTGAGGATATAACCTATGGTAAAGCGTTTATTAATGCGCATCACAACTTTACAGGTTGATTTGTTGATGAATTAATTTTAGGAAACTTTCTTTTCAGTAAAACCTCCTTTTTAAACATTATTAAAAACATGAATTTATCACTGCCAGACCATTCTGTTGTTAACAATAATGTGCTCGATGATATTCTTTATAAATAAAAATAATTCATTTCAAATCATTTTATTTTTTCCATTGCAAAGAACATATTTCATTTTATTAACCATTATGATATTAAGATTTCACCGTAAATAATGAAAAACAACGATAAACGTAAACATATGACTTGAGACTGACGGCATCTTGAATACAGATGCTTCTATAACAGGCGCTGCCACAATTATCGCTGTCTTTATCATACAGCCAGTGTTGCGCATTTTTATTTACAAAAAAATAGCATCAGGCACATTATAGTCAATAACAAAAATGTCTGGCAATTATAATGCCATGTTTTAATAGCGTTTCAAAATTAATGAAAAAAGCACATCTTAAAATCATTTAAAAATCAATATTTTTATCTTTAAAGGTGTGATATAAACAAATAATTGAGACGTTTACCGGCAGCCTGGTAGCCCGCACGTTGTTCGGAAGAGTATAAAGATATATAAAAAACTGGCTTATAAAAATTTGCTCTCGAAACTGTTGCTAACTCTTTGACGAATAGTTACAGGCAGGTGGAAGTTGACGCGTCGACGCGATGCTCATATCTTTTTCATATTTATATTTTTCTTCAATACAGTGAAGTGTAAAGAAGTTTTAATACAAGTTGAATATAGTTATGATAAATTAAGTGGTAGAGATGATTATTTAATTTTATTTTTACCTATTGTGCATGTGTAGAGTCTATGTGCAGTAACTTAGGTGCCATGACAGAGAAAAAGAGAGAGAGAGTGTGTATAATATATACAAACATGAAATTTTCATTTCAGTAGCAAGTCAAGTTAAGGATTACCTATTGATGTATAAACTTTTATTAACTTGATTATCCCAGATCATTCAGTGTTTAATTTATCATTATATATTTTAGAAATATATTTTATTGTTTAATTTACAATTTAACTCAATTAACTTGATATTTTATAATGTAAACTATACTGATTGTATAATAAACGTCTACAAAAAGGGAATGGAACTTCCTAAGAAACTGGGGGTTCATAGACCTCTAAAGCAGTTTTTACGTTACCGTCAATATATATATGTAGGTTCGTTTTTATTTTAATTGAACCCGGTAGATGGTGCTACGAACGGGTTGTAGGCTTATTTTAAAAGATTTCTCACATACTATCCGTGTATATGTTTGAGTGAGTCCCTTGATAGTTTGGATTCACAATTGGAACGGTATGTATGGCTGCAATCGGGTTTTAGGTTAATTAAAAATTTTCATTTTTCGCTTTAAAAAATACAATTGACACCGGTGATTACCGATTCGGTGCAGACGAAGTTGCACGGATCATCTAGTTTATGTAATAAAATAAATAAACAGTAATTATTTTATGTAACAAATTTGTAATGCTTTACCTTTTCATTATGCCATAGCTGATACCTGTCGTAAACTGTTCTTTTAGTCGTATAACTTATACAAAACAATGTCGATGTTTCACATGACATATTAATTAGTATATAAAATTATTGCCGAGAAAAAAAATGCAAAAGGTTTTATTTAAGTGATTAAAACAAACATCAATACTGAAAAGGATTTTATTAGTAAGCTTTTTTGACAAAATACGTAATTTAGAGGTACATGAACAAAAAGGTGTGTGAATCTGTGTCGTTACATTTTAAAATGAGCTAAATCCAGTTTAAATCCTTCATATAACGTGTTTATTTTCTATTAGATTTCCAGTTTTTCGACACCGAGAACGATGTTCAAATTTTGGCATCCGTAAGGTTTCTAGTTTTTTTATGAGCTTCATATTTTACATATACAAAATTTGAAAAATAACGTAAAATATTAGGACGGCTAAAATTGGATTTAGACCAATTTGAAATGAAACGAATAGTTTATTAAATTTTAAGTTGCATACTACATTTGTTACAATGCTGTTAAACGTCACTCTTTAAATTCTTAAAACGAAAATATAACTTTTCACACAAAATTCACACGTAAACATCCCAACTTTATAATTATACTTTACGAATGTAAATCAGAGTTATTCAATCGATGAACTGAGAGAATTGTATGATAATAACGAGATATGTTGTACAAAGGCTGAGGTAGCTCAAAGGTAAAGTCATATTAAGCTTGATAATTCCAGCGAGAGCATAGGTGAACTCGTTCTCTTTTGTCAGCAAGTAAAATGCTTTTATTTTTCTACGTTCCAGTTTATCTACAAAAACAGTGAGTAATTTTTACTACATTTATAATTTTTTCATATATACTTTATTTATAGTTTATAGATCTTAGCGATTGACTACAATCACACCTGATGTTAAATGATAAATTGGTCTAAAATGGTAAGCACGCTAAACCCAAGACTGGCTCTCAAATGCAGCTGTTGGATCACACCAACCAGTGCTGGAGGACATATTTTGAAGGTGGCAGCAGGCTGGCTTAGAAAAAACCCTATAACTACCGTACTGCCAAATTAAAGCATTAAAACGGACAGACTGCACAAAATGTACAGACTCCTTTATTCCTTAATTTTGAGTGTAGTCTTATTCTTAAAAGCGATGTTATTTCTGGTATTGTTGTTAGATTTAATTTGTTGAAGTACTAAAATTACGTAAAGGTACAATAAGATTAATAGATATTCAAACGTAATTATGGCTAGCCGTTTTGACTAATGAAAGGACTTTTAGAATGTATAGTCGCTTACCTAACGGCGCAGTATTGACAACCTTATGTAACGTGGTGCGCATAGTCGCAACTTGTGCTGAAGTTATACTTGTATAGTAACAGGGAACGATGACTAAGAAAGTGTATTTTACACAACGGACCAAAATATAAACAGTTAACGTAGCGAAAATCTGAAAGAAACAATTTAGGTCTAACATAAATGTAAGAATTATTCAAGTGAAATGAAGGCACACACCAATATTTATATTGGTATCTTGTCCATCCCTAAGGTGAAAATACGCGTAAGCCATAGGACAACTTTGTTGTATTCCAATAAATATAACCTGCTTATTCCTATAAAGGATTCTAGGATGATCAAAAATTTCAACTGTCTTGCTAAAATCAGTCCCTTATTTATAAAATTGTTTTGTTTGACGGACGGAATTCCGAGTGGGCTGACTTTGGTGACGGTGCTAACGCCTCCCACATTCATAGTTACAACCGGTCGGCTCAAGAACTCCTGCTAATACTAATGTTTTTAACACGTTAAATGAAGTATCAACCTCCAATGATAGACATCTTTAATTTAGAAATTGATGTAAATATTTGTTTCATCACGATTGCTACAAATTCATAATATACATTTTACGTGAGTGCTTTTTACTGTTACAGGTTAATATTTATTATTGTACGTATCTACGTATTTAAAACATGCATAAATTGTTTGTAGGTATAAATGAAAGTAATTACATAATACTAATAATAAAAGCAATTTCTATATAACATTATAGCGATTATATAACTACTGATAATTTGTTAAAAGAGTTTTTTTAAATTAAGATGTTAATTTAATTTGATATGGTTTGATTACGTTTGATACAGCTTCACTTAATTCAATTCAGCTCAGTCCAGTTGAGTTCAGTTCTATTGTATTTTGCACTGCTCTGATTTAGTTCTCTCCGGACTACTTCAGTCCACTCTACTCTACTCCATTTTTTTTCACTTTACACTATCCATTCAATTCTATTCAACTCATTAGGTATCTAATGAGTTGTTATAATAGCTAAAATGAAATAAACGTCGACATACAAAGATACAAGTTTTTTTGTATTAGACACCAAATGTTCTTTGAAAGAACCGACAGTAAAAAACACCTAAGTGTTTTTATTTTTAACGTTTGTGTAAATAAAATAAAAATAATCCATATATATAATAGTGTTTTTCTCAAAGAAACATTTTATTTATATATATTTTTGTTTGATTTTGGAATTCACCCCTAAAGTCCGATACAAAATACCATTCCGTATTCACGGTTCCCGTAATCATGGCATAATTACCCTGCGAACAACGAGAGTATCATAGAGTGAATGAGCCGACTCGCCCGGGGTAGTACCACCCTCTCATAGAAAACCGACGTGAAGTAACAGTACCAGCATCGTTGCGTTTCGTTCGGTCCGAGAGATCGCCAGAGGCCCTTCTTCCATAATCCTTCCGCTCCCCAAACACAGGCTGGCAACGCCCTTGCAACTCCTCTGGTGTCGCTAGTATCTATGGACGGTGGTGATCACTTAAAATCAGATGTCCCACTTGTTCGTTTGCTTCCTATGATATATGGGCTGACTTTGGTGACGGTGCTAACGCCTCCCACATTCATAGTTACAACCGGTCGGCTCAAGAACTCCTGCTAATACTAATGTTTTTAACACGTTAAATGAAGTATCAACCTCCAATGATAGACATCTTTAATTTAGAAATTGATGTAAATATTTGTTTCATCACGATTGCTACAAATTCATAATATACATTTTACGTGAGTGCTTTTTACTGTTACAGGTTAATATTTATTATTGTACGTATCTACGTATTTAAAACATGCATAAATTGTTTGTAGGTATAAATGAAAGTAATTACATAATACTAATAATAAAAGCAATTTCTATATAACATTATAGCGATTATATAACTACTGATAATTTGTTAAAAGAGTTTTTTTAAATTAAGATGTTAATTTAATTTGATATGGTTTGATTACGTTTGATACAGCTTCACTTAATTCAATTCAGCTCAGTCCAGTTGAGTTCAGTTCTATTGTATTCAGTCCACTTCACTTCAGTCCACTCTACTCTACTCCATTTTTTTTCACTTTACACTATCCATTCAATTCTATTCAACTCATTAGGTATCTAATGAGTTGTTATAATAGCTAAAATGAAATAAACGTCGACATACAAAGATACAAGTTTTTTTGTATTAGACACCAAATGTTCTTTGAAAGAACCGACAGTAAAAAACACCTAAGTGTTTTTATTTTTAACGTTTGTGTAAATAAAATAAAAATAATCCATATATATAATAGTGTTTTTCTCAAAGAAACATTTTATTTATATATATTTTTGTTTGATTTTGGAATTCACCCCTAAAGTCCGATACAAAATACCATTCCGTATTCACGGTTCCCGTAATCATGGCATAATTACCCTGCGAACAACGAGAGTATCATAGAGTGAATGAGCCGACTCGCCCGGGGTAGTACCACCCTCTCATAGAAAACCGACGTGAAGTAACAGTACCAGCATCGTTGCGTTTCGTTCGGTCCGAGAGATCGCCAGAGGCCCTTCTTCCATAATCCTTCCGCTCCCCAAACACAGGCTGGCAACGCCCTTGCAACTCCTCTGGTGTCGCTAGTATCTATGGACGGTGGTGATCACTTAAAATCAGATGTCCCACTTGTTCGTTTGCTTCCTATGATATAAAGAAAAGCTTACTGAGCATATATTTATAGAATGGAGAACCAGTGATAACCGATTTGATGCTGACGAAGTTGCACGGGTCAGCTAGTTATACAATACAATACTAAATTGGGGCAAATGAAAAACATGCGTTCTAGACTGCCTTCATCCTACCGTCCACAGAAAATGCCACAAAATTATTATCACAATCTGTTCATTAGTTTCGGCATGCATACAGGACAAACATACAAACATTGATTTTTATATATAAAGATATATAAAAGAGATAGCTACATCTAGTTTAAAACAGAAGCTGAATGAATTGTCCGGTAAGACAATTTTTTTTGATACGTTAAATAAATTGAACTATTTAATGTGCGAAATTAGTAACTAGGAACAGTTGTTACATAGTCTGTCAAGGTATATTATCGCTTCTAATAATGAATTTAAAGATCACTTTCCTAGATTCCAGATATGTATTTACGCTTTTATAAAGAGCAGACACATTGACAACAACGAATATCTATATCTTACATTATAAAGAGAAATACCCGCGCAATTACGTCTGTGTAAAATCGGTTACCTACCGGTTCTAATTGCATTTGCAAACTCGAAAAATCTAAAAAAACCTAGAATCCGATTACAGTAACTCCCGCCGTTTCCAATGGTGACACCAAAAAGTTCAGGGTCTCACGCAAACACATACCTAGTTGGTTTAGTAAAATGATTTAGACATATGTGGAAGACATTTCGATGAGGCGGCGCCATCTGTCATTCAGCAACATCCGACCGTTGAATTATTTGGATATTGTTCATACAAAAATAGCAAAATCGCGAATAAAAATCGGAGGGTCAGGTTGGGAAGGTGAAAATTTGGGGTTATAGTTATTTTTTGATGGCAAATAAAAACAAAATGAGAAAAGAAAGTGACAACAAAATTTAAAAAAAAATCTGGATATCCCTATCCCTGATCACCTAGAAAAATTTTGGGACCTATTGTCATACCTACCAAATATACATTAAAATTTGATAATAATAGGTCCATTTATTTTGGAGGAGTTCGACCACAAACCCCGTGACACGATATTTTTATATATTAGAAGATTAAATCTATATCTATATCTATACTTAATATATAAAGCTGAAGAGTTTGTTTGTTTGTTTGGTTGAACGCTATGATCTCAGGAACTACCAGTCTGATTTGAGAAAGTCTTTCGGTTTTAGATAGTTCATTTATCGAGGAAGGCTATAGGCTATATATCATCACGCTAAGATCAATAGAAGCAGAGCACCAATGAAGAATGTTTCAAAATCGGGCACTTTTTTTGCTTTTGAGCGATTACGTTATTATTATATACGTTGCCATGGTAACGTAGTAAGTAGTAGTAATAATATTCGTCCAATAGGACAGGCGAAGGAATTAATCCATACTGCCAATTCTGAAGTTATGTAGTAAGTATCAAAGCTAACATTTTCAAAATTTTTTTTTCCTATTCAAATAGTTCATAGGCGAAGGAATTAATCCATACTGCCAATTCTGAAGTTATGTGGTAAGTATCAACGCTAACATTTTCAAAGTTTATTTTGTTTTCGTATTCAAAATTTTATACTATTTTTATTTCCAATTTTTTATTTGTTCTATATTACGTATTATAAAAATAAAGTTTGTGTATGTACAATTAAAATAACAACTTTTTGATGAATGGATATGGCTACAAATGACCAAAAAAAACTTTTTTTATACTTTGTCTATATTTTTATATTATTATATTTTGTCTGTTTGTTTGTTTGTTCTGGGTAATCTCCAAAACGACTGGACCTATTTTAACGGGAATTTTACTTTTTACTGCCAGATAACCGAAATTATAGCGGTTGACATATTGTATTTTATTTGTCCGCGGCTTCGTCCGCATTACTTTGGGCCGATTTTCACGGGGTATTCACTGATAGATAACAGACCTCATAAAAAATAATTTAGGTTTTTTATTCGCCTTCGGACGCAGTGGAATATCCGTAATGCTTGAACTGATTTTCACGGGACTTTCACTGGAAGATAACTCACCTTATAAGAAGTAACTTAGACTATTTTATTTTGTTTCTCAAGACTTCGTCCGCAATATCCTTCTATCTCCTAATTGATTGGACCGACTTTCACGGGGCTTTTACGGGCAGATAACTAGCGGGCTCGGAAGACGTTATACGGACGGAGACGGATAATAAAATGAAAACCTTGACAAATTATACCTAAACCTTCCCCATAAATTATCATTCTATCTACTGGTGAAAATATGGTAAAAAACTGGTGAAAATGGTAGTTTTTGACTTTATCGCGAACAGATAAGCTGACAGAGGACTTTTTTTTAACCGACTTCGAAAAAGGAGGAGGTTACTATGTTCGGTTGTATGTATTTTTTTATGTATTTTAATCGATATTTTAGTCAATTGTGAACCGATTTTAATGATTCTTTTTTTATTTGAATTGGTACACTATGTAGTGATTAACTGCTACCTGGGCATTCGTTCGTGTGAAATTGATCAAACATATGTTACAACCGCGATAGATGTGTACCTTACTGGACTCCAATAATAATAAATATACATAATTGAAAGTCATATATTTGTATGTAATATGAATTATATCATCTTTTTGGTCAATTTGGCGGCCATATTGTTTTATTTACCGCGTTTGCTTCTACATAACTCAGCGTTTATAGCAACGTATAAGAATAACTTAAGTATATAGACAATACGGGCATATTATATCTATATAATAAAAGATTTAAGATATATTGTTCGATAATGTATAGCTTATAATTTTCATTACTTTCTTAAATAGTGTTAGTGAGCACTGAGTTTGGTATATAGTAGGATGAAAATCCAGGTATGTTGCTGATGATAAATCCCATCCCATTCGATATATTATTAGTATTCATATATCTAATGTACACGTTACATGTTACAGTAGATGGCGTTCGTGTCGAAGTTACAAATGTTTTTGAAAAAGCGTTTCTGTAATGTACACACTCACCCACAATTTTACATTTCTTTAATACATTTTAAAAAAAGAGCGTGCGGAGCCGCGGGTAACAGCTAGTAGTATATAAATCTCAATACTTAAAATTGGCACAAAAGTAAGTCTCACAACAGAAGAAATGTTCGGACAATTCATATTTCCTATATGTAAATGCAAATGTGAATTTGCTTGTTTATTATGCTTTCACACCATAACTACTCAACTAATCGTGATGATCTCTCGCTCATATTGATGTGCTTCACCCTGCTTTATATATCGATTTAATCGAATTACATTTAAACCCCGCTATGAACTAACACGTAATTTGTGAACTTGAACATGTAAATAGGACGGGATCGTAGAATTTGATTTATTTATTTATTCTTATGGGTCTTCAAGATGACAATTATTGTAAATATATCAATAGTAACACTTTTGTCACACATATATGTAGAGACAAACACTGCATGCTCCAACAATAAATTAAATTTTAATAAAATTAATACTTAACTATTTTACAGTTCTAAAGATGTAATATAAATAATACGAATATTATGAAAATGTAACAGAAAGAGAAATATAAACTAAAACTAACTGGTACTCTAAAACCATATCTTAAAATATTGTT
>MU159332.1:221863-237539 GCA_015888305.1 Antheraea pernyi | reverse complement strand
AAATACATTAAAGGCAGATTATAGATTTCGGTTTATAAAATCGCCTGTGTGTATCAAAGCCGATAGTTTGTTTAGCAGTTACATAGTAATTAGACCCACTTCTATTGTCTTATACTAAAAAATATACTGAACAGGGGAACATTGACGGTATGGTACAATTTTTGAATTGTTGTGTGATTTAAAAAGTGGCATGGTTTGCGGTCGGCCAAATTTTTCATATTTATTCATAGTAACCGCGGCAGAGGGCTCTGTCGGCATTAGCCGATGTTGTTTTGACTTAAATAATTTCATTATTAATGTTACGCTGAGGAATTGGGATGTGGGTGGCGGGGTTGGGGGCAGGGAGCAAGGAGCCTCCAGATAGGGCTGCAACCTGATAGTCTTACAGAATTCATTTCTAAATTTAATTTATTTTCGATAATGTAGAAGACAGAGAATTAATGAATAAGTAATTTTGAATCGTCTTTACATAGCCTGTTTAATTTGGTAAAATAAATTGAGTTCGTCTAACTGGTATTGTAACAGTATTAAAATTCGAATAAATCTCTTAGTAAATCTATATATAAAACAAATGATGCAGGTGTCTTTTTAGAAATAAGTAATAAAATACATTTCGAACAATTTCAGAAAAGTCTGTCTGTCCATCTGTCTGTTTGTTTGAACACGCATCACTGCTAAAATACTTCGTTCATGATAAAAGCTCTTTAAGAAAATCGTAAATAATATTTTCCAGTAATATTTAGTATTTGTTTCATTAAAATCAGTTCAGTCTATCAAAAGTTACTGTACTTTTAATGACGACGCGGCTTAAGTACGAGAGAAAAGTAGATTTAATTTAATAAATTCAGTTGACATTATTAATCACTGTTATTTACACAAAGTTTCACGCGGACGAAAAGCTAGTCTATACATCTTAATTATAGATCTTTTTTGATTTTCATGAAAAAAAATTGATGCAGGTGTCTAAGAATGAGTCATAGAATACATTTCAATCATTTTTAGAAATGTCTGTCTGTCTGTCTGTTTGTATGAACACGCATCACCGCTAAAGTACTGCGTTTACAGATAATTGTAAAGTATATCTTGGGGAGTAACTTAGTTTTCGTTTCATTAAAATCGGTCCACTCTATCAAAAGTTATTGTAATTTTAATGACGACGCGACGAGAGAAAAGTAAACAAATAAATGGACTTAATACATTCAGATGACTTTATAAATCAATGTTTTTTACATAAGTTTCCACGCAGACGACGCCGCTGGCACAGCTAGTATATAATAAAAGAGACGTCGTTTCCAATTTATTGTATAAAATGCATAGTCCACGGATTGCCTTTCAATTGAACGTATTATTATTGACACTTGTATAATTGTAATTAACACTGAATTTATAATAGTAAGTACCGTGCATGACAGCCCTAAAGGTTGCCACAATATTTAGTCAAATGTTTAATAATAAAATATTTCCCATTTGATACGTCTGTGCGGAGGATTCGCGCTAAGTGGGAAACTCATTTGAAGCGATAATTTGAAGGAAAAAATACGTTATTTCCCTGATAAAAGCATTTATATACTTGTTATGACGAATGCTGAGAAATGCTTCTAATTGGGAAGTAACCGTTTTAATATACTCTATATGTTTTTTGAACTGACAACGCTATTGGCCTAGCAAGGCCTTGCAAGGCAAGGCAAGGACTACTAAGGCGAGCGCTTAAGGCACTCAGCCGATTTTATTTTGAAAAGTAGCTCAAGGGTGCAGGGCTCACCTCAGCTTGGGCTGTGGCCTAGGTTACGCAAAACCGCGTATCTAACTCAGCTAACCTAGGCTAAACTACATATTTATACAAATAGTAGCTGTATGTGCAGATCCGAAAGCGCTTTTTTTTAAATCGTATGAAATAAATATAAAATTGTGAGATCATGTACAATTATAGAAATGCTCTTTAAAAAAATTGTAAGTACGACACGCACGCCACCTACAGTGATATGTAACGTATACATTAAATATATGAATACTAACAGTATGTCATATGAGGTATCATCAGCTACATATTTGGAACCTTAACCCACTATGTACCTACCTACCTACCTCAGTGCTCACTAACACTGTATAAGGAACTAATGAAACAATAACTTAAAGATGTTATTATGATAACTAGTGAGCGCCCAGAGGTCGACATTTGACCATAGTTCATTGATTTTTTTAAGTTTGAATTTTATTAGGGTTAATATCATTGTTGAATGTAGAATGAAAAAGGGTAATTGGAACGTAAAAGTAAAATAATACATACAGTCGAGCATAGCAACCTCCTTCACAACCTTTTTTGAAGTTCTTTATTGACGGATGTCAAATTGTCTCTTTTATTTACATGTGTGTATATGTTGTGTAAAATTGAAGCATTAGTGTGAGTATGCATATTTTAATTAATTTAATGTACTTCTAATGCATTTTATATAAAATAAATAGCTTTCTGCACTTCTCCTACATATAAACTTTAACTATGCCAAATCTCACGTTCATCCGTTCGCGCAATTCCGTTAAAAAGGGATACAAAGTTTAGGCTTCACGTATTAATATATATGATATAATATGTCCATATTGTCAATAAGTAATACGTTTATGATCTTTCTATCTTATCTCTTTAGAATGACCCTTTTAAAATTTTCTATTAATAATTATAATGGTGAATTGTATACAATGAATGGGCTGACGTCTTGAAATCTTGCATAAATGTAAATTAGGATATTAAACTTTATACCTGTCTAAGCAGTTTTTAATATTCGACAATTTAAATAGTGCTCCTTGACTTGAATACAATATTCTTATATGTTATTATGTTTGCTGAGTTATATAGACGAAAGTGCGGTAAATAAAGCAAAATAACCGAAAAGAAAATATAATTCAAATTACATATATAGATACAGATATATGAATTTCAATTATATTTATTCTTGGAGTCCTGTACAACGCACATCTTATGCACATGTTTACAGTGAATAATATATTTTTGCTAAATTTCATGCAGACGAAGTCGCGGATAATAGTTAGTCTAAAATAGAATAACTTATATTACTTCCTGTAAGGTCAGCTTCCTGCCATTGAAAGTCCCGTGAAGATCGGTCAAACCGTTTTGGAGATAACGCTGCGGGAAAAGCCACGGTTAGCATTAATATAAACTAAAATTGCTTGAATTACTTTTTATAAGATCAGCTATCTCCTATTGGAAGTCCCGTGGAAATCGGTCAAACCGTTTTGAAGATAGCATTGCAGACGAAGCCGCGGTTTACAGCTAATCTAATTTAAAGTAACCTAAGTAAACCGCTATAGTTTTTTCTATCTGCCAGTGAAATTCCCGTCAAAATCGGTCCAGCCGTTTCTGAGATTACCCGGAACAAACGGACATACAGACAAACCAACAAAAAAATTAAAAATTGCATTTTTGTTATCACTTACGTGTATACTTTCACACCCAATTAGTAAAAGAGTGTTATTTAGATATTATATACAGACACTTCAATTTTATTATATGTATGTATAGAAGAAGATGAGTTAGTGAAATATTTATGTTTACCAAGCAGTATACTTCAATAATTCGTATATGTGTTTCGTATTGGGCAAGTGCTCTATATGTTTACGTAATAACTGTATAGTTATTGTAATAATCGATATGTGATTACTAAAAGTTCAGCTTTTTGTGGTTTTCTCTAAAAGTCTTGTCGTGAAGTTTGGCAACGTCGCATTTTGGACTGAGCTGATTTGTCAATGTAAATATTAATACGCGACGTTGCCAGATCTTCTCAGTATGGTTTATGAGGCAAGTGAGTGAATTTTCATAGATCGATTTGTATCAATAATTGTTTGTTAGGAATTCTAAATAAATTTGATATATCTGTTGACTAGATCGCTTTCGACGAGTTTTTTCAGACAAATGGAGTATTTCAGAGCACTTTGCTAGTTAGCTAATTAATAAAAAGATTATTATTAAGATTTGTTAAAAAAAGTGACTCAAAATGAGTAAAAGGGCTACAGAGGTTAAGTACAATGACCAAATTACAAAAATAAACATAACCTTAAATCGATTTAAATAAAACACATACATATTAGTAAGCTAGTGGTATGGAAGTGTAGGGACATAATGTAGGGACATAATGTAGGCATATAAGGCAGAGTGCAAGGTAAGCAAATAATTATATGAGAGCGCGACGTATGAACGGCGAGCCAGTTTCTGTGTGCTGGCCCGCACGAAAGGTTATAGATACGGGGAACATCAACATTAAAACTATGCAAGCGAACAGTTGTCTTTTTTAATTAAATAACCCTAATAGTGAGGACCTTCGTTAGCCAGCAGGAGCAGTCACTCAATTGGAGTACATTCATACACACCAGGCACAATAACCCATATACTCCAAAGAAGTATTGCAGGATTTTTTTAAATTTCATAATGTAGCACTGCGTTTTTAGTAACATATAATTCATATTACATAAACATTATTATGTAAATATATATATATATCTTTAAGGCATGATATATGTAAGTGGTGTGTTTGTCTTAGTGTATTTCAGTAGCATAACTATGTTATATGGTAAAAATTAAATACTACTATAAAGCGACTTTCCTATGACTCGCTACGAAACGCCATTGAAATATTGAAATTAACGTATTCATTTCGTGTTTTTGGCATGATCTCAGCCTGACATTTAGGGGATTTTATATTAAATTTATTTATTTATTTCTAAACACCAACAAGATTTACAATAGAATAGTACGTAATATGCACTTTTAAGGACTCTTTATAAATGCAATCATAATTATAGGTGTTTACGACGTATTTATTATATTCTACAGCAAATAACTTAAGTAAATGAGAGAGCTAAAACAAAATAATAAATAAAAAATAATAATAATATGTGTGCGTGTGTTATTTGAATCATTGGTGGCGTTTTACGTAACATACTTCGGTTATTTTTCGGTTAGTTACTTGTAGGAGCTTCGGGCTCACTACTTTAACATTCTAGACTGACACGGACAGCGTAATAATAACACTCAAAATGCGTGATATAGATTGTATCTTTATTATGAACACATAAGGTATTTATAGAGACGCGATCGTTCATTTTTTTGAACGACGTTCTATTTACAATATATACATAAGTTTCAGCCTGCCAAAGAGGATGACATACTCGGTACCTACATGCTCAAGTGTAGTGAATAGAAATTAATACCACGGAGTATCTATACTGAGATACCGCAAAAACTCCATGGAAAGCCTTAACAAGCGGGCTACCATATTGGTAGTACATTGAAATTATTACAAGACACTAGTAATATTATTACCTACTCGAGAATGGCAGTAATAATCTAAAACATTAGTTCCCAAATAAAGGAAAACAAATCTTTAATTCATTTCGTAAAGTTTAACAATCAATCTACGAACGTTCCTATTATAGTAATGTAGGGAAGGCATACTTGATCGGTGAGGTAACAGAGCGGTCCGGATCGCTTAGCAGAGATCCCAGAGAGAGTCAACCACAGGATTGTATTAGCCAACATATATCCAAAGGCAGACTGGTAGAACAGTTTCGGTTCACTGGATCCCTATTACATAAGTTCTGACAAAGTATGATGAGTTATTTCAACGACGGAGGGCCTTAACAAATACAGCGAGCTGTGCACGTGTAAACAGAGATGAGATTATGTGTACCGTAGTCGAGAAAATTCAACTAACACAGACAAATAAATAAACAAACAACGGGCAAACACTATTATATGTTTATGTTGTTTCTCGGGTAATTAATTTTGATATAACCCTCATGATTTATAAGAAGTGGTAGGAATCCTAAAATAGCGTGGATAAATTATCGATTTTTTTTTTCTCGAACTGACTACGCTATTGACCAAGCAAGGTCTTAACAGCTTCACCGGACTACTAAGGCGAGCGCTTAAGGCACTCAGCCGATTTTACTTTGACAACTAGCTCAAGGGTGGCGCGGCACACCTCGGCTTTGGCTGTTGCCTGATACATGCAATTCGCGACCTATCTGGGCTAATCTAAGCTAAGCTAACTATTCATACATATATGAGTTGTTGAAACATATATGTGTACCAAGCATACATACCTCAACAACTCCTATATATATTTCGTATCGGATAATATTCTAAACTATTTCAGTTTGATAAGGGGAAAAAATAAAACCCTTCCACCTGCGATAAATTATCGATCTTATTGTAATGTGTAGGATGTATAGAGTCTTTGCTATAGTGCTTGTGTTCTTACTATGTGTAATTCTGGGAATCGAATAATAGATCATGCACGGCAGAGGGTTTATTCCACGCGCACGCTTACGTACCGAGCGTAACAATGACTGGCTGAGTGGCCGCTACAACAAGCTGTCATACAGTACAAATATAGTTGTGTGCCTACATATACCGACGTTCGTTTTTGTTAGATGCTCAGATATTGGCGTCATTTCCAGATTTCACCATCGTTCACATATTATAATAATAGGTCTTTACCTATGAAATTTTCGTTCTGCAATACTGGCCATTACAAATCAAAATAATTTTTGTTTCGCTAAAATTCTAATTTCAAATTAATTTTATTTTAAAAACATGGAATTCTTTTTCCAAAAGTAGTCATTTGTTTATTGATTAGTGTTACATTTTCATCGCATTTCAATCTTTTTTGTCATCATGGATACGTTAAAAATTCGAGTAATTATGGAATATGAGTACCGTCGTGGCAGCAACGCGGCACAAGCGGCACGCAACATCAACGACGTTTACGGAGCTAACACTACAAACCAACGCACCACCTGTTATTGGTTTGCTCGCTTCCGTTCTGGGAATTTCGACCTGAAAAATGAACCTCGCGGTCGTCCGAAGACTTTGGTCGACAATGACGAATTAAAGGCGATTGTGGAAGCTGATGATACACAATCTACGGCTGAATTAGCAGCAGCTTTCGACGTTAGCGTCAAAACAATATTGGTCCATTTGCGTCAAATTGGCAAGTTAAAAAAGCTTGACAAATGGGTGCCCCACGAACTCAATGATCGCCAGCGCGAAGTACGCGTCGAGACGTGCCTTGCACTGCTCAACAGACACACAAATGAAGGAATTTTGAACCGCATTGTTACCTGCGATGAAAAATGGATTCTGTTTGATAACCGCAAGCGCTCAGCAAGTTGGTTGGATCCTGGTTCAGCACCTAAACAATGCCCTAAACGAAAACTTACCCCTAGAAAAGTGATGGTCACTGTTTGGTGGTCTAGCGCCGGTGTGATTCATCACAGCTTCTTACCAAACGGGGTGAGCATTACTGCAGATGTGTACTGTGAAGAACTGAACACAATGATGGAGAAGCTGGCACATCTCCAACCAGCATTGGTCAATCGCTCGTCTCCGCTGCTCCTGCACGACAACGCGCGACCTCATACTGCACAGCAGACGGTCTCCAAGTTGCAAGAACTGGGGTTGGAAGTTCTCCGTCATCCGCTCTACTCACCAGACCTTGCGCCTACAGACTACTACTTTTTCCAGAATTTGGAAAACTCCTTGACGGGAAAAAAATTCAATACCCGAGAGGCAGTACAAAATGCCTTTGAAGAATTTGTTGCCTTCCGTCCAGCTGATTTCTTTAAGAAGAGATCAATAAACTGCCACTACTTTGGAAAAGATGCATTGATTGCATGCGTGATTACTTCGATTAATACAAATAAAAAATACATGAAAAAAATTCGTTTAAATTTTTTCATACAAAACGGCAATTTCGTAGGTAAAGACCTAATATTATTTTCTTTGAACTATAAACAGTTTTGCAAAACAAATGAATAAATTTTCGGAAATTATAACAATCGCATATTCAATGAGGAATTTAAGCGGAAACGCGATCTTAATAAAAAAAATAACTTGAATCGTCTTTAGGTACATGCTTTTAAAAGAAAAAAAATGGCTGTCAGTAAAGTCGGTTAACGGACAATAATTTGACGTCATAAGAATACATTGATGAAAATTGCATACTTTTTTTATGAATTGAATTGATTTATTCTATACTAGCCGTGCCCGCAACTTCGCCTGCATGGAAGTTTATGTAAAAACATGAATGTATATGTATGTAAGTTAATTTACTTGTCTAATTTTCTCTCGTACTGACTATACAATAACTTTTGATAGAGTGAACCGATTTTAATTAAACAAACACTAAGTTACTCCCGAGTATATGCTTTACGATTTTATTGTAAGGTTTTATTGTAAGCCCAGTACTTTAGCAGTGATGCGTGTTCATACAAACAAACAGACAGACAGACGTTTCTAAAAATGATTGAAATGTATTCTATTACTTATTCCTAGACACCTGCAATAATTTTTTTCACTAAAATTGAAAAAGTACAGACACGATAGATTTGCGTTCTAATACCGCTCTCGCTTGCACGCTCAGCTCAAGTGGAACGTGACAATCAGTCATGCTTTTTCGTGAGTACAGCCGGCGTTCGTCGATTTATAAGACGTTATCAAGTAAAAAATCATCCTTATTTTTATTTATTCGACCCACGTTTCAAACTCACTAAAACCAGTAATAGCTTTTCAGGTAATAATGTTAGATTTTATAACAAAGTCCTAAAGCATATTATTACCAAAAGGCAATTATAAAGTGGAACAATATATAAGCGATTGTGATGCCTAGCATTTATACATTTCTCTGTTCATCCACTAAAACCATTGTAACGTTTAATATATTTTCAATATACATATGTTAAAATGATAAACCAGATCGAGTTCTTTGTCGGTTCTTCTCGATGACTGTGTTGTTTATCCGGACCAGTGGTAGTTTTGACGTCATTTACGTCTTCTTAGAGCCTAAATTCAATAGAGCATTTTTGATTTGATTTGACTAAAATGAATCTTTATCGGTGGCATCGGAAAGAAAAATACCGGCGATTCTAATATCTAATCTAGTCTAGTCTGTGCGTAATAATTACAATCCAGTCTAGAATATATATTATATATATTTTCGCATTCTGCTTGACACTCATTATGGGAGGTTGGACAAAATTATCATGTCTTAATTACCACTCAGGCTTCAAGCTTCAACCCATTGAGATTTTTTCCGGGTATGTTACTACTACCGTGTTACGGGCGTGAATTTAGCTTGCATCTATATTTTACTAAATTGTAACCTCGTAAGTTGTAATTACGCAAGAAGCAAACTTACTAAATACACGACGTGTTGGGTGTTGGTGACGTCACTGATCTAAATATATAACATCAGTCTAGACGTAGGTATATCCCAATAGATTGCGTCGCGTCGACGAGACTTCATGCTTGCGTATAATGTTTCTATGCATGACAATGGCTTCGTGGACACAGACGGCACTACCGTTTGCGATATTAAAGAAGATTAAAGAAGAAAATATCGTGATAAAACCATAGAATAGTTTAGAATAGTGGTAGGGGTTTGTCTAAATCTAATATACCACCCTTAGGCTGTACGTGTGTCGATAAGCGTCTGTCGGTATATTCTGTATTGTGTTTACTATCTTAGAGTGCATTGTCGTTTAACATCGGATGAGATTGTCGTTAGGTAATAAAAAAAATCTATGAGCTATTAAAAATAATATTTCAAACATATTATAAAGGTTCTACAAGCAATTTCAAGTGTATAATTAGTCAGTTAAACGCGGGACAACGAATATTACCTCCGCCTTTGTTAATTTAATCTTTTGGATATCGCTTACTACTGGCCACAGTTGAAAAGCGCCGAGGTCATTTATAAAGATGACATGCAGCACATGCTGAATTGTGCGCCTTTGCAGGTCAACCGTGGTATAATCTTAATAATTTTTGACGTATATTCTTTTTCTGTGTTATATACATCTTTGTAACTCTATTTGTCTACTGTTGTTTTCCCATGTGTTTACTGCAATAAATATATTTTCTTTCTTACTGAGTAATTAAATTATTGCACACATGTATCGTAGGAATATTGTGGTGACGTACTTGAATTCTCGTCGAGCCGCAATATTCTTGATACTGGGTTTCCAAGGTGCTGGTTATTGTTTGTTCCGTGTACAGCACGATTGCACGATAGGGTTTGTCGCGAATATTTTACTCTTGGGGCTCATGAAACCGCCGGAAAAAAATTGTAACTTTCGCATAAGACCACTCACAGATAACTGTTACGGCGGGTACGTAACATATTCTATTAACTTTAAACAAATAAATTAGTATCTATAGTAATTATACTAAATTCAACGTCATCATGAGCCTCTAAGAGGCCCACTAGGCCTCTTCCCGAAGAAAGGTACGGACATAATCCCCACGCCACGCCAGTCCACGACGCATTAGCGATTTTAAACTCTGAGAAATCCACAATTCTATGTTTTTCCACATACAAGAACATTCTTCAGGTTCGGGTTTTCTCATGTCTTCCTTCACCGTCAGCCGATGGTGTGACCAACTTTATGCTAAATTAGTAACTTTTTATTACGTGCAATGCCCTTAAAATATTTATTTAGTGTTGTTTATGAATATAATAAAAAAGTTACTAATTTAGCATAAAGTTGGTCACACCATCGGCTGACGGTGAATGAAGAGTAATATTGGTATCTGCACTGGTTACAAACCGTATCGCAGATATCACAATTTTATATAATGAGAACTGGTACTTTACTAAATATACGAAAGTTTGGTT
The DNA here is from genome assembly GCA_015888305.1 of Antheraea pernyi. NCBI lineage: Eukaryota > Metazoa > Arthropoda > Insecta > Lepidoptera > Saturniidae > Antheraea > Antheraea pernyi. The sequence goes on along the minus strand of MU159332.1, from coordinate 226,851 downwards.
TTGTTTTCTCTTATTTATAATTGGAGTTTGGTCACAAATTGACCATGTCACCCCATGCTTATCAACAAAATAAAAAAAAAAAATTTGTACACAAACAGTCAATAATCTACCGGTTTTTCAATCCTCACATATCCAGCCTGTAAAGCATTTTTGATCCGTCGCATGTCGGGAAAGCAAGAATGGCATTACATAAACCCACAGATCTTAATGAGTCATTCATTTTATTCTCTAGAGCTACTCTTGGGGCATGGTTACGTCTGCAGTCAGTCATAATGTGGTACACATCTTCTATAGTATTGCATATGTCACAATTCGGTGACGACTTCCATTTTTAACCGACTTCGAAAAAGGAGGAGGTTACTACGTTCGGTTGTGCGTATTTTTTTTTTTTTTATGTACGTTAATCGATATCTCCGTCAATTATGAACCGATTTTAATGATATATAGCCTATAACCATTCTCGATTAATGAGCTATACAACACTGAAAGAATTATTCAAATCGGACCAGTAGTTCCTGAGATTACCCCTGACAACGCCACAACGTCACAAACTCACAAACTCACAACGTCACAAACTTTACCTCTTTATAATATTAGTATAGAATTATAGATAATAAGAATGTATATCTAACGTGTCTGCACTTATTAGATTTTTGTGAAAAAAAAATTGTTGCCGGTGTCTAGCAATAAGTAATAAAATACATTTCAAACATTTTTAGAAATGTCTTTCTCGCTGTCTGTCTGTTAGTTTAAACACTCATCACTGCTAGAGTACTGTGTTCATGATAAAACATCACAAGAAAATCACAAAGAATATCTTGGAATACAATTTAGTCTTTGTTTCATTAAAATCGGTTCACTCTATCATATCTGGATGGGAAATGGAACATGGATGCTACAAAATGTCCCTGGAAAGTTCTAACAAGACTGCCACCATCCTGTTAGTACATTGAAATGATCGCAATGATCAGGCACTCCGTAGTCCGGAGAAGTTGTTAAGAATTTGCCAGGTCAGTAGCGTAGTCAGTTCGAGAAAAAAAACAATGATCAGCAGTGCGGAATTACAAGTGTCTTGCTATCATTTTAATTTTTTAATAAGTTGTAGGGCCCTCTTATTAGACCTTTCCAGAGAGTTTTTGGTACATCTCAAATTTCATATTCCGTAGTATTCTTTTCCATACACTTCACTTATATACAATAACCGAACTATATAATACGTAAATGCCATCAATATTACAGGGAATAGAGTGAAATATCACAAAAATAAGAATATAAAAACAAATACATGACAGAGTAAGACATTGCTAAAAACTCTTATAATTATTGTATTGTAAGATTTTAGTTCATTATTGTGTTTAGCGCCATCTCTTACAAATAAGTGTAAACATATCAATATATGCTAATTCGTATTAAAACTGCAGATACTAGTTAACGAATCTAAGCGGTTTAATAAAGCGAAAGAATCATGTAAGATGTTTCAAATTTTGCCTTCACAATGGCCTAAATTAAATAGACGATGTAATTTTTTATTAGGTTACCAAAAATAAGAATTCATACGGTATTAAAAAAAAATATTGTCATTATTATTAACTGATGTATTAAAAACCATTAAATAGACCTCTGATATTCAATATGACGTAACAAAAGAGTCACTGTGATTCTTTTTTCATATTTTATATGAGTGTCTAATATGTATTTTACGTGTGATTTGTTTTAAAACATAAATAATTGTTTATGAATATAGCGATATCTATTAAGAAACTGTTAAATTAAATATTAAATCAATATGCAACGTATTAAAACAGTGTTAATGCTCGTCGTTAGATGTCGTAAAAATTCATTGTATAAAAATGTGTTTTATATGATAGTTATATGTTTTATTTTGTGTATAGCGACATCTATGAATAAATATACAAATTATATATTGAATCAATTTGTAATGTGTTAAAATACTGTTACATGGTATTGCTAGATGTCGCTTAGAGTGCATTTCTAAGATAATACTTCTTTAATTATGCTTCTTACAATGTAAGTATAAATTTTTCCGAATTTAAATATATTAAATTTGTAATATGTATACTTTTTAATTTGTATAATTATCGATAGTGTTCTGCTACTGTTCATAATAGGTTAATAATATAAAAAACGGGACATGTAAGAGCTTAAAACTTTTCGCATAATTCATTTTTTTTTCTGAAATCCTAATAAATATATAATATCATCGGGTGATATAAAATAATTTCTTTCGGACTATATGACTTTTAATTTGAGTAATTAAAAAATGTAATAAATTGTAATTATTTAAAAATCTGAATAATAGCGCCATCTACCGTCTTCATCTATAACTAAGAACCATTTAGATGACTGCGTAATTACGAAAATTTCATCAAAACTTGTCATGTCATTTAAAATTTAATATTATATAGAAATTTATGTTTTAAACAACGTACATTCCTAACAACTCGTGACTCTGCTTGCGTTAATTATCTTACCACATGTAATAAAATATGATATAGGAGAATATATCGGTAATAGTCAGGGAGAATATAGCTTTCTATCAGTGAAAGTGTAATCTGGTTCGGTTGAGTGGTCCAAAGAAAAAAAAAATTCAAAAATACTTTATTCAATTCAGCGACTGATAAAGGCGCTTATGAAGGTCAAAACTACCACCAGATGGCACAAACAATGCAACTCAATTCTTTTGTTATATATTAAAGAGATTAGATAGTTTTCGACGAAAATTTTGAGATGGCTTGACTTTTTCCGACACTTCCAACAATTATCGTTATGTTTCAATAAATTTACACAAAATCTTATATTGTAATAAAGTGGGTCAGGGAAGTCAATCAACACTTCGTCGGTACTGTCACGTTTTATTCGGGCAGAGCTTCGCCTTATAATACTTTGTACATAAAAGTGTGTAGATATCACCCTCATCTTGCCTTTTATAAACCGATATATGTAAGTCAAAACAATTACTATTACACATGATTCTCCAAAATAATTTAAGTAAGACAAAAATAATAAATAATGAACAAATTTTGTACAATGTTATAATATTAATATTACTTTATAATTACTAGAATAATTAGTTGATCTAAAATGGGTTTTAAAGCAAATAAGGATTTGTAAAGTACTTCGGCTGTTGCAACTGTGAATTATTTAAGATAATTAATGACAACGTAATTAATTCAATGTAGGATGTTAAAATTATTATTTATTTATAATTAGAAACATTAGCGAACATAAAATGTTACTCTGTACAAAATCGTAGATTAAGTACTTCGTTAAATTGAGACTTCCTTCACTTGGGTTGTCAGCAGGTGAAGGAAGGCGATACCTTTATAAGTGCTTGTACGAGATTGTGTATAAAAATTATTAATCAATTGAATCCCTATTGGGGCCGCCGCCTGTCAATATGGCGACACCTCTCGCTCTCGTTTGTCACCGGCCTTAGGCGGGGTGAGGTGGAAATGAGGTGAGACGTGAGACGAGGCGACATTCCCCGACGGTGGGCGAGCGTAGAACTGTCGAAGGTGGTAGCGAGAGCGCCGGTAGCCCGCCTCGGTGGTGACAGTCGGATGCCGGTGATGTCTTGAAGGTGCACCGATGATGTGCAATAATACACTAGCCAGTTGATGACGGTGGTGGTTTTGAATCGGAGGTCGAGGTGGTCGCAAGAAAACACCGTGGTTCTCGTATAATGACCGTGTCCCCGAGCCAACAGAGCACTACTTGTTTTGTACATCAGGTTCTACGTGAACGAATTCGCGGGTACAGCTAATCTAGAATAATTCTATTTAAATTTCACAAATACGAATTTACTAGCGGGCCTAATTATAAAAAAAAATCCATGACAAATTATATACTAAAACCTTCCTCAAGAATCACTATATCCACTGGTGAAAACCGCATGAAAATCCGTTCAGTAGTTTTTGAGTTTATCGCGAACAGACAGACAGTCAGACGCGGTAGGGGTCTTTGTTTTATACTATGTAATGAAATATCGTGACACTAATTTAAGTCAGATTTAAATCAAGAATCAAATGGTGTCACGCGTCTCGTGTGACGTGACACCGGTTTATTTAGTGACTTCTGTCATTGCTTATATGAAAAACAGGTGGAATTCTTAGAAGTTATGAACAGTTTAATAAAATTTAAATTTCTCAATAACTTAGAATAAACCACATTAACAATAATTAAATAGAAGTGCGTTAACATTGCCAGTATTGATTAACATAGAAAATAATAGATGGCGCTGTTAGCAAACGCCTATGATAATTTGATTCTTCGTAAGAACCTGTAATAAAATATGTGTTAATTTCGACCTCCGACTGCTGGACGCTCCCACTATGACATATATAATAATTATTCAGAGTGCAAATATATATGAAAGAGAGACTATTGATAATAATTTCAATTTACAAATTATGAAATTGAAATAATTCACACTATGATTAATTTAAAAATTCAAAAGACAACGCAGTTTAAATTCCATTGTTTTGAGCATTCTCTTATGACGGCCTTCACTATTTTAATGTATAGCTGTTCTTTGAAATAAATACAAATAAAATGTACATTTATCAATAACTTTGCAACATTATTTAAACAAATGTAGACGAGTGCAGCTGTGGTCGGAGGCGCGCCCGACGGCGGCCCGCCTTCCTAGTACCCGACAGCTCTCTAATTTAATCCTTTATTAATTTCAAGGAACGAAGGTAATTACCACTGAATTAATGAACGGAAACAGATATTTACTTATGTTAGCACCCACTTCCGGTGCCGCTGCACCACATTCAACAGACGAGAATACAACACGACCGGAATATTGATATTAGCGCCACAATATTATAAATATACATTGACACTAGCGCCAACATATTAGAGATACACATTGATACTAGCGCCACCATATTAGAGAGACACATTAACACTAGCGCCACCATATTAAAGATACATAAATAAGAATTATTAATATTATATAGATT
>MU159332.1:196707-211151 GCA_015888305.1 Antheraea pernyi | reverse complement strand
ACGCTGAATCTATCACTGGTTTCAGCATGAATGGGTCGGCTCGCCCGGGGTAGTACTACCCTCTCACAGAAAACCGACGTGAAGTAACAGTGCTTGCATTGTTGCGTTTCGTTCGGTCAGTGAGAACGCCGGATACCCATCTTCCCTCCCCTCCTCTCTTCTCCACTCCCCTTTCTCCCAAACTTAACAACAACAAACCCAACCCAACAACAAACTTAACATCAGGTGACCCAACCGTTCGTTTGCCTCCTATGATATATATATATATATTTAAGCTATACAACAATTTTATATAATTACCCTTATTTTATGTATCTCTAATGTGTTTACTAATCTGTTTCGATATGTAGATCAGCGACACCTTGCCTTTCATAGGCTGAACTGTGAAGTCAAAGAATATATTATTTATTCATAATGATTAAACTAATTATTCAATTCTATATAATGATATCCATTCTTATTTACGTCTTATTAAAATCTATATAATATTAATAATTCTTATTTATGTATCTTTAATATGGTGGTCAATGTGTCTCTCTAATATGGTGGCGCTAATATCAATGTGTATCTCTAATATGTTGGCACTAGTGTCAATGTATATTTATAATATGGTGGCGCTTATCAATGTTCCGGTCGTGAATATGTTGGCGCTAGTGTCAATGTATATTTATAATATGGTGGCGCTAATATCAATGTTCCGGTCGTGTTGTAGTCTCGTCTCTTGAATGTGATGCAGCGGCACCGGAGGTAGGTGATAACACTAGCCAAGCGGACTTATAAAATAACCCTACCACCATCCTGTCGTGTCATTAAGTTTTTTTTCTTCAGCGGAAGCTCCGACTTCTTTACAAGGATTCAAATTTACGGCCAACGGCGTTGTGTTCGAACACGCTGTTAAATAAGCCATCATCGCTCAAATAGCCTCACATTATAAGAAGTAAAGATTTGTAGCACTAATACTAACTCACAAAAATAACTTTTACCTAAATACTGCAGTAACACATTATCAATTTGTCCTAAAACTTCGATTAGCCTCTTTGGAGAAATCTACTTTATGGATCAACTCGGATAAATAATACAGTAGTGCTGCAAGAACATTTTTCTGGTTCAGTTTTCCTCATGTTACTAATTTAAATTAGTACACAAATTCTGCATAAATCTTCGGTATACGTCAAGGCTCGAACTTGCGGCCACTGAATTTATATTCCATGGTTAAAACCATTCAATAATTACTACTTTACATATATACTGGCTTCTGCTCGCAACTTACGGGATAACGTTAACACACAGTGGAAGTTCTAAAAAGGAAAAAAAAAACGATTTTGAAACATTCTTCCTTGGTGCTTCGCTCCTATTGGGCTTAGCGATGATAATATATCTTATAGCCTTCCTCGACATATGAGGTATCTAACGCTGACAGAATTTTTCAACTCAGACCAGTAGTTCCTGAGATTATCGCGTTAAACCAAACAAACAGACAAACCATCCAGCAATTAAAATAGATTATAATATAAACATTATTGTATAGATACTTTATAATATCAGGTAACCGGATTACTAATTAATTCAACATCGTAACCGATTGCGGTCAGCTCCAAGCAAATTTTATAAATATTTTTATAAAATGGAGCGCACAATTAAATAAATCCGGGAAACGGGTACCGAGCGGTCCTCTTTCTGCAATCATTGATTCTGTACTTTGGGAGGCTCGGTATTTAAATGACTCAATTTATTTACGACTAGCAGTGCGCGCGACTCCATCCGCGTGGAACCCAATATAAAAAACTAGCGACTAATAAAATAATCTAAATGTATTAAGTCCATTTACTTGCATACTGTTCTCTCGTACTTATTCCACGTCGTCATTAAAATGACAATAACTTTTGATAGAGTGAATCGATTTTAATAAAACTAAGGCTAAATATTATTTGAAGATAGGCTTTGTGATTTTTTAGGAATTATCGTGAACGCAGTACTTTAGCAGTGATGCGTGGTCAAACAAACAAACAGACAGACTGACATTTCTAAAAATGATTAAAATGTATTTTATTACTTATTGCAAGACATCTGCAACGATTTTTTCACAAAAGTCTAAAAAGAACAGATACGTTAGATTTACATTCTTATTGTATATATAGAAGACTAACTGTTGCTCCTAACTTCGGTCGCGTGGAATTTAGCAAACAAAATTATGTTTTGTAAACGTTGTACGAGTATATGTAGTATGTCAGATTGATGGCTAAGCTTTAACTTAAATTGGATGTCACTTCATACAGTGCGTGTGACATTTTAAAAACATTTTATATTAGTAAAATGTATACTGTTATTATATTTTATTTGACTATTATATATAAATTATTTTTAACCGACTTCAAAAAAAGGAGGAGGTTATCAATTCGTCTGTATTTTTTTTTTTTTATGTTTGTTACCTCATAACTTTGGACTGGGTGAACCGATTTTGATTATTCTTTTTTTATTTGAAAGCTGGTACTTCCAGTGTGGTCCCATTAATTTATTAATTAATAAAAATAAAACATATGAATATGTGTGCTACCTAGAGATTTATTGGAAGTCGGTGCCAACCAAACCGAAAATCATATCATCTACAGGTACAAAGTTTAAGTCCACTCTCGCGTCTCTGTAATACAAAAATTTTGGTTGGTACCGACTTCCAGTACATCTCTAGGTAGCACACATATTCATATGTTTTATTTTTGATAAACTATTTATTTTCCGCTTTTTAGTGCCTTATGGGTTATTGATCGATATTGAAGTCGGTTAATACTTTTTTTTGAAAATTTACTTTATATTATTAATAATGTTCTTCAGCATTCTTTAGAAATTCTTATCAATTTTTTTTGTAAAACATATTTTTAATATACATATATATAGGTATATTCATATTGATATAACATGAACGTGTTAAATAGTTAAGAGGGCAAAAATTTAAAAACTGAAAAAAATCCACCTAGATACCTTGGAAAAACAATTATCTAATAATAGGTATTTTTTTGTTTGAGATGATCACGAGTTATGAACATTTATTGCCATGGAGTAAATTATAAACATAAATATAAGCTAAACTATTTAATGATTTACCAAAAGAACTAAGTAGAAAGAAAAGAAAGAAGTAAGTAAAATTGAATATTTAAATGCATTTATAATAAAACTAAAAATGTTTCAAATAGAAATATTTTCATACATAAATATTACGTGTCTATATTTTGCTCTGTTCATAGCGTGACATCCTTCGTTTTTTCTTCCGTCAATATTTTAGCAATAGAAATATTTTGTAAATGATTTTTGTTCGTTCTGTAGCACTGGATGATTAGATATAGATTATTAATCATTGATGTTTTAAGTATAATTAAGTAACTTATGTTCTTTTTGAGAAATCGAATGTCTTCAAACCAAATTATCAAATTTTACTATAATAATGTAACAATCATTTAGATATTTTTTTATTACTTGTAGCGTCTACAAAAAATCTTAAAATTGGGCCTTTTTTCGCTAAATTAATGTTACCCTAAGTCTCTAAGCATTACCAGAAAAAGCTTGTCTGTTTATATCTAAAAAAATAAGAATATTTTTTTATGAAAAGCACATTAGAAAATACCGATGCGATGTTGTCCCGCGTTCTTACGCGAGGGTTGTTGTTCAAGATCGCTTGGGGGTGGTTCTCACCCCTTGTAACGGGGAATGTGAGGGTTGCTCTCCCGATGGCCAACGATTTTCGTAGTCGGAGTATTGATGGCCCTTCAAGACATCACCCACAATCGAGAGCACCCTTAGTGGATGTTCTTTTTGAGTGAGTTATCACATGCCGATTGTTTAATATCTTTTCAGAGAGACATTTGTGCGCATTTGTTTGTTTGTGTATAACCATTGAATCGTTGCCTATAACTGATTGTATCTTGCTGTAAAAATCTTTAGTGCAGTAACTAAATATGTAGTACGTAAATAAACTGAATATTTGTTCTCATTAACAATTCATTTCATTTCACGTGAAGAGGACAAAAAACGGGAGGTTCTAGGATTTATTCATATTTGATCTAATTGAACTTCTAGGTATGAATTAAGGTATTATGAATATGAATACACGATTTTTTTTTTATAAACGTCATTTTGAAATAATGCGATTCTAAAGATAGCCATATTTGAAATTCGGATTTTCCGAAAGTAGTTTTTCGAATTTAATATATTTACTATAAATATGAAAAACATAGCGAGATATGTAGAAAATTAATTTCTCATTTTAAGAATAAAGTGAAACGAAAATAAATTATTTTTAATTATAAAATCGTAAGTACACATTTTATAATGAAATTTCTCTGACTTCTTCTCTTTTTTCAATTCTCTTTTGTATGAAATCATAGCTAAACTACATAAATAATACACTAGTACTTTTAAAATGAGATGAGCATACATTAATCAAATATATTGATTAATATATGTTAATTAATATGACCCACTTGTTTGTTCGCTTACGATTGACATAAAAAAAGTGATAATTCGCACTCGGTTGACTTTTGACGCTTGCCTAGGTAGGTTGATTTGCCAGATATTGTATTGATCTTTTTTTTTTTTACGTGGGGAAATCCCTTATGGATACGCCACCCTCCCGGGGGAGAGGGTGGGTTATGTCCGAGTCGCACGGACTAAAACCCCACGGTGTACCGACAGACCGTTTTGTGGGGGCAGAAACGAAAAAAAAAAAATGTAGTACATCGGAAGTACACATTTTAAAATGGAATTTCTTTGACTTGAGCGATTTTTTTTCAATTCTCTTTTGTATGAAATCATAGCTAAACCACATAAATAATACACTAGTACTTTTAAAATGAGATGAGCATAAATTAATAAAATATGTTAATTAATATGACCCACTTGTTCGTTTGCCTGCTATTGACATAAAAAAAAGTGATAATTCGCACTCGGTTGAGTTTTGACGCTTGCTTAGGTAGGTTGATTTGCTAGATATTGTATTGATCTATCATATGACTACGTCACCCTGCTTAAATGTACGTAAGGTTTAAAACTGATCCCTATAAGGTATTATTAAAATAAATAAAACTTAAATAAGGAATACGTAGGAATTAGTAAAACATGAATTTAATACGAGTATTTATAAAGTTCAAAATCATTTCCATTTGATTCTATTACGTTCACATCTCCTTTTATCAATGGAGTTCATGATTTTAAAATATTTGTTATTCAAGTGCGGTGGTGAGAAATAAATTACGAATGAACGACCAAGGTATAGGAAAATGGCTATGGTTGAAAGACCGCGCGGCGTGGCGACAAACTCGGCTGAGAACTTCAGTGAAGTATTTCATTTTTATTATGTTTAGATATTTGATAAGAAAAGAACAATTATACGTCTTTTCTACGTCTACTACGTTTTTTCAATCATAATTATTTTCGCTTTTTAATTTATTTATTAATTATATCTTATGCTTGATTGATAAAGGCGTTACTTTGTGCAAATCCATAATTAATTATTTGGTCGTTGGCATGTTTTACTGGAACAGAGAACGATTATAGAAGAACTGAAACAAATTAAAAGGCGTCGTTGGTCGGTGGTTCACACGAGTCATTAAAGACTAAGTTTCTGGAATTCGGTATCTTAACTCTGCCCTCCCAATATATTCTTGATAATCTAATGTATGCCCACAAAAACATAGATATTCTGGATATAGTAAAAGACCAACATAATTTAATACTAGAAACAATGACAAATTGGTTGAAATTACCAATAACCAATGTTTCAAGCTCACTAATGTCCGATTGCTGAGATACTCGGTTATATTACCAATAGTTATTGACTGAACAAAGTTATCCAAAAGATAAACTGTCACAGGGCCCGTTGAATTTTACTGTAATTTATCGTATGATTGTGTGTTCAGAAATGCAATTTGATAAATTATCGAACCGATAACGCTATTTAACAGATAAACTACAGTTAAAGTACCTCAGAGACTGGGCATAGGACCATTACAATGTTTTGGTAATATTGTTAGGTTTTATAACGACGTCCCAAAACATTACCGATTTGCAGGATAGTGAGTTAAAGCACCATTTCAAGCTGTTTTTAACGTCTATAGGATATTATAGCGTGGTTCAATATGTGAACGATGTTGACGTCTGGAAATGACGCGAATCTCTGTGCATCCACTAAAAACAAATGTAACTGTTTATGTTTTTGTAAAAATATGTGTCAAGAAAAGATAAAACCAGATCGAGTTTCTTGCCGGTTCTTCTCGACGAGTGGGTTGTTTGTCCGAACCGGTGGTAGCTTTGACGTTCATAAGCGCCTTCTCAGGGCCTAGATTGGATGAAATATTTTTGATTTTGACTCGACGTTGGCGGATGGTTGAATCCGTCGTGGATTAACACGACCAGTTTCTATCTATAAAAGAAAAAAAAGAATAAAAAGTTTTTTTATTTATTTAATCTGCGTTTACTGCACATGACGTCACTTCCGTTGCATACCTTTGTTACATCTGTACAAAATTTACCATCATGCGCCTAAAGAAGTTTCACTTCAAAATATAAAAAATATATATAAGTAATTAAAAATATGTGGCAGATTGAAGTGTAAGGACTACAATCGATTACTTGTGTTTCGCTCCATAGAGCATCTTTAACAGGGACTGACATAAGATAAACAAAATTACAATAAAGTAAATAATAGAATTGCTTAGTTTTAAGCCTGAAATGCACTTACGACTCCCCTAGTGTTGCTAGTGTCTATAGACGGCGGTGATCACTTACCATCAGGTGAACCGCCTGTTCGTTTGCCCCCTATAACATAAAATAAAGTTTTTATCCTAGTCTATTATTTAATTGCTCTCACACGCTAGTAATTCATTTATTTGTATTTGTTATTAAATAATAATATTATACGTTTGTCAATAATAATATAGTACGAAAAAAACTCTGTATGAACTGAGCGTTCCACGACATTCGCGAATTTTTTTAAAGCTGAGACATTAAAAACCACGGACAAAAAAAAATATTTTTGTAAATTCGTGTTTGTAGTTAAAAATATATATTTAATAGTGTTCGGTTTTTAATTAAATCAGGTATCCCTATGAGCTTTGTGATCGAGTTCGTTATCGAAGTCTGCAATCAGTGGACACGTGCGGTCACATAGCCTACTGATTGTACAACGACTGCGATATAACACGGACACAACACACGCTCTCTATAATTAGGCATTCCCCAAACGACTGGGCTTCAATAAAAATGATTTATATGAGGTAATAAATAAATAACTGCACGATGTTACGTTAGAAACGTACGGTATTCACATAATTTCGTCTGTCTTATAAATGTAACATTTTATTAGCAGAGTCTAGTAGTATTATGAATTGCTTGTGTACATATATTCCAACAATAATAAATATGGTTTATATATTATGTACCCGTTGGGAAAATAAAGTAAATATTAGCAAAACTGTGAGTAAACTGTGTTAATGATGAGACTTGTGGTGCGGACTGTACTCAACCCCCTCCTCGACCCCCCACAGCTGTACAGATAAATGTTTACCCGCTTGATTGCCGTGCGTCGAACGCTTCTTTATCGTAATGAGCTGTTTATGTCGACCTGTGATCAGGGAGTTCAATTCTACCTTTTTGTACCCAACACACATATCTATTTCCGTTTTTGTTCCCGTTCAATAACATCTCAATGAATTACAACAGCAATGAATAGTATATAGTGTATAGATTCGGTGTCGCGTGCTACTGTCCGTAGACGGTGGTACGGAGGCGAGGAACACGGTTATGTAAGGTCACGTTCGCGGTGTAAAAAAGCCCGACGTTGTTTGAGCTGAGCCGAGGTCGGACGGAATAATGTATTATAAACAAATAAACTCCAAGTGTTTTTCTGCTTACCCTGCATTTTTTAATAAATTTATTTCCGGATAATACAATAAAAATGCGGGGAAACGAGAACAACGAAAGTTTTATGAGAGCGCGTTTAGAATAATATGTTTGCGTATGTGGGCAGAGCGACAGCTCTCGCCTGTTGCCTACAGTTTTTGTCTAACCATTTTATTATTTACCAAGTACTTACGGAAATTTTTCGACATGACACTTTCTTTTTGACCACACTCAATATGAGGAAACACTATAACAAGATTATTTGGTACACCTGGTTAGAGGGCGTTCATAAACTGCACGAGATGTTTAAGGGGGGGGGCGGGGATCGAGTCAAATTTCATCTAATCTTACGTTGGAGAGAGGGGGTCTCGGCAAATATCACGCAATTTTTATTCTGATTGAAACAAAAAAAAAAAAACTATTTTGTTCCATTTAATTCAGATTTTACATGGTTAAGATTTAATATTAAGCGTAATAGTGATACGATTAAGACCATTCACTCATTCATTAATAATTTCATTCATTTTTCGACGTTATACATTTGTCAAACCACCATATTTGTTTTATACCAAATAGCTCAATTTAATCTGAATTTACGCTCCATATCTATGCTCCATTTCTAATACGCCACTGCCTACCGATTCGACCACTGAATGCCTTCATCAGCACGCCTTATAATCTCTATTGCCCAAGTGTACGTGATGATTTAGAGAAAAGATGCTGTAGTACATGCGGTATTTACTATGCATCTAACATAAGAGCTGCAGGGCACAGGCGAACAGCCCACATTGCACCAGCTAACCAAGCGAGTATGTTCCCCAAAATGCGACCCTCACGGATTATCACAAGACGAGCTACTGAGTTACTGTGCGCAAGCGCTAACGGCTTAGAGTGGCTAGATCAGAACGAAGTTGAAGGAGCAGATGATTGTACTGAAAATCATATGGACATGTTGGTCCCAATAGTCTCTCTTGAGACCGTGCATGATTCTCCATAGGCTGAATTAAGAGTAGATATTCTTTTTTTAAATCACAGTAGTTACGATTTAAATATTCTATTGTTAAATTTTTATTACACTTATAATTAAACTCTCAGCAATATTGATTCGTCTTAACAATTCGTAAATTAAAGCACGAAGTAATTTTTTTTTTCTGTTTACAATAACAATCCAACGCGTTTACGTAAGAAACACACATTTTGAAAAATCTCACGTGAGATTGGGGCATGGGGGAGGGGGTTGAATAAAATCTCACGACATCTCACCAGGCAAGAAAACACCGTGGTTCTCGTATAATGACCGCGTCCCCGAGCCAACAGAGCACTACTACTGACGATGAAGACTTCTCGATATTATCTCAATGAGCTATGCAACTGAACTATTCGATGTTACTCAATAAGATGCGCGATCAGACTACTCTATGTTGCTCAATAAGATGCGCGATCAAAACTACTCGATATTACTGTCACTCTATATGCACTCAAACTACTCTCTGTTTCTATGATGCCTTGTGCAATCAAACTACGATGCTACTATGAATCTATGTGCAATCGAACTACTCTATGTTGTTACGATGCCTTGTGCAATGGAACTACGCTGTTACTACGATGCCTTGTACAATCAAACTATTCGATATTGTCGCGATGAATTATCTAAAAATCTATATTAAATGTCGATTAATCTATATGTATGTTCTCTCTAAAATATCAATAAAAACTGTAATTATAAATTACATTGATTTGTGTTTTAGCAACCAATTCTTATTTCAAAATGCATTCATTTAACTACATGCATTAGGGCATTACTTTTAGGTTATATTTTATCATTATTAAGGATGATTGCGAATATTGCCTCTAGAATTGTATGTATTTGCTAATGCGTATGCTAACGTTACAAATTTGTTTCTATTGATGTATTTAACAGGTAATCAATACCTTCTATATAAGGAGACAAAGATAATGATAGTTCTGAGGTCAACACCCTTTTCTCCTTCATTTCTCAACTGATCTTTTTTTCTTTACTAGCTATTTAGAAACTAAACTGCTATCAATAGAAAAAAATGTGAAAATTACTTTTTCGCATACGATCGAATATGTTTTTGACATCATACAAAGGCGAGCTATTTGCTTTGTTGACGATACAGAATTAACATACGCTGTAGACTGTAGAGTCATTAAAATTACGCAAGGACTTTGGTGTTTTGTATGTATAATGGAGAGTGTGACTTGTGTGATGTGTGAAGTGCCTATTACAGTAGGTGGTAGAGCCACCCTGAAGTACTGGTTTCAGCTGGTACCACCTTCTCACAGAAAACTGACTTGAAGTAACAGTGCTTGCATTGTTGCGTTTCGTTCGGTCAGTGAGGGCGCCGGAGGCCCACACCCCCTCTCCTCTCCCCCTTCCCATTCCTCAAAACACAGGCTGTCAACGCACTTTCAACTCCCCTGGTGTTGTTAGTGTCTATGGACGGTGGTGATCATTTAACATCACGTGACGCACTTGTTCGTTTGCCTGCTATGACACGAAAAAAAAAAAAAGACGAAAAGAAACGAAAACGAAGAATTTTTTGATTTAGTGCCCTCATCATCGATGCTAATTCCCACCTTCCGCCGCTGGGTTGTTGTTCATCTACATACACTAAACCCTAATAAAATCATGACAACCGTAACCGTACCTTCATTATTCGTATCTAGTTCTGAAATGGGCCTCTGTTCTCGAAAGTCCTCACGTAAGAGTAACGTAAGTATGTCTTCAAATGGAGTATTGTTCAAACATTTAGGTTGGTGATGCCATCTACCAGCTTTCTTCTTTTGACATCATACAAAGGCGAGCTATTTGCATTGTTAACGATACAGAATTAACATACGGTGTAGAGTAATTAAAATTACGCAAGGGCTTTGGTGTTTTGTATGTATAATGGAGAGTGTGACTTGTGTGATGTGTGAAGTGCCTATTATTGTACCACTGTATTTATGATTATTATTATATAGTTACGAAGTCTGATGGGCTCTTTTAACCTTACAATTGTTCGTTCCGGTTAAAAACGAAGTTCTTGAAGATTATAGTTTGCTTGTATTGCCATTTTTATGTAACGGAAAACTATACAACAAATTCCCGAGGACTTCATTTTCCGGTTTTTTTTCAGGGTTCATGATTTCAGAGTTTTCTCACTAATAGTATTACAATATTAGATATAATAAACCATTATAAAAATATAAAATAGGAAGACTATAATAGAAAAATAAATGCAAATAAAATGACATGCCAGTGTCAAAACTTGTTTAACTTAACTGCCTGTTTACTACTATTTAGCATAAAATAAAGAATTATTATAATTCTCATGTTCTACGATTCACGTTATGCTACGATCCGTAGAGATTTGACGTAGCAACCGCTACTAGTGCTAAGGAGAGTACAGTCATACACCTAAGTTTTGATAAACATTGGCTGTAAACAAACCAAATTATTCTTATGAATATCCTACAGAAGTGTCCAGTATACATGATATTAAAGTCCCGAAAGGACGTCTATGTTATAAATATCTGTAGTCTTGTCTGTAAATAAGGTGCTAAAAATGTTTTTATTATCAGTCTGTTTATCTAAATTGAACTCAAAATGGGTTGTCCGATCTTTATGAAATGTTTTACACGGGAAGAATGTACTATATTTCAGTTGGTAAAGTACCGAAATTGATAAAAATACTTGGATACATTGCTAAACAAATTGGTTATAGGTTTATGGGCATGAAAAACTTATCATTAATACTTTTGAAAATTATATTTATTATTTACCTCCACCAATATTGTCGTAAATGTAAAAATCACTTGTAACTTAATGAAAACGTAAATATAATGAAGTAAAAGTATCGTTAATAAAAACTGTCAGTATAAAAAAATAACGAGTCGAGAATAATTATATATGAGCGTGGATTGAATGTGAAGTTGATAAATAAAATGACAAAGATAACGTTGTGGAAGATATATTATAATTTATAGGAAGAATGTACTATATTTCAGTTGGTAAAGTACCGAAATTGATAAAAATAGTAATATACATTGTTAAAAAAATTAGTAATAGCTTTATAGGCTTGAAAAAAATTTCATTAATTCTTTTGAAAATTATAATATTATTTACCTCCCCACCAATATTGACGTAAATGCTTCTTCACTTGTAATTTAATGAAAATGTAAATATAATGAAATAAAGGTATTGTTAATAAAAACTGTTAGTATAAAAAAATAAGGAGTCGAAAATAATTATATATGAATAATTGAATGCGAAGTTGATAAATAAAATGACAAAGACAACGTTGTGGAATATATATGATAATTTATGTAATAGTAAAGGTATAATGTAACAAGTAAATCCGCGTATATATGAATAATTGAATGCGAAGTTGATAAATAAAATGACAAAGACAACGTTGTGGAATATATATGATAATTTATGTAATAGTAAAGGTATAATGTAACAAGTAAATCCGCGGCACATTTCGATGTTGGTTTTACAACTAAGGTATGCCATCCGTGACCGAGAACAATACTAATAACATGCCCATAATAAATATATTAGATAGATACCACTACACTCACGCCACGTGACGAAACAACTCAACATAGCCGTGCCATAATCTATACTATCTATATTGATAGCATAAAAAGAAGTGACTGTTTGTTTCAACACGTTCATTTGTGGAAGTACTAATCATATTAAATTTTTTATTATTATTTTAGAGCCTAAATATCAAGGAAGGCTTTAAGCTAATTAGCATAGAAAGTAGGCAAACCAAGAAAAGAATAACGATACAAGCGGGGTATTGAGGGTCGAAGGTGAGTTAAAGCATGACCTAGAAAAACCGAAGTGTGAATGCCTATTTTAGTGAGAAATTATGCTGCGCTGCGAGCCGTGTGCTCGGTTCTATATGCAATTGTTGTACTTTTTATAGGACTAGGTTTAATTACTGGATTTAGCATGAATGGGTCTTACTGAAAACCGACGCGAAGTAACAGAGCTTGCATTATTGCGTTTCGTTCGGTCAGTGAGAGTGCCAGAACCCCACATCCCCTAACCCTCTCCTTCCCTCCCATCCCCTAAACACAGGCAGCTAACGCACTTGTTGCTAGTATCTACGGACTGCGGTGATCACTTAACATCAGGTTCTTCTTCTTTCCTTCTCGTTTGACTCCTATAAAATAAAAGTTTTGACCCATCCCTCAGAGTGGTACTTTTTTCAAGTTATAAGGTACTTCATGTCCGATTTTGTACCCCGGACAGTCTGTATGCAAACAATTATAATAATCAGTTGAATAGTTAAGGCGTGAGGATGTAACAAGTAAAAAAATACTCACATTCCTATTTATAATATTAGTAAGGGTTTATTTAAGTTTGCCCAAACGCGTTGACAATAAATGAAATGCATATGAAATAGCTTAAAACAGCTAGAATTAAGCAAATATTATCATTACATATTGTAAAGCAAAATCCTCTGCCACGTCTGTCGGTCTGTCTGTCTGTCTGTTTGCGGTAAATTCAAAAACTACTGAACGGATTTTCATGCGGTTCCCACCAGTAGATAAAGTGATTCATGAGGAAGGATTAAGCATATAACATGTCCAGGTTTTTTTAGTTAAAAAAAGTCCGCTAGTTAAAAAAAAATATTATTCAAGTGAATACTTGCCAATTATTCAATTAATACACGGACATCGCTATACAAATGAAATCATAAGAAACACATAATGCAGTGAAATTATTACTAACTCATCCATAATGGACTATATACTGTGCCGTGAGAGAGTGTGCTGGTAGAAGGCCCAATAGTTACGCGCTCGTAACACGAAGTAATGTTCGATAAACATTCGCTAGATGGCGGTGTTGTAATGCGGCTAATGCATTATCAGTCCAATTATAGTGCTGTTAGTAAATTAGGGAAACTGTATCGTTGTGTACTGTATGTTATTGTTTTAATTAATGTAATGCTCAAAGTTATTCGTATTTGTTTAGCGTTGAATTATAAGCCATTCATACTTATTAGATTTTTGTAAAAAAATGTTAAAGATATTTGAGAATAAGTAATAAAATACATTTCAATAATGTTTAGAAATTTCTGAATGTCTATTTCTTTTAACACTCATCACTGCTAAAGTACTGCCTTCATGATAAAACCTTTTCAATAAAATCGTAAAGCATATTCGAGTAATATTTAGTTTTTGATTTATTAAAATCGGTTCGGTTTATCGAAAGTTATTATAATTTTTGTAACAGACGCCACTTAAGTACGAAACAAAAGTAGATAATAATTAGACTTAAAATACTTTAAATACTAAATCGACTATAATTAAGTTTTACATACACATTGTCAGTGATATAGAAAAAGACATATGGCACCTTTTGTCTGGAAAATTTCACTGTTCTCAAATTTATCAAATTTACATTAAGCCGCGAGAATAAGGTACCTATTTATAATTGCGCCTTCTCTGATATACAATATTTCTGTTATTCGTATTTGTATATGTTTTGGAAATACACTCCAGGGATGTTATGGATATGATATTTCGGTTCC
>MU159332.1:84846-196259 GCA_015888305.1 Antheraea pernyi | reverse complement strand
TCTATTACGTATTATAAACATAAAGTTTGTGTATGTACAATTAAAATAACATGTTTTTGATGAATGGATATGGCTACAAATGACCAAAAAAAAACTTTATTTATATTTTGTCTATATTTTTATATTAGTATATTACTCTGTTTGTTTGTTTGTTGCGGGTAATCTCCAAAACGGCTGGACCTATATTTACGGGAATTTTACTTTTTACTGCCTATTGGGGCCGCCGCCTTGTGAATGTGGCGACACCTCTCGCCCTCGTACGTCACCGGCCCGCGGTTAGGCGGGGTGAGGTGGAAATGAGGTGAGACGTGAGGCGAGGCGACGTTCCCCGGCGGTGGGCGGGCGTAGAACTCTCGAAGGTGGTAGCGAGAGTGCCGGTAGCCCGCCTCGGTGGCGACAGTCGGATGCCGGTGGTTATCTTGCAGGTGCCTCGGTGATGTGCAATGATGCACGAGTCAGCCGATGAAGGTGGTGGATTACAAAGCGGAGGTCGGGGTGGTCGCAAGAAAACACCGTGGTTCTCGTATAATGACCGCGTCCCCGAGCCAACAGAGCACTACTACTGACGATGAAGACTTCTCGATATTATCTCAATGAGCTATGCAACTGAACTATTCGATGTTACTCAATAAGATGCGCGATCAGACTACTCTATGTTGCTCAATAAGATGCGCGATCAAAACTACTCGATATTACTGTCACTCTATATGCACTCAAACTACTCTCTGTTTCTATGATGCCTTGTGCAATCAAACTACGATGCTACTATGAATCTATGTGCAATCGAACTACTCTATGTTGTTACGATGCCTTGTGCAATGGAACTACGCTGTTACTACGATGCCTTGTACAATCAAACTATTCGATATTGTCGCGATGAATTATCTAAAAATCTATATTAAATGTCGATTAATCTATATGTATGTTCTCTCTAAAATATCAATAAATCTATGTATAAAACTATTTATAAGCTACTTATCGTGTGCGTCGCCAACAATTCTATTGTTAAATTTTTATTACACTTATAATTAAACTCTCAGCGATATTGATTATTAGTCTTAACTAGTCGTAAATTAAAGCACGAAGTAATTTTTTTTTCTGTTTACAATAACAATCCAACGCGTTTACGTAAGAAACCCACATTTTGAAAAATCTCACGTGAGATTGGGGCATGGGGGAGAGGGTTGAATAAAATCTCACGACATCTCACCAGGGGCGGAGGGAGGGACAGAAAAAAAAACACCTCATGTAATTTATGGACGCCCCCTTAACTGATTTATGTCGTATCTCTTTTTTTCTGACTACGCCATTGGCCTTCACAGGTTCAATGGACTACTTTTATATCTTCTTTTTTTTTCTAGAACTGACTATGCTATTGACATGTGAAGGTCTTTACAACTTCACCGGACTACAACTACTTTTATCGTATCGACAGCCCATAATATAATACTAAAAGATGACGACTTCATAAAAGCGCGAGCTACCTATACTGTGGCGCCATCTGTGAACAAAAACTAAAACTTGTGTGATTAAATGTAATGCAGTAGTCCGTTTTGTCGCAAACACCAATGTCTTAAGATTTATTGAGCATTTTATAAATTACACTCTGCGTTTTATTACATGTTCTAATTGTAAATATTGACTATAGTAATTATAAATAAATCAATGAAATTATTAATGTATTGTAAGTGTTGAGATCAAAAGTAATAAAATATTGCAATTAGAGTTAAATAAACGCGTTTGTGTTAAAATGGAAATATAATTATGAATGCACGTCATTTACAAATGCTAGATACAAACTCGTGCTAATTCAACGGCGTGTACACATTATGCAATTAGCACTAACACAATTTACTGTCATTTGTGTGGTTACGCACTCCCGACCACAGCTCATTGTGGCTTGTTCTGTTTCACACTATAAGTTAACTCATTATTATCTAACGGCTTTTCCCGTGTTCTTCTCGAAAGTCCTCACGTAAGAGTAACGTAAGTATGTCTTCAAATGGAGTATTGTTCAAACATTTAGGTTGGTGATGCCATCTACCAGCTTTCTTCTTTTGACATCATACAAAGGCGAGCTATTTGCATTGTTAACGATACAGAATTAACATACGGTGTAGAGTAATTAAAATTACGCAAGGGCTTTGGTGTTTTGTATGTATAATGGAGAGTGTGACTTGTGTGATGTGTGAAGTGCCTATTATAGTAGGTGGTAGAGCCACCCTGAAGTACTGGTTTCAGCTGGTACCACCTTCTCACAGAAAACTGACTTGAAGTAACAGTGCTTGCATTGTTGCGTTTCGTTCGGTCAGTGAGGGCGCCGGAGGCCCACACCCCCTCTCCTCTCCCCCTTCCCATTCCTCAAAACACAGGCTGGCAACGCACTTTCAACTCCCCTGGTGTTGTTAGTGTCTATGGACGGTGGTGATCATTTAACATCACGTGTCCCACCTGTTCCTTTGCCTGTTATGACACAAAAAAAGAGTGTTTTGAAGAATTTTTCGATTTAGTGCCCTCATAATCGATGCCAATTCCCACCTTCCGCCGCTGGGGTGTTGTTCATCTACATACACTAAACCCTAATAAAATCGTGACAACCGTAACCTTACCTTCATTATGCGTATCTAGTTCTGAAAGACCATCACTCTTCAAAAAGAGACCCAAACGAGCTATTCAATACCGGCATCGCAACCGTGATAACGCTGGCATTGCAGTTGTCCAACGGTAACTATTTACCATCAGATTGACCATTTACCTGTTTACTACTATTTAGTATAAAATAAAGAATTATTATAATGCTCATGTTCTACGACTCACGTTATGCTACGAGACGTAGAGATTTGACGTAGCAACCGCTACTAGCGCTACGGAGAGTACAGTCGTACATCTAAGTTTTGACAAACATTGGCTGTAAACAAACCAAATTATTCTTATGACTGTTCAACAGAAGTGTCCAGTATACATGATATTAAAGTCCCGAAAGGACGTCTATGTTATAAATATCTGTAGTCTTGTCTGTAAATAAGGTGCTAAAAATGTTTTTATTATCAGTCTGTTTATCTAAATTGAACTCAAAATGGCTTGTCCGATCTTTATGAAATGTTTTACACGGGAAGAATGTACTATATTTCAGTTGGTAAAGTACCGAAATTGATAAAAATAGTAATATACATTGTTAAAAAAATTAGTAATAGCTTTATAGGCTTGAAAAAAATTTCATTAATTCTTTTGAAAATTATAATATTATTTACCTCCCCACCAATATTGACGTAAATGCTTCTTCACTTGTAATTTAATGAAAATGTAAATATAATGAAATAAAGGTATTGTTAATAAAAACTGTTAGTATAAAAAAATAAGGAGTCGAAAATAATTATATATGAATAATTGAATGCGAAGTTGATAAATAAAATGACAAAGACAACGTTGTGGAATATATATGATAATTTATGTAATAGTAAAGGTATAATGTAACAAGTAAATCCGCGGCACATTTCGATGTTGGTTTTACAACTAAGGTATGCCATCCGTGACCGAGAACAATACTAATAACATGCCCATAATAAATATATTAGATAGATACCACTACACTCACGCCACGTGACGAAACAACTCAACATAGCCGTGCCATAATCTATACTATCTATATTGATAGCATAAAAAGAAGTGACTGTTTGTTTCAACACGTTCATTTGTGGAAGTACTAATCATATTAAATTTTTTATTATTATTTTAGAGCCTAAATATCAAGGAAGGCTTTAAGCTAATTAGCATAGAAAGTAGGCAAACCAAGAAAAGAATATCGATACAAGCGGGGTATTGAGGGTCGAAGGTGAGTTAAAGCATGACCTAGAAAAACCGAAGTGTGAATGCCTATTTTAGTGAGAAATTATGCTGCGCTGCGAGCCGTGTGCTCGGTTCTATATGCAATTGTTGTACTTTTTATAGGACTAGGTTTAATTACTGGATTTAGCATGAATGGGTCTTACTGAAAACCGACCAAGTTCATTATGCAATATTTACATTTATTTGATTAAATTACCTTAACAATCTTATGTAATACATATATATTGCCCAGTTTATTATTAGTAATGGACGGTGGTGATCATTTAACATCACGTGTCCCACCTGTTCCTTTGCCTGTTATGACACAAAAAAAGAGTGTTTTGAAGAATTTTTCGATTTAGTGCCCTCATAATCGATGCCAATTCCCACCTTCCGCCGCTGGGGTGTTGTTCATCTACATACACTAAACCCTAATAAAATCGTGACAACCGTAACCTTACCTTCATTATGCGTATCTAGTTCTGAAAGACCATCACTCTTCAAAAAGAGACCCAAACGAGCTATTCAATACCGGCATCGCAACCGTGATAACGCTGGCATTGCAGTTGTCCAACGGTAACTATTTACCATCAGATTGACCATTTACCTGTTTACTACTATTTAGTATAAAATAAAGAATTATTATAATGCTCATGTTCTACGACTCACGTTATGCTACGAGACGTAGAGATTTGACGTAGCAACCGCTACTAGCGCTACGGAGAGTACAGTCGTACATCTAAGTTTTGACAAACATTGGCTGTAAACAAACCAAATTATTCTTATGACTGTTCAACAGAAGTGTCCAGTATACATGATATTAAAGTCCCGAAAGGACGTCTATGTTATAAATATCTGTAGTCTTGTCTGTAAATAAGGTGCTAAAAATGTTTTTATTATCAGTCTGTTTATCTAAATTGAACTCAAAATGGCTTGTCCGATCTTTATGAAATGTTTTACACGGGAAGAATGTACTATATTTCAGTTGGTAAAGTACCGAAATTGATAAAAATAGTAATATACATTGTTAAAAAAATTAGTAATAGCTTTATAGGCTTGAAAAAAATTTCATTAATTCTTTTGAAAATTATAATATTATTTACCTCCCCACCAATATTGACGTAAATGCTTCTTCACTTGTAATTTAATGAAAATGTAAATATAATGAAATAAAGGTATTGTTAATAAAAACTGTTAGTATAAAAAAATAAGGAGTCGAAAATAATTATATATGAATAATTGAATGCGAAGTTGATAAATAAAATGACAAAGACAACGTTGTGGAATATATATGATAATTTATGTAATAGTAAAGGTATAATGTAACAAGTAAATCCGCGGCACATTTCGATGTTGGTTTTACAACTAAGGTATGCCATCCGTGACCGAGAACAATACTAATAACATGCCCATAATAAATATATTAGATAGATACCACTACACTCACGCCACGTGACGAAACAACTCAACATAGCCGTGCCATAATCTATACTATCTATATTGATAGCATAAAAAGAAGTGACTGTTTGTTTCAACACGTTCATTTGTGGAAGTACTAATCATATTAAATTTTTTATTATTATTTTAGAGCCTAAATATCAAGGAAGGCTTTAAGCTAATTAGCATAGAAAGTAGGCAAACCAAGAAAAGAATAACTGTAGGTTAGAAAGTAGGCAAAGCGAGAAAAGAATAACGATGCAAGCGGTGTATTGAGGGTCGAAGGCAAGCAAAGCATTACCTAGAAAAACCGAAGTGTGAATGCCTATTTTAGTGAGAAATTATGCTGCGCTGCGAGTCGTGTGCTCGGTCCTATATGCAATCGTTGTACTTTTTATAGGACTAGGTTTAGTTTGCAGCATCGCTTGTTTTTATATAGATTTTTATGTAGTAGAGCCACGCTGAAGCTATTACTGGTTTTAGCATGAATGGGTCTTACTGAAAACCGATGTGAAGTAATAGAGCTTGCATTGTTGCGTTTCGTTCGGTCAGTGAGAGTGCCAGAACCCCACATCCCCTAACCCTCTCCTTCCCTCCCATCCCCTAAACACAGGCAGCTAACGCACTTGTTGCTAGTATCTACGGACTGCGGTGATCACTTAACATCAGGTTCTTCTTCTTTCCTTCTCGTTTGACTCCTATAAAATAAAAGTTTTGACCCATCCCTCAGAGTGGTACTTTTTTCAAGTTATAAGGTACTTCATGTCCGATTTTGTACCCCGGACAGTCTGTATGCAAACAATTATAATAATCAGTTGAATAGTTAAGGCGTGAGGATGTAACAAGTAAAAAAATACTCACATTCCTATTTATAATATTAGTAAGGGTTTATTTAAGTTTGCCCAAACGCGTTGACAATAAATGAAATGCATATGAAATAGCTTAAAACAGCTAGAATTAAGCAAATATTATCATTACATATTGTAAAGCAAAATCCTCTGCCACGTCTGTCGGTCTGTCTGTCTGTCTGTTTGCGGTAAATTCAAAAACTACTGAACGGATTTTCATGCGATTCCCACCAGTAGATAAAGTGATTCATGAGGAAGGATTAAGCATATAACATGTCCAGGTTTTTTTAGTTAAAAAAAGTCCGCTAGTTAAAAAAAAATATTATTCAAGTGAATACTTGCCAATTATTCAATTAATACACGGACATCGCTATACAAATGAAATCATAAGAAACACATAATGCAGTGAAATTATTACTAACTCATCCATAATGGACTATATACTGTGCCGTGAGAGAGTGTGCTGGTAGAAGGCCCAATAGTTACGCGCTCGTAACACGAAGTAATGTTCGATAAACATTCGCTAGATGGCGGTGTTGTAATGCGGCTAATGCATTATCAGTCCAATTATAGTGCTGTTAGTAAATTAGGGAAACTGTATCGTTGTGTACTGTATGTTATTGTTTTAATTAATGTAATGCTCAAAGTTATTCGTATTTGTTTAGCGTTGAATTATAAGCCATTCATACTTATTAGATTTTTGTAAAAAAATGTTAAAGATATTTGAGAATAAGTAATAAAATACATTTCAATAATGTTTAGAAATTTCTGAATGTCTATTTCTTTTAACACTCATCACTGCTAAAGTACTGCCTTCATGATAAAACCTTTTCAATAAAATCGTAAAGCATATTCGAGTAATATTTAGTTTTTGATTTATTAAAATCGGTTCGGTTTATCGAAAGTTATTATAATTTTTGTAACAGACGCCACTTAAGTACGAAACAAAAGTAGATAATAATTGGACTTAAAATACTTTAAATACTAAATCGACTATAATTAAGTTTTACATACACATTGTCAGTGATATCGAAAAAGACATATGGCACCTTTTATCTGGAAAATTTCACTGTTCTCAAAGTTATCAAATTTACATTAAGCCGCGAGAATAAGGTACCTATTTATAATTGCGCCTTCTCTGATATACAATATTTCTGTTATTCGTATTTGTATATGTTTTGGAAATACACTCCAGGGATGTTATGGATATGATATTTCGGTTCCGGATACGGATATAGGAATATAACTATATCGGTTACGGTTACGGATATGTAATTATTTCGGATTATCCGTTAGTTTCAGATAGCTTCGGTTACGAATATGAGATTGAAGTATTTTAAACTATTTTAGAATCATAGAATTTAGAAAGTTTTATTTGTATGTTGTCAAAAACATTGATGTTTACTTTTGTCTAAAAAAATAAATAAAACCACATTTCATAAAATAATTTGACTGTATTATTTGTCACTTACCATATATATCAATGTTTACTTACGTTACATATAAAAATAAATAAAAACTCATTTCATAAAAAAATTGGTTTGTTTATTTATTTCTTACCAAAACACCGAACTTTTCTTTTGTTTCATATAAAAATAAATAAAACTTCATACACTTCATAAGAAAATTACACAGTTTTATTTGTTTGTCACCAAAAATATCGATACTTTTAATACATCGATGTTTTGCAATCAATGTATGTCGTACATCAATGCTATGGATTCGATGTTGACATCGATATTAACATCGATGTTTTTCTAATATCAATCATCTCTACTACAACATTCACATGGAATGCAAGTGCGGCGAAACAAAACTTGTCTAAACGTGTTTTATTTAGACTCCACCCTTATTCGAAATCATCCAAAACTTTTGAATCGGTTACGGTTACGGATATATATTTATTTCGGATATCCGATAGTTTCGGTTACGGTTACGGAGCTCCTTAACATCCCTGATACACACCTTTTCTTTAATAATAGTAATATGTTATTTATTTAGCCTTTAATTTTACTTGTTAGTGTTTGTAACCTAAGGTGCATTACACCTTTACTATTTTTCACGTCTGGCGGGATGTTTGTCCCTTAAAATCTGTCTGGCTGATGAAATATAGTTTTGTAACTGTAGCATGCGCACCGCCGAAGTGGCTTTCTGCTACTCTGGGGGACCCCGAAGGGTCTTCGAGAACCTTTAAAGTTTTCGTTCAGATCCAGGTAACAACAGTAAAGATACAATGCACATACCTCGTGATCTCCTCTGTGTTGCAGCTGGCCGAATGTTGGATTATGATTCTTGTTTTAATATTTCAACTGCTGATTATAACAAGACCGTCTCGATCGTTCAATGATAAACAAATGAATCCGATGTCACCTTTTTCTTTTTTGTTGACGTCCATGTGCATGACTACTAATACAGGTTCTATTGCATAATGATAACGATACAGTAATAGTTGTCTTATTAATAGTAACAGTAGAAAATCAAGCATTTAAAAATAAGTAAAGTAACACCTATTTTTAGTCACCTTTGTCTCCTGATATCTGTACATCGCCCCTAGTCTCAAACTCTGTTAGTACGATAGCGTTATAGACAAAAAGCTACTCAAAGCATAAGGTTTCATCCATTTAAAAATAAGTTAGGTCTTGCAGTCTAAAGACTCAGATCTACAATTGAGATCATCACCTTTCGTAACTAGAGTAATAAATCGTGAGTAAATATCACCGAAGCCTCACAAATAGATCTGTACCCGAGTCTCTGAGGTGAGTGTGACCGCCGGCTGTTGTTTTTGCGGCAGTTGAGTTATCTCCTATGTTTGTTTGTTGTTCACGCTTCTGTGAATTATTTTCCTATGAATTATATAGGGAACAATATGTTTCCATGATTCATTTTGTTGATCTTTGGTAGTATTTGCGATTTCAAATTCTTAGAAATCCGCACAGTTCAATATTTGTTCAACAGACCGCAGTACTACACGATTACATCTCAGATTCACGTTACCTTATGATATTTTATTTCACCTTGGACTAATATTGTCGATAATTTGAATTAGATAAAATAAATTTTCAAAAAAAAGTATTAACCGACTTCAATATCAATCAAAAACCCATAAGGCACTAAAAAGCGGAAAATAAATAAATAGTTTATCAAATTATCCAAATTAAATAAAACATATGAATATGTGTGCTACCTAGAGATGTACTGGAAGTCGGTACCAACCAAAATTTTTGTATTACAGAGACGCGAGAGTGGACTTAAACTTTGTACCTGTAGATGATATGATTTTCGGTTTGGTTGGCACCGACTTCCAGTACATCTCTAGGTAGCACTCATATTCATATGTTTTATTTAATTTGGTTAATTTGATAAACTATTTATTTTCCGCTTTTTAGTGCCTTATGGGTTTTTGATTGATATTGAAGTCGGCTAATACTTTTTTTTGAAAATTTACTTTATTTTTCTATTTTTAGTGTACATAAGTATATTTTACTAGCAGTGCCCGCGAACTTCGTTCCGCCTTAAGTATATTAAAATATGCGCATTTTTGAGGTATGGTATCTATCGGTATGGTATGCGATATGGTTTCAATTGGTTGTACAATAAGTAACGTTTGGTACGAACGCAACTTTATCAATAATCCGCGATAGTTTCTACCACCAACTCGGCTACCATCGCTTCACACATAATACACCTTAAGTAATGTAATTACAATGCTTGCGTCATGTTGCAACACAGCAACGAACATAAGCACAATAGGCTCCTAAGAATTGAAGAGTTTTTTTTATAATATTGGTGGCAAACGAACATATGGGTCACCTGATGGTAAGTGATCACGGCTGCCCATGGACAATTGCGACACGAGAAGAAACACAGATGCGTTGCCGGCCCTTAAGAAAGGAGTAGGCTCGTTTCTTGAAAGTTATCTTACTTTGTCTCGGATCCCATAATCAGAACCTAACCAAACTCTCACCAAACTACCCTTGAAGTACATCCTTTCCAATAAAAAATGAATCATCGAAATCGGTTAGCGTGATATTGAGTTATTCGTCTATTTGTCGTGTACATACTTAATGCAAATTTAAAACTTATACGGTTTTGCAGTGGATGCCGTTGTCGGAACTGGACCAAATTGAAATGGAACCACATGGGAAGTATCAGCTTTCAAATAAAAAAAGAATAATCAAAATCGGTTCACCCAGTCCAAAGTTATGAGGTAACAAACATAAAAAAAAAAACAATACAGTCGAATTGATAACCTCCTCCTTTTTTTGAAGTCGGTTAAAAATGGAAAACTACATTAACAATACGGAACGTTAATAAATTGTACATTGTATTGTTAGTTACTGGCAGCAAAACTGTGAAGTACCGAGACAGGCTGTAAATACATTTGACATACGACGGATTATATATTTATTTATTTACAATTATGGTCAACAGTCGATGAATAATATACAAGAATAACAAAAAGAAGGAGACTAAAAACCTACAAGGTTTTATCATATCGATATAACTTACACCATTAACAATAATGAAAAAATAAATTGTATGATATTCAATATTAATGACCTTGTAGGTGGTAGAGGCACGCTGAAGCTATTAATAGTTTCAGTATGAAACTATGTACTTCAGTATGGGTCGGTTCGCTCGGGGTACTACTACCCGACCCACAGAAATACCGACGTGAAGTAATAGTGCTTGCATTGTTGCGTTTCGTTCGGTCAGTGAGAGTGCCGGAGGCCCACCTTCCCTTGCAACGACTGGCAACGCACTTGTGACTTGCCTGGTGTTACTAGTGTCTATAGGCCGATGAGCAGGAGTTGCCGAACTGGCATTGAGTCTACTCCCCGGCAGGTGACGGTGGTGATACGTTACCTAACGTAATCGTTTGCCCCCTATAATAAAAAAAAGAGAAATATATGAAAAACAAAAAAAGCAGAACAACTATATGAAAAAGTAAAAATTAATTCATCCATAAAAACTAAAATTGACCTAAGGAAGAGGAAACAAGATGGAAAATATAATCAAGAATATTGACATATAAGTTAATGAATGGTGTATACATAGTCACGAATATAAAAAGGACAATTAAGTAGTTTTGAATTTCAAAGCTCGATGGTAAAAATATGCATAATGAGAAGTGCTGGCGAGCTCTTTGTCTAAACGAGGTATAACTACAGTTTGATTGTCGTAAGAAGTATTATTCTTTTAAGTTTTATGGGTAAGTGTTTTAGGGAATCGATATTCAAAATTGGTGTTAATATTTAGCAGTAATCTGTGAAAATACTAAACCATGATGATATATTCGCACATGTACTGGTATTATTATAATTATTTATAACTAGCTGTGCCTACGACTTCGTCTACGTGGAACCTGATGTACAAAACAATGACTAATAAAGTCATCTGAACGTGTTTAGTCCCTTTATTTATCTACTTTTCTCTCATGCATAAGTCGCGGCGCTATTAAAATTACAATAACTTTTGATAGAGTGGACAGATTTTAATGAAACCAAGACTAATTTACTCCCGAGGATATGCTTTATGATTCTTATATAAGGTTTTGTTGTGCACCCAGTACTTTAGCAGCGATGCGTGTTCATACAAACAGACAGACAGACAGACATTTCTAAAAAAGATTGAAATGTATTCTATTACTTATTCCTAGACACCTGCAATAATTTTTTTCACTTAAATCGAAAAATATAGCCACGTTAGATTTACATTTTTATTATATATATAGAAGATGCCATACTAATGAAGAGAAGCTGGGACCATGAATATGTATCATCTGTGTTTGTATCTTTGTTTATGCAATGCATCCCGAAATAGACCTGAAATGACGAAATTTTCCAAAACTTTTTTAGCATTTATCGATATAAAATGATCAATTTAAACTATACAAATTATATTCTATGTTATTATTCCTATGTACAAGATGTACTAATATGAAGTATTACCAAAACCTGTTCAGCTGTTTTTAGGTAAGAGAGTAGTAACAAACGTCAATCCATCCTAAGAAACTTGTTTACTTATAATATTGATAGCTTATGCTCGCGACTTCGTTCGAGTTAATGAGGATTTAACCTTGGGAACAGGTTAAATGTGGTCAACCTAGACAGATATCTGCTACGCGGACGACACCCTAGTCGTAGCCCGGGGGGGATTGGCTGGAATTGGTGCGCCTGGCCACGATGGCCACAACCCTCAGGCGCATAAGGAGGTTGGGTATCAGGGTGGCCCTCGAGAAGACCGACGCCCTACTTTTCCATGGGCCTCGGCGAGGCCCACCACCTAGGACTCACATTATGGTGGAGGGCGCCCGGATCAGGGTGGAGACCCAGATGAAGTTCCTTGGTCTCACTCTAGACGGGCGCTGGCGGTTCGATCCCCATTTCGCGGGGCTGAGTGCTGGGTGTCACCGACTCTATATGGGAGTCGTACGGGCGATGGCCACCTACGGGGCACCGGTGTGGGTTGACGCCCTCGGTGCTGACAACGTGCGTGCGCTACGTTAGGCGCAGCGCACAGTGGCACTGAGGGCAGTCCGGGCGTACCGCACGGTGTCCTCGGCGGCGGCCTTCACGCTCGCCGGCTTCCTGCCCTGGGAGCTGGAGGCGGGAGTCCTCGTCACTGTATACGAATACACGGTGGCGAGGAAGCGTGGCTCCCATGGAGATAGCGGCAAGACGGCAAAGTTTGAGGGAAGTGGCAGTCGGGAGATGGATGCAGGACCTGGCGGACCCGCGCTATGGGCGTTATACAGTGGACGCCGTCCGCCCGGTCCCGCGGGAGTGGATGGGACAGGTGTGAGGCTCCCTGACGTTCCGGATGGTGCAGGTACTCACCGGGCACGGTTGCTTTGGGTGGTACCTGCACTATATCGCACGCAGGGAGCCGACCGCCGCATGCCATGAGTGCGGCGCTGACAAAGATACCGCGCAGCACACTCTGTCCGAGTGTGCTGCGTGGGGGGGGGGGCAGCGTCGTATTTAGGCTGCGGTGGTGGGGAATGTAGGGGGGAATTTATCGCTGCCAAGTGTGGTTTCGGCCTTGCTCGGCAGTGAACAAGCGTGGCGAGCAATGGCCTCCTTCTGCGAATCCGCAAAAGGAGGTGGCGGAAAGGGCCCATGAGGCAGACCCACTAAGTGGCCGTCTCCGCCAATGGAGGAGGCGGCGCTTTGCCCAACTCCTCCTGCCACCGTAGCCGGACCTGACGGGATGGGCTGGGGGGCTCATCTCCTTATTGCACAGGTCCGGTGGACAAGAGGGGGCAGCCGGGTGTGTACCCGGTCTGCCCCTCTATAGGTAGGCCTGTCAGTCATCTTTCGCCGGGCGGACCGTTGGGGCGGCGAGGTTAAATAGCTAGTTCGATCCCTTGCCGCCCCAACATTAACGGTCTGTCGGTACACCGTGGAGTTTAGTCCGTGCAAGTCAGACATAACCCACCCTCTCCCCCGGGGGGGTGGCGTATCCATAAGGGATTTCCCCGCGTAAAAAAAAGACAGACCTGGTGAAGATCTGTGTCGCATAGTCCACGAAGATTGGGCTTACTTGGAGTGAGGTGAAGTGTGAAGCCATCGACAGAGTACCTATAACATAGAATTTTTGAAATTTTTCTTTGATAAGTTTCTATATGTTGACGTAGATACATCAGAGTCCGGGCCCATAGCGTTGCAACCACACACGACGTGTCGGACGAAAGCAAAACTATATTAAAGAAAATAATGTAGGAGACGCGAGACGCCCCACTCTCGCATAATGAGCTATCTCGCTACGGCGTAGAGACGCTACGGTGCCGCTTTGCTACGCCGTAGCGCGGCTACGGGACGGCGCGCCGCCAGTATCGTTCGAGAGCGCGTGAGGAAAGCACCGGACGCTGTACCACCGCGCTTTATCACTCCGGAGTTCGCGATTCTAACGTAGTTAACAAATACATGTATTATGTTCGCGCTGTGTTAATTAAATACATATACACGTGTTATTTATGCTAAATATATATTAACAATATTATACAGAGTGATTCATAATGATCAAGATGAAAAGGATTTGTCATCTCATCTTCAGGCTGCTGTTTCTACTTGACGGTAAGTTTTAGATTCTGTTACATAAGTGTGTGGTTACTTTTGTTTGATGAATTTATATTGAACTTATATTTATAAAGTGTAGAGGTGGATTTAACGAAATACCGTTATCATAAAAACGAACGTTCCGTGAAAACGTGAACAGATTTACAATTTGTTTTTCGTCGAATTCGGATGTTGATTTTTACGTTCAACAATAACAAGGTTCCGATTCGAGAGATTTTAATTATAAATTTTGACATGCGAGGAGATTCGATGGTTCTGTAGAAGAATGAAACCGGGCCGCGGTTTCGATGAAGTAGGTTCAGTTTTATGAATGAAGATTGTGTTTATTAAATCCATAATTTATATCGACTGGCTCTTGATTACACCGCGTTTATTTAAGAGTACAAACGTGATATGATATTTATCTAGCGAATCTAAAAGCAATCAAACTTAGTCACTTGAATTATTTTTACTTCTTTATTATAAACTATTTGGTACGTGCGATGGTTAAAGGTAAAAATGGTGTTTTTCCTGGAAACTGATTGGTTTATTTGATTTAATTGTGTATTATATAGATTGACTGTCTTTTATTCTTTTCATTGTAATTTTGTCAACATCATCTAATTCTTTTACCCATTTTAAAATACTTCTGTTAAATTTCATCATAACTACTCAGTCGCTATTAAAAGCGTATAATCTAATTATACTAATTAGCCTATAATCTCGTTAAAATCTGTTCAAACTTTTCGGAGATTAGTACGAACGCAAAACAGACAGTTCAATTTTAATTGTGTGTGGGTTCATGGAGACTTTAAAGAGTCTTTCATCAGTTCACTTCAAAGACGGATTAGTTAGAGCTCGATGAATATAGAGGTTCACGTTATAAGCTAGAACTTGAAAATTGTTTGGTGAATATTTTTTTTGAAATTATAGATTTTGGAGTAATAGGTTAGCATGGTATGGGCATGTCATGAGGAGTGATGAAAACCATGTAACTAGATAAGTGTTGAGTATGATTGTGGATGGATATACGAGTAGAGAAAGACCAAGAAAGGTATAGATGGACTGTGTGAAAAATGATATGTGCGTAAAAGGTGTGAATACTGAGATAACATTTGACAGGAGAGAGTGGAAAAAGAAAACATGTTGTACCGACCCTACTTAGGTGGGATAAGGGTAATGATGATGATGATGATGAGAGTAATAGAGTTGGTAGAAATATCTATAGTGTGATCTTTTTTAAAAAACGTTTATACAATGATATTGTAACTAAAAAGCTGTAGATACGTTACCTACATGATATTTTGACAAAACAAATGGCACGATAATACACACATACGTAAAATGATATTGTAACGCCACACTGTCTTAGACAGAATGTGGAAGTAAGATGACATATTCTCAATATCAGTGGTAAAAAAGAGATAGTTAATGTACAGCTTTTTAGATATAATATCATTGGGTTTATATAAACGCGATAATCTGGAAACAATTGAATAATATCCTAGATTGGTTATGTAGTTTTTATGGTCAAATATATATATTGAATATCTAGCTAGCCTGGAAAGTATATTAATGATAAATTATTTCAAAAGTTCTGTACTGTGAATGTGGTTATTAAAAAGTTTATATTTATAAATAATGTTAAGCGTATTTTACTATGTCAGGAAGATAAATCTTAACTTATATTTTTATAATATTAGTATTCATTGCTATGCATACATAGTGGTATCGGAGTACAAAGCGCGGGGCAATTTATTAATTTCATGTTGTTGATAAGCAGACATGATGTTAATATCATCTCAATACACACGTTATTACGTATTTATATAGTGCTAGTGGGCGTCCAGTGCTCGACATTCGACCATAGTTCATTGATTTTTTCAAGTTTGAATTTTATTAGGTTTATTTTGTCAAATGGTATTATGTTATAATATCATTGTAGAATGTAGAATGAAAAAGGGTAATTGGAACGTAACAGTGAAATAATATATACAGTCGAGCATAGCAACCTCCTTCACAACCTTTTTTGAAGTCCTTTATTGACAGATGTCAAAATGTCTTTTTTATTTACATGTGTGTATATATTGTGTAAAATTGAAGCAGTAGTGTGAGTAATGCATATTTTAATTAATTTAATTTAGGTACTTCTAATGCATTTTATATAAAATAAATAGCTTTCTGCACTTCTCCTCCATATAAACTTTAACTATGCCAAGTTTCACGTTCATCCGTTCCCCCAATTCCGTTAAAAAGGGCTACAAAGATTCGGCTTCACGTATTAATATATAGATATCACTCACACGAATGTTTGTTATTTATGTAAATTAGAACAGTACGATTAAAGAATTAAAATTAATTACTATGTTCAATTTACATATAACAAAATATTCTGTAGGTAAAATATCTAAACGCACAACCTATCCTAACTGATATTAGAAATGTGAATGTGAGTTTGTTTGTCACGCTTTGACTACTCTACCGATCATCCTGAAATTTTGCGTACATATTGTCAGAGGTGCAAGAAGGATATAGGGCGTCCAGAAAGTACTGTTTAAATTAAGGCAAAAGCTAGTTAAGGCTATAATTCTATATATTATAAAACAAACTCCTCTGCCACGTCTGTCTATCTGCCTATTCGTGATAAACTCAAAAATTACCGAATAGAACGGAAAACAGTTCACTATTTATTTATTTTTATAGTAGCACGGCAAAATGACAATTCCATGCCTGATGGTAAGCACAGTACAGTCCAAAAATAATGGCGACCACCGAGTGGCACATTATCCATCGCTGATCGCCGCTGTCATGCTGGCCTGCAAAAAGCTGGATATGCACAGGCTGATCCCGAAACACGACTCGCAGAAGCGAATCACTATGACGGGCTTTTTCGCCATATACATGGTGGTTGCGACC
Source organism: Antheraea pernyi (assembly GCA_015888305.1). NCBI lineage: Eukaryota > Metazoa > Arthropoda > Insecta > Lepidoptera > Saturniidae > Antheraea > Antheraea pernyi. Next base: position 179,173 of record MU159332.1, on the reverse strand, counting down.
CAGTCAGGCTATAAAACCCTACCACCCCGCTTTCGCCATTACCTCGTTGGTTATTCAGCAGGGTGCACCACGTGTAGGTGAGGTTGGCTTGGGTGTCTCAAGTCTTATGATGTTATTCGACACCCCTTACATGATTCATGTGGAAGGTTTAGGTATAATTTGTCAAGATTTTTTTATTATCAGTGTGGGACAACGTCCGCCGGGCCTACTAGTAAGTAAAATAATACAAGCCCACGACGTATTGATGATTTCTAACGCCAAGATATCCACATATTTCTATATACGGGTGCTCGTCCAATGGGCGAACTTAGACTATAAAGAAATAAATACCTTGTTCTATTTTTTTTCATTCGGAATACTAAAACTCGTCAATGGCTGCAGAACAAAAAAATAATGAAGAAAATCGGTGGATAAACAGAGGAGAGAGATTATCCCATATTTTAGTACCTCAAGAACATTATTACGTTTATTCACGATATTGAACTTTTATCTAAACGAGTGAGGCATTACGATAGATCTTTTAGTGTGTTTGTTGATTGTGAGGCTGCTCCCGTTTTGGGGGCTAAAGTTTATCATATGTTTATATAATATGATAAGCAACATGTATTAGGAAGATATAAGATTAATTACAATTACATCGAATTAAAAATAACAAGTAACGTGAAGAAGAAACATTTTTTTAAATGCTACGTCATTAATATATCAAAGAAATACCATGTGTACGAGTATTCCTTAACTGTTCCGCCAATTAATCACATGACGCCAAAACTACGCGATAAATTTCGATTGAATTCTTTTAGTTTTACTTCTTAGCCACTTCGACATTATATTACGATATGATCGTTTTATACAGCGCGACTGGTTAGCCGTTAGCAATAATCAATCAATTAAAAAATAGGTGCTTAATATTTGAACTAATTATCTCGAGAAACGCAAAACTGATATACACTCAACACCAGGTGGTTTACGCAAAAATTAACTTAATAAATGAATCACGCCCTTTCGCGTACTCCAGGCCGCGTCCCGCACTTTGACCCGTAGCCCGCTTCCCATTGTTCGACCGTGCGGCGTTCCAAGGTTAAGCAGTTACGTAATGATTAATCTTGAAAAGCGCCCCTTTAAAATTGTTTATTGAACACAGGCGTGATTTTTTTACGTTTAAAAGTGTCGTCCCCATTCTTTTAAATGTTCTACAACAAACTTTAACTAAGGATCTCTTTGTTGTTTATCAGTATTTGTTTTGATATTATTATTTTATATGTTAAATGTGACCATGAACTACCGCAGGGTTGACGAGTGTCACCCTTTAAACATTGACCTGGTATAAAGCTATTAAAGATTTTTTGAAAGCACTATGCGTTCAGATATGTGCGTTTCCATGCGCTAGAGAAATGGGGCAAAAGGTATAGTGCTTATATTTTCTTTCTGTATACATAAAATATAATGACAGAATAATATATGACGGAGACCAAGTTGCGGATATATAGTAATAAATAACATGTGAAAATACTCTAGGATTTTAATTTAAGTCTGAACGTAGAAGTAATGTTACAAGGTATACTGTGGAAGTATTACGTTAACATTATTTTTCTTTTAAATTATATCACATTCAGAGTCTTTAGTTGTTTTATATGAACATTGGTAGCAGCGCTGTTGATTGACTTTCACCTCATACATGACTACAGTTTTATCCTTTAATCACGACTATAGCAATTAAGTATTAATTATCATACGTCTTTTTTATATGAATAAAATATAAGAAGTATCAATAATCTAATTTAATTTCAAATTGCAGTCGTAATGACTTGCAAATGTCTATTCACTCGTAATGTACAATGATAGCCGGTCAAACTCTCTTGTGTTATAAAATACCGTCAGATTTCGATAGGTAATAACAACGATATTAATCATGCAATAACAACGGTTGATATGACAGTTGATAGAGCATGTCTATACGTGGGGTTTAGTGTAAGTGCCTACGCGTGATTGATATGAATTAGCGTTGTGTAAAAGTATAAATTGATGTAGTGTGTTAACGCTTTAACTAGGAATATCGAGTGCTATTGTAAATTATTATGTAATAATATTATATAATGTAAGTAAGTTGGTCGAGTTTAATGCTAACAATACACAGGTGTGCACGTTTACCTACAGAAACCTTGTAGGTGGTAGAGCCACGCTGAAGCTATTACTGGTTTCAGCATGAATTGGTCGGCTCGCCCGGGGTAGTACCCGCCTCTCACAGAAAACCGATGTGAAGTCACAGTGCTTGCATTGTTGCGTTTCGTTCTGTCAGTGAGATCGCCGGAGACCCACCTCCCCTTCCCTTCCACTTTCCCCATTCCCTCCCCCCCCACACAGGCTGGCAACGCACTTGCGATTCCACTGGTGTTGCTAGTGTCTATGGACGACGGTGATCACTTAACATCAGGTGAATCGCCTGTTCGTTTGCATCCTATGACATACAAAAAATCCGCTCCTATTAGTCTTAGCGTGATAACATATAGCTTTCCTCGATAAACGAGCTATCTAACACTGAAAAAATTTTTCAAATCGAACCAATAGTTCCTGAGATTAGCGTATTCAAGCAAACAAACTCTTCAGCTTTGAAGTATTGATATTTAGTACAGAAGTAGAGATTGTGGCGTTGATATCAGCACCACACCGAGAGGATTATTCTTGTAACGTATGTTCTAGTAATTGTGTCAAACATTCCTCCCAAATTTCAGAAACATTAGATATATTGCTCATAATAAGGGAAGTTCGCCAACAATCGAACAGCGTTCAAATACAAATATTAACTCACGTCAATTTTCAAAGAAAGCGTCATCGCTTGACAGCACCCCACGTTCTTAAATATATTTTCTCTATTATCCCGTCTTATGTGTTTATACTCTGTAGGAATTGTTCCCAAAAATATAAAAACGATGATAGATTATTGTCGTTTCGTTGATAACAATGGATATTTTGGTGTTATTTTCCGTGTTGTTTGTTGCTGATCACAAAACTCCAACAATATTACTACGTTAAGATAAAACGTGTGTAATTTGTTGGGACATTACTTACAAAACCACTAGTATTAAATAAAAATAAGGTAGTTTTGGGGACGTACTAGTACTATTTTAATTACATTGTAGGCTTGTTAGCATATAACCACAACTACATTTGATATTGTATGACTATGTGGTCTAAAATGGTAAACAAGTTATAAAAACCTAGAGGTGACAGGCTATCAAAGGCAGCTGTCGGAACGCTTTGAGTATGGCTGTAAGTTCATGCTTATCATCACTATCAGCCTGTAGCAGACCCACTGCTGTGATATATGCCTTTTGTGTTATTTCATGATAATTGTTGTTATTAATTACTGACAGTTGTTCTGCTGGTGATTAATTTGCGATTCGTAACGTTCAGCCAGATACTTTACTTCCCTCCCTCTCCCTTCTACCACACTCCCCCTTCTCCCAAATACAGGCTGGCAATGCACTTGCGACTTCTCTGGTGGCGTCTCTGGTGGACAGTGGTGATCACTTAACATCAAGTGAGCTAACTGTTCGTTTGCCGCCTATAATATAAAAAAAAAAAAATACGATAATTAAATGAGTATTTTTGTTCATAACGTAATTTTGATTGTGGGTAACGTTCATTACTCTCCTATTTACACGTGTTGCTTGTTGCACAATGCTAATTTGTTTAAATGTACTGAAAATACGCGATGAACATCGTTATGTCACTTAAATACTTTGTTATCTATTGCATCCATAGCATTACATTATTGAGTGCTTCTACTCCTGGATTGTCCGAAATCCATAAAGGTTTAAGCTCCATGCAAACGAATGTAGATCTCATGAGGCACAAGTTGACAGACTGTGTACAACACAGGTCTTAAAAAAATCTGATTTATTACAAAACTTTTAAAAGTAACAAATGATGTAATGTAAAGTGTCAGTCGAAAATAAGATGGCGTCATTGAAAAAATATGACGTCATCCATAGTGACGTCAGAGTTATGATTTGATAGATCAATCAAATGAAAGCGTTAGCTGATACAAAAATGCAACACTGAATATAGTTTCGACGAATTATTACCTTCTAATTATACCAACCAATTGTATTTCAGAACGGGGTAAATAGTAGCCAGTCAATAGTAACTCCCCCGAAATAGTTAATAGTACGGACGCAGGTCAATAGTAACTCCCTCGATATATATTTTAAAATATTTTTTCATATGTACGAACTTTCTTTACTTTACCATAACATTTACAATTTCGTGAAATAAAAAAAAACCGTGATTGAGATTTGGGTCTTAAAAAATCAGCACATATATATTGACTAAAATCTGTGGGTTATATGATAGGAGATGACAGAATACGAAAGTTTTGTGAATTAGGATGAGAGGTGACATTATAATATATTCTATAAGCTTAGTGAATAGTCACATATAATGAAAATGTCTCCACGGCGTACGTACTCGTCAGGTGATGAGGGAAAATATCTAATATATATACAACGGGTCGATTTCTGAAATGCTCATAATCCGAGTGGACTGCCCACGCGTTTGTGTAATGTGTCGTGAACTCCTACGAGACGATCTCTGATCATTGTATCACGAGTCACACATTTTAGAACTATGGCACTTCGTATGCCATGTATAAAGCTTAAATCGAATATAAACGAGTACAGCCTCTTCTTATTTTCTTTTTCGTAACCAATCTTCTAAATAAACACTGCCATTATCGAGAAGGTAATATTACAAGTGTCTTAGGAAAAATACATTGTTCTAACAAGATGGCGGACCCCTTATTAAGGGAATGATAGGGAATTTATATGGCATCTTAGAATTCATTTTCAGTAGTATTATTTTCCATCCGCTTCACTTATAACACAATAAATAAACTATAAACTATAGTACTTAAATGCGACCAGTATCACAAAATATACAGTCAAATAACACAAGATTATGAATCTATACTAATATTACAAGGCTGAGGAGTTTGTTTGCTTGAACCCGCTAATCTCAGAAACTACGGATGGGATTAAAAAAATCTTTCACTGTTACATAGCTCTTTTATCGACGAAGGCTATATGCTATATACCATCACGTTAAGACCAATAAAAGAAGAAATAACTGGACGACGATGCAACGGAAGTTTGTTACAGAAATATGGCGGCACATTTCTGTACCATCCGGTTAGGTAATAATAAAACATAACCAAAACTTCTATTAAAGCATAATTAATTTAATTCGTTACTTATCAAAGTAATCTGTTCGTACCTTTTCTATATTTTATTTACTTCATAACAAAGAGTTGTTAATAATATTTCCTGTGTTATTTAAGTTCCGAATTAGCTCATAGAATACAGATAATGAAGCTTTGATTTAATTTGTTACTTACATTGAAACCGGATGGCAGCACGGTCGTGCGCCTAGATAGACATAATTAATTCTATTGTAGGATTTTTATTATTATTCAATGTTATATTTTTTTCAAAAATTTTGATTCGCTTGTTTATAAACTATTTATTGAAACAATCAAAAATATTTAAAAAGTTTTACTTCAATTGCGTGTGACGGTTACACGCACTCAAGTTTTTTTATTTTGAGAGCTATCGCTGGGCTTTGGGTAGTTCAAAGTAACTATTTATTTACTAGTATATTTATTTATTTATTCGAAGGAATATCAACAGCTTTTCATACATAATTCAAAATACAATAGTAAACTTAAAGCTAATTAAAGATATTCATTAATAATTTATATATATAATTTTTGTCTCGTTTTATTTTTATTTCGATGGCAACTTGTGTGTGTATTCAGGTGGATTCAAGAATGGTTTAGATTTACAATTGGCCCCGGCAGGTGGCACTGCGGTTGAGGTTTAGGATTTTTTTATATCAAGGCAGGATAACGTCCGTTGGTCCCGCTGCTTTTCTTTAAAAGTGCGTTAAAATATAACCTATAACCTTCCTCGATAAATGAGCTTTCTAACACTGAAAGAATTTTGCAAATGTTACCAGTAGTTCCTGAGATTATCATCTACAACTGACAAACTTTACCTCTTTATAATATTAGTATATATATTCCTGCGTTTATTTTTATGTGTTTCTTCGTGAAGCCTAATATAAATACTGGTATATATGCGAACATACACCGCATCATTAAATATACATTGTTTAAATTAATCTCAGAAGCATCAAGAGTCTTACTAATAGTATAGGGGACATAAAAACACACAAAATTCCCACTGAACCTAGAGGTTATTATAACGGTACTAGACGACAACAAAAACTTACTAGAGACATTTAATTATAACATTTGAACGTAAATCAACCGTGGTTTATATTTACTTGTATCCAAGGTTCCATCTCCAACCTAATGTTGTTGATGATAGTCGTGACGCTATTTTATATTATAGATCGATATTGACTATTTATACGGACTTGAGTAAATTTATAAATGACGAAATGATATACGAAATAACACTGAAATTATCTCAATTTTGATTTAAATTAAGCTTTTTGAAGTGAAAGCCTCTGTAGGCGCGTTAAGCGGTATTATTGGCAGGAGAAAGTTATGATTATGAAAAGAAAGTTATGATTTCGTGTCATGACATGATAGTAAAGCGTGACTGAGCGTATTGCGCTTGCGCGGCTTGCGTCTAATATTTAGATTGTGCAGCTCCTTATATATTTGATTAATTAAGAAACTGTATAAAAATGTATATAATTATTGTTCAGAGTGCTAATAGATGTGAAAATCAAACTAATCTTATTAATAAATTATGAAATTTGAATAATTCATACTATTATTCATTTGCAAATTCAAAAGGTAGTCCTGTGGAGATGTTAAGGCCGTGGAGGGGCAATAGAGTAGTCAGTTCGAAATAGAAATTTAAAAGTGAACATAGTTACTTCATTACTTTGAGTTTTCACTTATGTTGGCAGTTATTATGACTGCCTCGACTTTGTTTTGTATTTAGCGAGGGTTAAATTACCTCTTGGGTAGATATATAATTTCCATGAACTAAGAAGGGCTTCTGCTGACGTGCACCAAAGACTTATGATGGGCGAGATCCCGAATTGATGAACTTTTGTATGTCATTGTTTAGTATTTTGTACAAAATACATGACTGAGTTGGTTGAGGTAAAAAAATAACATTTTGTATAAGGCCCAATATTATAGTTTCTATATCGCCGGTTAGAAAACCCTAAATAATATTATAAATACGAATGCGAGTTTGCTTATTTGTTAGGCTTTCACGCCTTAACTACTATATGGGAATTATAGTGTTAGTGAAAAAAATAGTTTTGATGTATAGATACACTAGTGTTTAGTGTATATGAATGGTACAGGGCAGGCGGGGTCCACTCGTCACGGCTCCACAATGGACTAGTTGAAACGGGTACAATAGTGATCCGGTGAGACGCGGCCGCTCTGCGAGGGACACCCTCTTTGTTACTATATAATCTTACGACCGGCCGGACCCTTCGCCGGCGGACACATTAGCCGCGATGTAGCGGATAAAAATTAAAAGTAAACATTCATTATCATCACAAAAGCCTTTTAAGGCACACACTGCAGGACTTTATGCCTCTTCCCAAAGAAAGGTATGAGTATAAGTCGTATTAGCGATTTCAAACTTCGAAAAATCACACTTCCATATTTTTCCCCATACAGTGGTACTACAAGAATATATTTCCGGTTTAGATTTCCTAACGATGTCTTTCTTCACCGTATTAAATATAATTTGAAAACAATTACAACTTATGTAGACAATTATCGGAGGAGTCAGATCTCTCCAGTTAAATGAGACAATTGAAATTCAAAGATAGACATTCGAGAACTTCATATGGAAATATTACGTGATAATGAAAAAGGGATTTTTTTACTCAAATATGAAAAAAATATTACACTATACCTGATAGTAACTATAATGCAGTTCGAAAACATCAGCGCGTACCGAGATATTAACAATCCATAGCATGGGAAACTAAAAGAGAGTCATTGTGTCGGTTTTTCAACCGTATGTATGAAATACCGGTCTAGTGACATACAGACATTCTAGTATCCCGCTTGAATTCTCAATATCATTTAAATCAATTAAATTCGGAACGTGATACTCCTGTCTTATTCTACTCAATAAACTTATGGTAACATAATGAAATTATTGACACTGTTTAAAAAAGTGTCCTGAAATTTTAGAAGTTACATTAATATTTTTGCAGAATATGTACTTTTTAATTCTTAATCAATCGCGAGGTCTCATTACAAATTATAATTTAAATTACCCATTACAAATTAAATGATAGTCAATGTTGATTATTTTTATTAAATCTGTAAGTTTTATCAGTTTTATAAGTCTCGAACAGATGGCGCTTTAAATTATTTTGTGACTGCAGGACCAACTGTTATAAATATCTCATAGATAGCGTCACATTTTAGTTTCAATTTTTTTTTTTATTTCTCATGTAATAACTGAGCCACAGAAACGCGTTGCTGGGCCAGCTCGCTAATTATAATTAAGACAGTCTGCGATCCGTAATCCGCTCTCGCTACCAGTACCGTGTCGCTTATCACTAAGCGCCGTAAAGAAATCGTAAAAGGCCGAGGGCGGAGCGAATGGAATGCAAAGTGTCACAAGGAGGGACCGCTCCCGACGACTCCGCCACTCCGTTTGTGAGGAGTACCCTCTACACGAGTTTTATATCGCATTTACAATAAACACTTTGTTAAAACTTTCCTTATAAAAGGCCCACTTGAATGTGAATAAGTTTCAGCGTACCCCGTAGATAAGCCAAAAGTATGTTTCTGGTATATTTGATATTGGTAGCCACTTCATTATTTATTTAGAAAGGTTTTTTAAGCCTGACTAACTATTACTCTCAAGTTAAAAGCTATTGTCAAGCATCTGTTGGTGTATTCTGGTAGTTCCACTTGAAAGCCTGTCTCCTTCTACCTTCAATGTATTTAGCATCTTAGACCGTATCGTTATTTAGAAGAGGAGCTTTTGTTCAAACGCTAATAAACTATAAAAATAAATATACATTACCGTATACATATTGTTCGGGTGAAGCTAAGATGCTGTGTGACCTGGTAATAATACCTGATCAGCGACTCTCCTGACGAATCAAGAAAGGATGGGGAACAATGGGGCTGATATGTTTAAAGGAATAAGAACGCCTAAAAATTAAATTAAATTTTAAAAAAGACTAGTTCGTGCTCGCGGCTCGTATATCAGCACTGGCTTACATCCTTTCATTCCATAACCGTTTGGTGCTAACTTTAAGGTGACAAAAATAATTATGACATGAATAATGATGCATGAGTCCTTGCAATATTTTAATTTGCATGCATGAACTTAATTTACATAGTGATAGGGCTTTTGGAGATGAAAATCTGTCTTCAAGCAACTCTTGGTAAGTTCCGGCAGCTGCATTCGAGAGTCAATCCTCTCTAGGTTTAGCGTGTTTTTCATGTTAGACCGCATCGTTACCATCGATACCAGATATGAGATTGTAACGTTTGCTATATTAACGCACGTAATAACTATTAAAAAATTAAATACGTAGCTAATGCGACGTACCTATTTACCTCCGACTTTTAGTATCCGAACGTAGAGTATTCGCTTCCCTTCACTACTACATTCCATTAATCAATTCAACTTTCCTACTGACAGTGACTCGCTCTTTAATAATAATTATAAGAGAAAATCTCTCGTCATTAATCTCCGGATAAATTTTCTCTATGTTTTTGATGATAGCTGTGACGCTATTTTATATTATTTATCGGTATTGACAATGCAAAATAATCTAAATTTTTGTTTAATTGAAGCTTTTTATATGTAGCGAGTCTCAATTACCTCTCGAATAGATATATAATTTCCTTGACCGTAGAAAGGCTTCTACTGACGTGCAGTATGGATTTATGATGGGCGAGAGCCCAAATTTCCCTGCTAAATAGCAAAATGCAATGCAAACTACAAATGTCAAATTGGACTTGGTATCAGACAACAGCACGATAATGTTTATTTATTTATTTATGTTAGATGTCGTCTGTTTATTAGAAAGCTTCCAAATTGACGTATAATTAATGATTCTTTGTATCTGATCTATACTAATATTATAAAAAGGTAAAGTTTGTGAGTTTGTGACGTTGTATGGGATAATCTCAGGAGTTATTAAACCGATTTTGAAAATGAAAGCCACGTTATTTGTGAGCATCATAGGCTACATATCATCATGCTAAGACCAATAGGAGCGGAGCAACAATGAAAAATGTTTTAAAATCGGGGTTTTTTTTTCCTTTTGAGAACGTCTTCTGCGTCTTAGCCCAAAATAACTATTCCACTTGTACGAAGTCGCGGGCAGAAGCTATTAACTAATTATATTATCTATGCTAATATTATAAAGAGGTAAAGTTTGTGAGGTTATAAGAGGTAATATCTGGGGAGTCGGAGCAAAATGTAACGAAAACGTTTCTTATGAACGCTGCCTTAACGATGAGAGGTATATGACTCAGTTCTAGAGAAAAGTGTAGCTTGATAATGCCTGTTATCGCCCAACGAAGTGGGCACGGGTCACCTAGTTGTATATATTTTTGTACGAAATATATGACTGAGTTGGTTGATGTTAAAGAAATAACATTTTGTATAAAGCCTAATTATATAGTTTCTATATTGCCGGCTAAAAAGTCCTAAGTAATATTATAAATGTGTGTGTTTATTTGTTACGCTTTCACGTCTTAATAACTCAACCGATTATAATTAAATTTTACATACATCTTGTCAGGTGTATAGAAAAGGACATAACTTTACCTTCCATCCAAAAAAAAGTACAGTCGCCGGCTGATAGGACGGATATGCCGACAAAATCTAGTTATTTAGATAAGTAGTTCACGCTCTTATAATTGAACTCATAATCTTAATAACCCAACGTACGCGAATATATTGAAAGGTTTCATTAGCAGAATATCGACTTGTGGGACCCAGTTCGAATCTTGACGTGTACCAAATAATTTATCAAAACTGTCCTACATAAAAAAATTTATCGTATGGCTAAATAGAGTCCATCTTTGATTATCATCGATTGATAGATTACTCTATTTGTCGTTGGGAGGTTCAATTTGTGTGGAACGGCCAAAAGTTTCTGACTCTTTAGCACCATCCCGGAAGCACGTGCAGGGAAATGAGAGTTACACTTCCCGTGGACGAAAGTATCATCAACTCGCGATAACTACTTTAAACTCATTTAACTCATAACTAATTTGAATTGGGAACAATATCGAATTACTGTGAAGAAAAACATTCTGAGCAAAACCTGAATCTATGAAATGTTCTTGATATTGGGCTATGGGGCTTAAACCTTGCACTGTGGATATATTCGCGTTTGAGATTGCTAATACATCTTCAACTGGTGTTATTAATATACCAGTACCTTCCCCAGCAACAACTACTCATGCGTTAAATGTATTAGTTACAAAATCGTCCAAATATATAATTAAAAAGAGAACATAGCGAGTTTGAAACTCGTATCGACCTCGTTTTATCTGAGATCTGGTCCCTTAGCACTCCCAGCTACTCAACAGCCGGTAAGCCCCCGTCAACTAGACGCTAAGAGCCCTCTACCGGAGGGGCCAGGTATTGACTCGGCCCTTGACTACCTCCGAGTTATTTAGAACAAATAGATGCTCAAGTTATTTGTAAAGTACACAGTTTCGAAGTCAAACTTCTATTACACATAACCAAAACTTCCACTAAATCATAATTTATTTATTTCATTTCTTATCATAGCAATATGTTCGTACTTTTCTATATTTTATTTACTTTATAACAAAGAGTTGTTAATAATATTTCCTGTGTTATTTAAGTTCCAAATTAGCTGATAGATGGCACTACGGATAATATAGCTTTGATTTAATCTGTTACTTACTTAAATTGAAACCAGATGGCAGCACGGTCGCGCGGCCATATATACATAATTAATTCTATTGTATGATTTTTATTATCATTCAATGTAATTTTTTTTTTCAATAATTTTTTATATGTTTGTTTATAAACTATTTATTGACAAAATCAAAAATATTTAAAAAGTTTTACTTCAATCACGTCTGACGGTTACACTTCTTTTAGCACGTTAGGGAAAAATGATGAGAGTAAATTTTTACGATGCGCGCGCATACCGTCACGAAAAACCGACACCCTGAAGTTAGCTATAGTCAACATTTTGTATCATTGTATTTGTTATTTGTATTTCTTTGTATTAAAACTTTCAATGTATTTAATACCTTTTTTCTATTGTTAGTGTCGTTTTTTCTACAAACGTAGAATAAGGTGAAAGATAAAATTTTGAAAAGTTTTTTATCTTGTTACGCCAAAGAAGTATAACTTGTAACGCGTGTAACATAACACACACACTTTTTTTATTAATTCATTCAGGCGTATTTCATATTCGTTCACGTCACTATAGAGATGCACAGTAACAATACATTAACATAACATTTATCTAATTAGCACGTAACTAATTTACTGGTATTTGTTTATTCAATGTGAACTAGGTATGATTAATTTGATGTGAAATTCAGTTTTGGTTGTTAACATTAATAAAAATAATCTAATTAATATTACAAATGAAAAAATATGTCGAGATGGACGAATATTTGTTACTTTTTCACGCAGAAACTATTAAACTTTGTTATTCTTTCTATAAATTATGTTTCTAACAAGTTTTTCTTAAATTGTATTATTAAGCTTTGATCTAAGCCATTGCTGTTAAGGGTTAAGGTTTGATAATAAATAGATGAGTATTTCAGAGACGACATTAGGTGACAGTAAAATGGCACAGTGAAACTCGCTTCCAAATGAAACTGTCAGAACTATTTACTTGGCTTGAAAATTCGATAGCAAACGGCTCATTTATCAGTTTATATTAATAGTTTCGAGGATCTGCATATCGATTTATAAAAATAAACACGTGTCTGAGGGACGGCTAACTGTTGTTTTGAGTACTACGCTGTATCACGAAAGTTAGATATATACATTCAGAGTCTAGGTTTTTTTATAGTAGCACGGCAAAATGACTGCACTGTGCCTGATGGTAAGCACAATCCAAAAACAATGGCTACCACCGAGTGACACACTATCCATCGCCGGTCACCGCTGTCATGCTGGCCAGCGAAGAGCTGGATATGCACAGGCTGATCCCGAAACGCGACCCGCAGTAGCGAATCACTATGACGGGCTTTTTCGCCATATATCTACATGGTGGTTGCGACCCAGTCATGTTGTAAAATCCTACCACCCCGCTTTCGCCATTGCCTCGTTCGTTATTCATCAGGGTGCACCACGTGCAGGTGAAGTTGGCTTGGATGTCTCAAGTCTTAGATGTTATTTGACACCCCTTACACCCCAAAACCCCCCACCCCACAGGTAACAACTGCATGCTATAGCGACACGCTCTGTCTTAGAGCACAGAATTGTATGTAGAGTGAGAATAGATGAAATCGTCGATGTTGAATTTTAATACATCTATTTACTTATAATTTTATTAATCACTATTTTTTACAAATCATTCCACGCGGATGTAGACGCGGGTACAGCTACTTTCTAAATATATTTCGTGAATTGGTTACAATACAACGATAAGTACCAAGTAGGTACGTTGGAAGCAATGCCATTTGAGATCTTTTTTGACATACGCTGTGTAAACCGTTGCAGTCCAACGAAGACAATGTATGGTGTGCTCATTTATAACTATATAAGCATAGACCAAGTCAACGGTAGCCACATGTAGTCCATAAATAATGAAAGTTATATAAGAGGAACATCCTCATCTTCTTACCCTTATCCCACCTAAGTAGTGTCAGCACAACATGTTTTCTTTTCCACTCTCCCCTGTCAGATGTCTTTTTTTTCTATATCATAGGAGGCAAACGAACAGGCGGGTCACCTGATGATAAGTAATCATCGTCGTCCATAGACACTAGCAACACCAGGGGAGTCGTAAGTTGCCAACCTGTGTTTGGGGGTGTTGGGAGGGGGAATGAACCGGGAGCGGTGCCTCCGGCGCTCTCACTGACCGAATAAAACGCAAAAATGGAAGCACTATTACTTCGGTTTTCTGTGAGAGGGTGGTACTACCCAGGACGAGCCGACCCATGCATGCTGAAACCAGTAATAGCTTTAGCGTGGCTCTACCAAAACTACTAACTAAACCAAAACTACTCTACCAAAACTACTACTCTATCAAAACTACTATCATCTCAGTATTCACACCTTTTATACATATATCATTCTTTACACAATCTATCCATACCTTTTTCAGTCTTCCTCCACTCCTATATTTGTCTACCTTCATGCTTAAGACATGTCTAGTCACATGACTTTCCTCTCTTCTCACGACATGCCCATACCATGCTAACCTATTACTTCTCAACTTCTCTATTAATGTTAAAGAATAACATGTAAGAAGAACATATTATCAATATTAATATAATAAAGAGATAAAGTTTGTAAGTTTGGATGGTCGCGGTAATCTATGACACAACTGACTCGATTTTGAAAATTCTTTCAATGTTAGGTAGGTATATTGAGTGCCAGAGCCAGTGCCATAGCTATAGAGTGCTTTTATATTTTAATAAATATATATTATCAAAATGTAATCATAATAAATGTTATTGAAGTCGGCAAACATTCTATAATATAGCATGAACTGCCTGAAAAGTTTGAAAAATAGGAATACAATGCATAGCAAAAATGTTGATTACTTTTAGCTTTATAAAAAAGTCTGCGACATCATATTATATAAGTTACGTGTCACGGTGTTTGTCTCGAATGAATTTCGAAACTATTTAACCGATCTTGATAAAATTTGCTCTCGCGTGTAATTTGGTCCGACCCGAGATATATATAGGATAGTTTTCAACTCTATTAAACCCGGTAGGTGTTGCTGCAATCGGGTTCTAGCTTTTTTTAAGATTTTTCGCTTTTGGAAATACCTAATAACCGATTTAGCGACGACGGGTCAGCTAGTTATATTTATTGCAACGAAGGTTTTTGTTGAAATAAAATGCCAAAAAGGCCTTTATGTATTGCATTTATCATATTCTTTTTTTTGTAAATAAAACTAGATACAAACATAAAATAAGAATTAAGTAAATGACTAGTAGCTTATATTATAGCATGTTATAATTTTCACATTCGGGCTGTATGTTTTATAAATAAAGTGGGAACAAATCAAATTGTTCGTCTCTCTGCTCCGGGACACAGCTTTGTTTGCGAAGGGCTCGCTCACTATGTACGGAGATACAGTATTGAAACTCCTCGATATTAATTTTCTTGGACTGTGTTATCTCTAGTGCTTGATTAGAAGTTAAAGCATATATTTGTCAACCTGCTTAAATTTGTCAAAAACCACATAAAAATCAAAAATACTTTATTGAATTTAGGCCTTGAGAAGGCGCTTATGAACGTCAAAACTACCACAGGTTCGAAAAATATACACTTATGAGAGTTGCACCAGAAACAGTCGTAAATGATTTAGGTGGTAGAGTCACGCTGAAACTATTACTGAGATAATCTTGGGAACCAGTTGCTATTAAGTGAATTATTATTTATTTGTTTCGTACACTAATGAAACTCGTATTTTCTTCTGTCAAGAAATTATAAAAAAAAAGTGCGTTCGTACAAAGTACACATGTCAGAAGTGACACTTCTTTGGCGAATTAATTTATAAGTCTTGTTTATATTTATACAAACAAGAAGAAAGAAAAAAAGGACTAAAAGGTTTTTTTATTTATTTAATCTGCGTTTACTGCAAATGACGTCACTTCCGTTGCATACCTGCGTGACGTTACATCTGTAAAAATTTTACCCTCATGCGCCTAAAGAAGTTTTACTTCAATAATAGTATGTGACGATTCCGAAGCGCTACTTGAGCTTACTTCTTAAGAATAATTGATTTAGAATATATTTCATTGTATAGGTATATAAAATAAAAACCATGTTTCATGTTTATCAAACTGCTGTTGGAAATACAAACTTCAGTACTGTTTCTCCGCTCTTTTTGTTGTTCTGCGCTTCTGTTTGTCCAACAGGCTTCACCTCCGGGTTTTTCATTAACAAATTAATTGTATTTCCGGGAGAATGTTTGTGATTGACTCTGAACTGAATATTTGCTTTGTTGTTCGACATAAAGTTACGGAATTTCTTGAATGAGCATAACGACAGATTTGTTGTTAGAGAAATTTTCAGAAGCGTTAGAAGGAAAAGGGAGATAATAATAATAATTTATTTTTAAAATATTAGAGGAATTAGTATTACAAAGAAAATGTCACTGATGACGTCAATTTGTACGTTATGTTAGTGCCTGTACTATTCGTGAGACTATCACAAATGCCAACGCACGCTGCACTAATTTCAAATAGCGGTTAACTTGAGAAGATTAATTATTAGTAAGAATAGTATTTGAGCTTGAGTTACTACTATTTGTGCTCGTTATATATTAGGATGGATGTTTATAAACTCTTCGGCTCATAAAACATAAAAACATATTCGTATTCAGATGGAACGTGCGGAGACACACTAACACTGTCACACCAAATGATATAGCTAATGAGAGTGTATGGTGCCACTTCGCGCGGACAGCAAATCACAATACGTGTGAAAACATATTCGAAAGTTAATCTGAGATAGACTGCGATCAGATTACACCGAGTGGAACATCCTTTATAGTGGCATCTTCAGGCAATATCCAGCAATTAAGATGGTAAGGAATTATACCCGAATGAGTCCCGATACAACACAGTTATAAACGAATCATGGTCATTATTTATATTTATTTATTTGTGATTGTTATTGCATTTATTTAGATATAAAAATATTGAAACTCATTAAGCGCTGTCACTGTGGCGTTATCTCATTTACACTTAAATTATACCCTAAAGATACGACATATAAATTACAGTTTATATTATACATGTATTGGGGCGGATGAGACGTTGAAAGTCATCACTGACTGATGGAGAAAAAAACCATTGTGAGGAATCCTGAATATCCTCGTCATAGAAAAGTAATGCAGGACTGTAAATTTTACTATATGTAAGGCCCCGCGTCGCGTCTTACTGTGGTGTTTGAACTAGTTCTTTCTTTTTGGGATAATTCTTAACCCAATTGTAGGACATATATTTAAATATTTAGAAGAAGGATTATCTCAAAATGTGTTGTAGATCGCCGTATAATTACAATATATATTAAGTCAGTTATAATATTCGAAAATTAATAAAAAGAATAGTTATTAATAAAGGCGTTTTTTTTTCTTCTTACCCTTATCCCACCGAAGTAGGGTCGGTACAACATGTTTGTCATGTTGTGGTATATGCCGAATAATTAAAAAAAGCCGAATATTATCCGAACGGTTATCATAAAAGTTGTTACAAGAGTTTTTCATGGAAAAAGTTATATTTCTATCCATTTTACACATTCACCACTAGGTGCCGCTTTAATACATTAATTTCTATACTTGTAAAACTAATAACAATGTAAATTGTTTAGGACTGTGCGTAGATATCTGAATGCGGAAATAACACGCTAATGATATATATAATTCTCCTGAACGGTTGGGCATATTTTGACGGATTTTTTGTTAGTGTTCAGGTGGATTTTTATTATCAAGGGAGGCAACGTCCGCTGGGCCCGCTAGTAATATATATTTTGCTATAAAACAACTATTTATTCCAACAAATAATACCAACATCAAAACTAGTTGAATCTATACTGATATTATAAAGCTGAAGAGTTTGTATGCTTGAACGCGCTAATCTCAGGAACTACCTGTCCGATTTGAAAATGTTTTTGTACGTCAGTGTAGATAGCTCATTTATCGAGGACGACTTTAGGCTATATCAACATCACGCTAAGACCAATAGGAGCGGAGCCACGATGAATAATATTTCAGAATGGAGGATATGGTTCGTGTTGTTTAAAAATATTTTCACGTTCTACGTAAACGAAATCGGGAGTTAGCGTTACCCCCAAGTAACTATTCGACACAGAGGAGGTCGCAGACAGAAGCTAGTAATATATATGAGTGATCGTTATAACATTAAAAATATATAACTAGACGGCAGGTCACCAGAGAGACGCGCACGAGGCGGGGATAGATGTGCGGGCGGTGCGGGATGTAGGCAGGCTGTCAACAGCGCGGGAAACCCCCCGAGCCCTGTAAACCGGGATTCACCTGAAACAAACCTATTATTTTATCGAATCCACGTTATTTCTATATAACAATATTTACGGATCGTAGGCAGATAAAACGTAATACATTATTCTGTTTATCAGTGGAATTGGATAAGGGGCTGGGAGTTTCGGTGCTATGGGACCTTGCTATATACCTATTTTAGTAAATAGAAGTCGTCTTCTAAATGTTTGTTTTATATTATTTACTTGTGTTATGTCGTGTTCGAATATTATATTAAGCCGCTAGATATCTACATTTTCATGTCTGTGAACTACTTCAATACTAGCAGAGATTGTAATGGTGTAATGGTGGTAGAGCCACGCTGAAAAACTATTATTGGTTTCAGTATGAATGGGTCGGCTCGCCCGGGGTAGTACCACCCTCTCATAGAAAACCGACGTGAAGTAACAGTGCTTGCATTGTTGCGTTTCGTTCGGTCAGTGAGAGCGCCGGAGACCCATTTCCCCTCCCCTCTCCTCTCTCCTCTCCCTTTCCCTCCCCTAACCCTTCCCTCCGAAAGATGGCAATGCACTTGCGACTCCTCTGGGGTTGTTAGTGTCCATGGATGGTGGTGATCACTTAACAGCAGGTGACCCACCTGTTCGTTTGCCACCTATGACATAAAAAAAAAAAAAAAAGATTGTCAATGAGAATTATTATTCAAGTAGTCAAATTCAAATCAAGTCAAATCCAAACCATCAAGGGACTCACTCAAACATATACCCAGATCGTACTTTGAAACGCTACTAAAACATGAAATTATTATTGCCAAACATTTTTGTTATTAATAATAATGTGCCCGATGCAATTTTTATAAATAAAAAATGTAAGTTCAAACCATGTTAAGATAGCTGTAAATTTAATATTATTTTATATAGACATAAAAGAGGGTAAATTAAAAATAAAATGTATAGAATAACTTACCTATAGGTATAGTTTAGCGCAACACTGGCTGTATGATTGATCATACATTATCTTTAGATAGCGATAATTGTGAAATCGCCTGTTATAGATGCATGTATTCAAGATGGCGTCAGTCCCAAGTCATATGTCTACGTTTATTGTTGTTTTTCATTGTTTACGGTGAAATCTACGGAGTGCGTGCACGTTAGCGGCACTGAGGTCGTCGGCCCACATCGGAGTCTCGTAGGTGGCCATTGCTCGCACAACTCCCATGTAGAGTCGGCGGCGCCCAGTACTCGGCCCTCCCTATATTGGAGAGCAATCGGCCAAGCGCCGCCGCCGCCCCTGCAATTCGCGGTCCGAGCCCCGCAAAATGGGGCTCGAACCGCCAGCGCACATCCACGGTGAGGCCCAGTCTGAGTGTGTAACCTAACATTTTGATGGTTTTTTCATGAGCGAAATCATAATGATTTATAATATGTTCATTATAATCTCAAAATATTACAAGATATGCTGTGGGCTTTCCATCGATTAATCAAAAATACTATATTAAATTTAGGCCCTGAAAAGTCATTTATGAACGTCAAATCTACCATCGGTACGGAGGAATCCAGTCATCATGAACAATGGACAAGAAACTCGATTTCTTTTATTTATTCATAATAAATATTGTTACAAATATAGGTAGTTACATTCCTTTTTGATGGGTGCACAGAGAGAGGCGTCATTTCCAGACGTTATCATCGTTCACATATTGATCAAAATCTTTAATCAATCAAGCTTTAGTCTAGGATGCAGGAAAGCTACTTAATGCAATCGATAAAGCATCTTCAGAGCATTGGCAAGCAAGACGATGAAGTCTGCGGTGCTCAGTAAAGCTTAACGATCTCATAAATTATAAGGATGTCTTTTTATGACTAATATGTTTTTTTATGTCTTAGGAGACAAACGAACAGGTGGTTCATCTGATGTTAAGTAATCACCGCCGTCCATAGATACTAGCAACACCAGGGGAGTCGCAAGTGCGTTTTCAGCCTGTGTTAATGGGATGGGGGGAAGAACCTCGACATTGCCAAGGCCTTTGATAGAGTCTGGCACAGAGGTCTTCTTTCGAAGCTTCCAGCGTACGGACTCCCTGACAATCTGTGCAAATGGATCTCTGGCTTTTTACATGAGCGCAGAATTCGTGTCCTTGTCGAAGGATGTGATTCGCAGCTCATGTCAGTAAATGCTGGAGTTTCTCAAGGCTCTGTACTTTCGCCTACTCTGTTTCTTCTGCATATCAATGATACGTTGCCTTTAGGCCATATTCATTGCTATGCAGACGATAGCACCATTCATGAGTCCTATTACAGTAAGCCTTCTTGCGGTCAGGGAGACACAGAAAAGAGACGGCAGGAACTAGTCATTGAGCTCGACCAGTCTTTGCTTCGCATATCAGCATGGGGAGCAAGTAATCTGGTTGAGTTTAATGCCACCAAAACACAGTTATGCGCGTTTACCTGCAAGAGATCCCCATTTACCCCCCTTCCAGCTCTTCAGAACATCTCGCTCGCAGTCTCAATATCTTAGGCATAAATATTCGCAACGACCTCAATGCCAGGGATTATATATAAAGTTTTTGGATTGTACTGTGCTTACCATCAGGCACAGTGCCGTCATTTTGCCGTGCTACAATTTAAAAAAAAACATTATTTTAAATGTAATGAAAATTGAAATTTAATAAAGAATATAATTTCTTAGCTTTAAAAAAAAATCTATCTACCTATTAGAAGGTTCACAAACGTGCAGATATAGCAGATCGCTTTGTGTCGATGTTACAATAGTGAATTTATTCAATATTTTTCCTTTAACTTCTTTGTTGATTCGTTACATAGTAAATATTTAAAGGGGAATCGTCGAAAAATCCAAAGAAAGCTTTTAAGGATTACTTTGTTCGAAGCTTAGTCGGAACGTCGCCGTAAGTAAATCAACGGGGAGCACGATGAATGGTTCGCGAGGTGTGGCCATACTGCAAGCGACGAGCAATACATTAATCTATATCAGTCTGCCACACTAATCTATATCAGGTTGCTACACCAAACTATATCAGACTGCCACATTAACCTATATGAGGCCGCGACACTAATCTATATCAGGCCCCCACAATAATCTATATCAGGCCATCACACTAACATATATCAGTCCGCCGCACTAAACTATATCTGGCGACCATACTAACCTATATCAAACACCACACCAACCTATATCAGGTCGCCACACCAACATATATCAGTCCACCACACTAACATACATCAGTATTTTCGCTTTTCTTTATTTTGTTCCTAGTGACCTGTTTATTGGCCTGAAAGGCCTTTACAACTTCACAGGACTACTAAGGTGAGCACTTCAAGCATATAGCCGACTTTATTTGACAACTAGCCACTAACATATATTAGGCCGTCAAGCTAACATACATCAGGCCGCTATACTAACCTATATCAGGCCGCCATCTTGTCTTGCATTTTACAAAACGCACTGACGACGGATTTGTATGTAAGCGTCAAAATAAATCAGCATCGGTCGCAGTAAAATAACAAAGTGTTGAATTACATTCTTCGTCAATCTTTTTGGCCGCTCCTATTATAGCCTTTATTTCAGGTTTGCGCATAATATAGTCAACAGTTTAATGCACAATAAAATTTAACATATTATTATGAAAATTAAAAATTGGCATTTATTTACCCTTAAGTTGTGTCTCGATGTTATACGTAATATATAATATTACATTTTAATTTGTGTTCTGCATATCTATATTCAGAGCGGTTAACAAGTTTGGTGAGGACTGTAACTCTGTTTATATTTAGCACTATACATCACTATGGTTATATTGCCTAAACTAGCTGTGCCCGCGGCGTCGTCTGCGTTGAAGCTTATGTAAAAATAGTAATTAATAAAGTCATCTGTATTAAGTCCATTTACTTGTTTACTTTTCTCTCGTCGCGTCGTCATTAAAACTACAATAACTTTTGATAGAGTGGACCGATTTTAATGAAACAAACACGAAGTTACTCCAGAGGATATACTTTATGATTTGATGATGATAATGATGATGATGCTGAGGGCTAATTGTTAACCCGGTACTTTAGCAGTGATGCGTGTTCATACAGACAGACAGACAGAAAATGATTGAAATGTATTCTATTACTTATTCCTAGACACCTGCAAACATTTTTTTCACGAAAATCGAGAAAGTACAGACACGTTAGATTTAGAGGTGGTAGAGCCACGTTGAAGCTATTACTGGTTTCAGCATGAATGGGTCGGCTCGTCCGGGGTACTACCACCCGCTTATAGAAAACCGACGTGAAGTAACAGTGCTTGCATTGTTGCGTTTCGTTCGGTCAGTGAGACCGCCGGATAACACACCTCCCCTCCCTCTTCCCCCTTCCCACTACCCCTCCCCCAAACAGAGAGTAGCAACGTACTTGCGACTCTTCTGGTGTTGCAAGTGTCTATGGACGGTGGTGATCACTTAACATCAGATGAACCACCTGTTCGTTTGCCTCCTATGATATAGTTAAGTATTGCGTAGTGAAACGCAAGCGGTAGTTTATAAACTGTTTTATTTTATCATACCTAACACCTCCTTACATAAATAATGGATTAAGTTTTCTATGTGGAAGTGCACGTAGCCTATGTTTGTAATCAATAGGAGAATTTTTGCCGGTGGTGGTAAGGCGGCAGCCTTGGGAGACTGGACATCAACATTATCCTGGACAGTAGTCTCGTTACTCTCTTGATTAGATGTACAGGATACAGAAAATCTATTGTTAGCTACCTGCTTAGGTTGTATTATTTGGTCAATATGCCTTTTTACAGTACTATCTTGTAATTTGACGGAATATGAAGATGTTCTTGGCCACTAACCTGCCCTTCTGTTCATTTATCTTTACTTTTTGTGTAATCTCTAACATACACCTTATCACCTACATTTGCTGAACGTTCTGTGCCACCAGCGCGCTCGATTTGTTTACACTGGTTATCGGTATGACGCCCCTCCGTATCTGGTCGTAGAACATCTAAACGACCCCGCAGCCGCCGACGCAAGCGGTAGTTTACAAACTCTTTTATTTTATCATACATAACAGACATAAAAAAACACGCCTCACTGTGAAAGTACTGTATTCATGATATAACGTTTTCAAGTAAATCATAAAGCATATCTTCGAGTAAAATTAAGCCCTGTTTCATTAAAATCGGTTTAGTCTATCAAAAGTTGTTGTAATTTTAATGACGACGCGACTTAAGTATGAGAGAACAGTAGATAAGTAAATGAACTTAATACATTCAGATGAGTTTATTAGTCACTGCTTTGTACATCAGGTTACACACGAAGTCGCGGGCACTGCTAGTCTTATAATATATGTAATTAGTATCGGAGAACAGCTCGGAATGAAACTGACCGATTATGCTTACCTGTTTGAATGCAAGACGGGATGATGATAAGGAGATATTCGAGCGAGTATCCGATCAGTATAACTGGAGTGCGTACAGGCGCGGGCTATAAAACACAGGCCTCATGCTCCATTACATGGGCTCCGAAGATTTACTTCCAAGAAATTTTCCTTAACAACTCACAAACTTCGCCTTCCTCGGATCTATATGACCGAGTAAATCGACTATACGGTATTTTTATTAAGTTTCGCATTTCACACAGACTATATTTCGCCAGCGGCTTCTCTCGCATTTGCATGACATAGTTTAAATAAGATAAAATATTAAAATAATCGCTTCCTAATAATGCCATTAATACCATGTGATGAATTCAATATTCTAACAGCATGTTAGTGGCTCCCTTGTTTAAAGTTTCCAGGTAGTTTTGGTAGCATCTCAGAATTTATGCTCCGTGGTATTGTTTTCCATCCACTTCACCTGTGCACAAAAAGTCAATATTAAGTATAACATATTTTCAAGCTACTTCAAAAAGTTTTCTCTAATCGGATGTTGTTTTTTAAATGTTTTTTACTTAAAAACCACGTCATTGACTTGGAACATTTAATATATCAAAATGACATCTCACGGTATTTGTGATCGAACTACTCGGAAACAGCTGGACCTATTTTTATGAAATTTTAAAAGTATATTTGGTAGGTAGGAGAATAGTTCGTAAAGTATATCTTATATCTTAAGGTGTTTATGGTGTCCCTATCCATATATTTTTTTTTATTTTTTAGACAATTTTTCCTTTTTTTATTTGCCATCAAAAATACCTATATTTTATAATCCCATTTTATATTCGTGATTTTAGTATTTTTGTATGAAAAATATCCAAAATTCAGTGATCGTTCGTATTAAAAAAAAAAACGAAATAATGTTGTTATTGGATGACAGATGTCGCTAAGTCCGTCTCACCAAACTTTCATCCACACATGCGTAAGTCATTCGTTAATCAAAATAGGTATTTGTTTGAGTGAGTACCTGAATCGTTAGGTTTCACAATTGGAAACGGTGGGAGTCGCTATAATCGGGTTCTAGCTATTTTAATACTTTTCGAGTTTGGAAATACAATTGGAACCGGTAGCTAACCGAGTTCACGCAGACGAAATTGCGCGGGTTAGCTAGTTAAAATATTATTATTGTTAATGTATTCGAAACTACAATTGCATCTATAAATTTTATTGTGTAAAACCACAATAATGATCATTATCATCATCATCAGCCCGTAAGAGATCGCAGGACCATAGACCTATTCCCGAAGGAAAGTATGGGCATAATCACCACGCCACGACGTATTGGCGATATCAAACTATGACAAATTCAGCATTCTATATTTTCCACCTGGTATACAACAACAATACAACAGGAATATTTTGATGGTGGTAGAGCCAGGCTGAAGCTATTACTGGTTTCAACATGAATGGGTCGGCTCGTCTGGGGTAGTACCACCCTCTCATAGAAAACCGACGTGAAGTAACAATGCTTGCATTGTTGCGTTTCGTTCGGTCAGTGAGAGCGCCGGAGGCCCACCTCCCCTCCCCTCTCCTCTCTCCTCTCCCTCTCCCTCCCCTAACCCTTCCCTCAAAGGGTGGCAACGCACTTGCGACTCCTCGGGTGTTGTTAGTGTCCATGGACGGTGGTGATCACTTAACAGCAGATGACCCATCTGTTCGTTTGCCACCTATGACATAAAAAAAAAAAAAAGGTTTAGGATTCGTCACAAAGTTATAGCTCACTGTCACCCGATAGTATCACCAATTTAAATTAGTAATTGTATATTGTTTTGGGGTGTAAAGGGTGTAGAATAACATCTAAGACTTGAGACATCCAAAACCACACCTGCACGTGGTGCACCCTGCGGAATAACGAACGAGGCAATGGTGAAAAAGGGGTGGTAGGGTTTTACAACCTCACTGGGTCGCAACCACCATATATATGGCGAAAAAGCCCGTTATAGTGATTCGCTTCTGCGGGTCGCGTTTCGGGATCAGCCTGTGTATATCCAGCTTTTCGCAGGCCGGCATGACAGCGGCGACCGGCGATGTATAGTATGTCATTCGGTGGTCGCCATTTTAGATTGTACTGTGCTTACCATCAGGCACAGTGCAGTCATTTGGCCGTGCTACTATAAAAAAAAAAACACGAATTCCGTAAAATTCGTTTGGGTGATATCGGAGTTGGAAGCTGTGAAGAACGATTAGACATTCAACTATACTGCGTTAGTGTAAGATTCTCACTATACAAAACGTTATGCCTTTAAAAGAAACTATAATCAAAATCACAAATACTTAATTTAGTTTAGGCGCTGAGAAGGCGCTTATGAATATCAAAGCTACCACCGGTTAGGAAAATAACCCACTCATCGAGAAGAATTGGCGCTAAACTCGATCTTATTTATCTTGTTATGATACATATTTTTCATATTACAAACATTGATAGTTACATTACATTACAAAGGTCGGCATGAAGTACTATTATAACATACCTTTACCAAAACCTACTTTATATACAAAACTTTTAACTCCGTAGACATTAACATACTGTAACTTATTGTATAACTTACAAAGCTGGATAAAAGTATTAGCGAGTATACGAGACAGTTACTTCTTAACAATATTTTTGTTAAAAAAGTTTTTCTTTACAAAGAAACGAAGCGACATCTCGCGCGTAATGATATGTGTATTCTTACGTATTTTTTCATTTGTTTATTATGATATTTTTACCACGCTTTTTTTTATCACGCTTTTATTAGCTTCACCTGTATGTATGTATGTAACCGACCCCTATGAGCTCTATTTTGTCCTACTTTGAACGATCAGATTTAATTCAAACTTTGCACACCTGTCAAATGTCGATGAAAATGCAAAAATCCGATTTTTTTTTTTAATAATTTAACTAAGAAATTAAAAATAAATAATAGTTTAAAAAAACTAAAAATCACGCTTTAAAAAAAAAATGATAATGACCTCCAGATATCAGTATTATTATCATTTTTTTGTCACTTTTTACAAAAATATACATTTATTTCTAATTTACACTATTCTTAATCCAAATTTATTAAATTTTATTTTGTGTTTTTTAGATGGATTTTTTATGAAAGCATTTTTAGTATTTTTAAACTATTATTTATTTAGTGTCTTACGTCTTATGCGAAGGTATATATTTTATATATTTTCACGTGTTATCTCTTTATCATGACATATTATATAACAAAATACCCTGCCCCGTCTGTCTGTCTGTTCGCGATAAACTCAAAAACTACTCAACTGATTTTCATTCGGTTTTCACCAGTAGATAGAGAGATTCATGAGAAAGATTTATGTGTATAACTTACCTAGGTTTTTTTAGTATCAGGGCGGGACAACACCAACTGGGCCCGCTAGTTATGTATAAATTGTCTTTCACAGAAATTCGTCTCGTATTTGATTTATTGTAGTACTAGTTGATACATACAACTCTCCGTTGTTTATTATCTAAACCATATTTTTTACTTGCTTAACTGACCACCCGTTGCTGTAGTTTGGTTAAAATAAAAATTGATATACAAAAACCGAGGTTACGGAGTAAATATATTAACAGAACACGTGTACAATAAAATAAACTGAAGTTGCAAAATAAATTCAAAATTCAAAACGTATCGCCATCTATAAGATATTTATACCAGTCAGTCCTATAGTTTTCTGTCAATGATCTAATTCAAAACGTCATCTGTTTAAAATTGATGAAGCTTACAATTAAAAACAATAATCAATATTGACAATCATTTACTTTTAATTCAAAGATATTTCTTTTCTAATCTTTTTAGACTTTTGAAGTGTTTATAAAAAACGTATTTTGTGAAAACTTCAATCACTTTATATTCAATTAAGATATCTTGATTTTTTTTGATAAGGACCTAGTATTAAAGCATCAAACTTTAAAAAGAAATTGATCCTAATCGATAATCGTAATGCGCACACAATCGTATAACTCTATATATATATATATGTAATCATATTCCAATTGTCAATTATAAAATTAATTAATTATACGAACAAGAGAATCTTATAAAGCTCAATAGATAATTTCGTTTCTCATTTGTTTGAATCAGCTAATGGATTTGGTCAGATTTGAAAAATTAATTTACCATTTATATCCTATTTACCGAAGAAAATAACAAATTATATAACACTACACTATAAAGATAAGGAGGGGAGCAATTACCGGACAAAACGTAGAGTATAAAGTACGTGGTAGTAAGTGGTGGCGGATGTAGCCCACAAAATATTACATAAAATTGTAAAAGGACTTTTTATTTTATTTGGGTATACAGAAGCGTTCTATGGATAAGATATTCGGTAATAAGCTACTGCTACTAGTAGAAGTGTGATACGGTAAACAAAAGTCGAGGCAGTTATTACCGATAGAAGTGAAAACTTAAAACAGTGGAATAAATGTGTTCTATTTTGATTTTTTTAATTAATTACAGTGTGTATTTACATGAGCCTAGGTTTTTACATCTATTGTCACTCGAGCAGTAGTTATATACCTTTTTATATAGTTTATTAATTAAATATATGATGGGATGCTTGTGCATGAGATTTTTCTCAATACAAAATATCAATATTAGATGTCGACAAGCCGCTTTACTACGTATCGCTAGTCTGACACAAGGGCAATACGGTCGATCACGCTTACCAGCATGTCGCTGACGCGAAACCATATGTTTATCTCCTGCTAAATAAAATAACGCACAACGAGCTTAAAAAAGTTTTCACTTCATTAATATTTAACAGAGTAATTAAAATATCGAGTAGCTAATAAAATTACAAATGAATTCTGATAATTTTAATGTTCCATGAAAATAGTGGTCCTCGTGTTAGAACTTTCCATGGAGTTTCTGTGACATCTCAGAACTCATGCACCATAGTATTTATTTATTTACATGTGGATATAGCAACAGTCAACAGTCAAGCACGATAATACAATAACAATAATAAAATATAGTAAACTAAACTGAAGACCTAAAACGCTTTATCACATAGAAACTTAACTTACATTATCATTACATAGTATAAAACAAAGTCTCCTACCGCGTCTGTCTGTCTGTCTGTTCGTGACAAAACTCAAAAACTACTGAAAGGATTTTCAAGCGGTTTTCACCAGTCGATAAAATGATTCATGAGGTACGTTTTGGTATATAATTTGTCAAGGTTTTTTTTCTATAATCTTGGCGGGACAACGTCTGCCGGGCCCGCTAGTTAATAATAATAAAAAATAAAATAAATAATAGTAAATACTGCAAAACATTAAACTTAGAGAAAAAAAATAGAATAAGAATAAACGAACAAAAGTGAAAATGAACTAATTTATGAAAACTAAAATTAACACAGTATGATTTCACACCCACTTCAATTGTAACTAACTGAAATATACTACATAAAATACCACCGATATTACAAGATACAGTGTTCAATAACACAATATTATGAATAAAATACAAAATCTAATACATGACACACTAAGATCTCGCCAAAAACTCCAATTTATAGTGATAAGCGGATCGCTGTCAGTGAGACCGCGCCCGTAAAATCGCTCGAATTAAATTAATTACCGTAGCAAAACGGCGCCTAACTCCTGTTTAGGACCTCTTAAAACTAATCCGAGGATTTGTTCGGCGAATAATTTCACTTTGACTCTATGTAATTGGTTTCTCTGAGTATCGACGAAACTATGTAATTGGGAACCGAATTAGTTTGATAGTCGCGGAGTCCCTCTCCCTTCTCTGCCACACCGTAAGAGTACGTTCTCGACAAACAACTAACGACGCTTGGCAGAACAATATTCTATTAGCTATTTAGTAAAGCATTACAATCATTAAAGACTAAGTTTCAGGTATTTGGTATCTTAATTTTACCCTCCCAATATATTCTTGATAATCTTATGTATGTCCGCAAAAACTTAGATAAGCTAGCCTTAATAAACAACACAATTTAAATACTATAAATAGTAACAAATTGATCGGTCCATGTTTCAGGCTCACTAAGACCAATAGCCGCTTTTTAGGTAATAGTCTTAGGTTTTATAACAAAGTCCCAAAGCACTTTACTGATTTACCGGATATTGAGTTCAAGTACTGTGTCAAGCAGACTTTAACATATGAAAGATGGTGCCGTCTAGAAGTAACGCCAATCTCTGTGTATCCACCAAAGACGAATGTAACTATCTAAGTTTGTATGTAATATGTATCATGAAAAGATATATTAGATCCGAGTTTCCTGCCGGTTCTTATCGATGACTGGGTTGTTTTCCAAACCGGTGGTGGCGTTGATGTTCATAAGCGCCTTCTCAGGGCCTAAATTGAATAAAGTTTTTTTTTATTACTATCAATTTCTGTTCGTCTTATATCAATATAATCAAAGCTTAAGCTTCATTTCAAGACTCAAACTCAAGTTCTTCGAAGCACCAGTGAGGTATCGATAGCCTTTTTTTTAGTTGTAGTCGATTTAGACATCGTAGTCGGAGAAGAAAACTATAGTATGATAGTAGGGTTTTGTGTAAGCCCGAATGATTCATTTTATTGAAGTGAAAATTTCTTTAGGCGCGCTGAGCGATATTTTTGGCAGGAGATAAATTTGTAATTTCGCATCATGTCATGCTACGTAAGTATGACCAGTCGTATTACGCTTGCGCAGCGTGCATCAGGCTAGCGACACGTAGTATAGATACCTGTGTACATGTAATATTGATATTTTGCAGTTCATCATACGTTTGATTGATAAATAGACTTTATAAAAATATATATAATTATTGCTCCGAGTGCCGATAGATATGGAAACCGCGCTAATGTTAATAAATTTCAATACACAAATTCAGAAATTTAAAATATTGTCATTCACACTATAATTGGTATGAGAAATCAAAAGGGAACACATTTATTTCATTGTTTAAAGTTTTCACTATTGTCGGCAGTCATAAGTATTGCCTCAACTTTTTTTCAAATATTTTTGTTAGGTTTTTAGTGTTAGACCACAATCTTACCTGATGCATAATGAATATGTGATCTAAGATGGTAAAACATGAACTTCTAAGTAACTCTAAACATAAGTTAGAAGCCCGTTAAACTTACAGGGGGAATTCAAGTATAGCTGCTATAAAACTCCTATAGAAACTTGGTGATAGATTTGCCACTTGAAATAAATAGCTAATCAGGCTAGTATTTTTTTGTCCACAGTCTAATCTAATGTTAAATGACTATGTTCCAAGATGGTAAACTTGATCGGGGAAACTTATTTCGGATGGCTTATAGCAGACCAACGGCCGTAGCTAGTATTGACCAACAGCTCACTTGTACATACAGGAACCCGATGGATGTAGCCTATGCACTGAGACAAGTATACGACGGTATATACTCACCGCAACCGATAGTGAGATCTCTGAGCATAAAGGGCTATCAGGGCGAACAAATATCCTCACACACACCCGACACTCTCTTCCTGGTACACACACAAGAAGAGAAAAAAGCCCTGATAAACAAGGGCTAAGGGGCAGGGGAAGGACCGCGTGTTCTGACAGTCCACGAATCTCAGGGATTGACCTTCAAATCGGTGGTGATCCTGCAAATCAAGGGCAGAAGGATGCAAATCCACGATAGTGTTTCACACGCTATAGTGGCAATATCCAGACACACTCACACCTGTGTCTTCTATACCGACGGGACTGATGACGCAGTTAGTAGGTTCATCCATCGGGCCATGGACGCTCCGGCGCGGCATATTGTGGTTTATTACTTAAAGATGGCGATAGAGGACTGGAATGAAAAAGGCAAAAACGTCTAAAACAGTTTAATATATATATATAAAACTACCCAATACGATTACTCACAGCTCACCCAAAACTCACAAATACGATTTTTAACTTACATATTAAATAAAACGATAGCAAAAAAATTGTGCGGACCGAAGGTCTGCAGATAAGAAGGGGAAAAAAAGATGGTAAACACGGTAAACGTAGAGGGACTGGCTCTCAAGAGCAGCTGCCTGAACACAGTCATAGGTTCTTGTTCATTGATTTTAAACTCGAGGATGGTAGCTACTCAAAAGAGCTTAGAAAGAGTCCTATCACTATGCGACTACTCTTAAATTTATTATCTTAAATTGATTATCTTATATAAGCACCTATAAGCGTATTAGATAATAAACCGTATGGTCCTTTAGTATCTCGTGAGATTGTGGCAAATTTTTTAAATGTACAAAAACTAAAAAGAGAAACAAATATTGATGTAAGTTGTTCAATTGATAACCAAACATCGTTTGCTCGTGATAATTCTTGTTTAACACTTCATACCACATTATTTATTTTTTATTTATTTATCAGACCATAAGTGGTGGTGCTTCCTTCGATCGAAAACCACCTGTGATGCGAATCAAATGCAAGGTCAGCGAGAGAAACTAGTAGCGAATATTGTGATCACTCACCGGCTGGTTTGGTCTCTTCCGGCTGGTTCGAGGCTCGATGCCGGTGGTCGGCGCCGACGAATTGCGATGGTGCAAAATAGGTTACGGCGAAACGAGGAGTGCGATTCCTTTAAGGCGCACGTATTTCGCATGCGATGTGCGCGATCGAACTGGCCCGGCGTCACAATCGCCGCGAGCGGTCTACAAACAAAATGCTACCACCCTCGCTGACACAATTTTTCCTAATTGACGATTTACGCGGCCGCGACAACAAGGGACTACAAAAACAAATTATATACTAATACATAACAAAGTACTAAGTTAAAAAAAACTATATTAATGTGTTTAATACCAACTTGTATGAATATGAAATAAGACGAAAATCACAGTATTAAACAACAGCCGAAATCCTACGCTATAGACACATATAGATACAATGATAGCATTGACATGTATCTATATTAACAATTTGATTTTGCAGAATTAAAAATAAAAGTTCTCTACTCACCCCTCAAACCAGTTGTCGAGATAAGAGAGAACTTTCAAACGATTAATCACGGACTAATTAATATCTGAAACATTCCATCAACTAGTTAAAGTTTAGGATTCCATTCGAGTTGAATTATTTTAAACTCATAGAATTCCTTCGTATCTCAATTACACCCACTTTCGTATCTTATGCCGTGTGTTTTGTTGGAGTTATCAGATATATTAGACACTAGCTGTGCCTGTGACTTCTACGCGTGGAACCCGATGAACAAGACAGAGACTTTTTTTTTATACCACGACGGTAGCAAACCAGCATGCGGGTCGCCTGATGTAAAGCGGTCACCGCAGCCTATGGACGCCTGTAACAACAGAAGTGTTACACGCGCGTTGCTGACTCTTTAAATAACCTATTTATTTTATTTGACTACTACTGAAGTCTGTACTGTCTGTAAGTCTGTCTGTACTAACTAATGAAGTCATCTGAATGTATTAAGTCTAATTACTATATACTTTTCTGTCTTACTTCAGTCGCATCTAAATCAAAATAACTTTTGATATAACTGAACCGATTTTAATGAAACAAATACTAAATGTAACTCGAAGATATACTTTATAATATTCTTAGTAAGGTTTTATCATGAACGCAATATTTTAATAGTGATGTGTGTTCATACAAATAGACAGTTAGACAGACAGACGTTTATAAAAATGATTGAAATGTATTTTGTTATTTATTCCTACACATTGTAGGTGTACTACAATCCGACCCACAGAAACGTCCACGTGAAGTAACAGTGCTTGCATTGTTGCGTTTCGTTCGGTCAGTGAGAGCGCCGCATACACAACTCCCCTACCCCTTCCCACTTCCCCACACCCCTTCTCCCTAATACAGGCTGGAAACGCACTTGCGACTCCTCTGGTGTTGCAAGTGTCTATGGATGGTGGTGATCACTTAATATCAGGTGAGCCACATGTTCGTTCGCCTCTTATGATATAAAAAAAACCAGCAACTTTTTTTTACAAAAATCTAATCAGTACAGACACGTTAGATTTACATTCTTATTATATGTGTAGACTAGCGGGCCCGGCGGACGTTGTCGTGCCCTGATTATTAAAAAAACCGTTGAAAAATTATATACCTAAACCTTCCTCATAAATCACTCTATGTAGTGGTGAAAACCGCATGAAAATCCGTTCAGTCGTTTTTGAGTTTATCGTGAACAGACATACGCGGCAGAGGACTTTGTTTTATACTATATAATGATATAGAATAGATGAAGATTTAGTATAAAATTGGATATCACCCATTTGCTACTGTTTTAATGAGATTAGCGATTTGTTTGTTGCCATTTTTTAATAAAGACAATTTCACTCGAAACGGTAAATATATTTTTAATTAATTTAAATTAAATGTCCATTTCGTTTACAAGCCCCGTAGTATAAAAGATAAAATGGATTATAGCAGATGAGGATTCTTTAGACCTGTTTTAATTTTGGTATACGTGTAGATTATACCTATCATTTAATTATTGTAAAAAAGGAGATAAGAGATATGTTTATTACTTACCAATACTTAACTGAACAACTCATCTATAAGAGTTATAAAACTTTATTCATTTAACTGTATGTTACCTCAATTCTTTTGAATTACGCGACGGATTATCAAATCAAATAAAAAAACCTTATTCAATTTAAGCCCTAAAAAGGTGCTTATAAAAGTCAAAGCTACCACCGGTTTGAAAAAACAACGCAGTCATTGAGAAGAACAGGCAAGAAACTCGATCTGATTTTTCTTTTCATTATACCTGTTTTCACAAACATCGATAGTTATATTCGTTTTTGGTGGATGCAGAGCGAGGATTGTCATTTTCCGACGTCACCATCGTTCATATATTGATCTACCCTATAATAGTTCGAGCAAGTTCGAGCAATTTATAATATGAGGCCTCACGAATCATTGAAGACTAAGTTTCAGGAATTCGGTATCTTAACTCTGCCCTCCCAATATATTCTTGATAATTTAATGTATGTCCGCAAAAATTTAGATATACTGGATCTGGTAAAAGACCAGCATAATTTAAATACTAGAAACAGCAACAAATTGGTCATTCCATGCATCAGGCTCACTAAGTCCAAAAACTGTTTTTTAGGTCTATTACCTGTTAGGTTTTATAACAAAGTCCCAAAACACATTACCGATTTGCCGGATAGTGAGTTCAAGAACCATGTCAAGCGGGTTTTATATCTAAAGGCTATTATAGGGTGGATCAATATGTGAACGATTGTGACGTCTGGAAATGACGCCCCTCTCTGTGCATCCATTAATAACGAATGTAAATATTTATGTTATTGTAAAAATATATAACATGAAAAGATAAACCAGATCGAGTTTCTTGCCGGTTCTTCTCGATGACTGGGTTATTTTGCGAACCGGTGGTAGCTTTGACGTTCATAAGCGCCTTTTCAGAGCCTAAATTGAATAAAGGATATTTTGATTTTGAATAGTCCTTAGACATTAAACCCGCTTGACATGGTGCTTGAACTTACTATCCTGCAAATCGGTAATCTGCTTTAGGACTTTATTATAAAACCTAACACTATTACCTAAAAAACTGTTATTGGTCTTAGTGATCCTGAAACATGGAATAATTACCAGTTTTTTATTGTTTCTAGTATCTAAATTATATTGGTATTTTACTAAATCCACCTTATCTAAGTTTTTCATAATATTTTCACTATCGTATAGAAATTTTCTTGTAGAATGTTTTATATGCATAACACATGTACATTACATTCATAAATAATCGGGAAAATTTGACATATTTTAACGAAGTCTTTAAAAGGCGTATTTGTTCATATAAATGAACGTAAATAGTTGTTGTTAATAATATCTCAAAGAAGCCCTGTCTAGACCAAATCAACTATATAGATAAGAAGTCAAATACGTAAGGTTTAAAACGTTATTATACCTAACTGAACCTAAAAAACAAACTGGAATCGTGCATGTGGGTTGTGTACGGATGTACGTAAATAAGGGTCGTAAGATTTGAGCCGGGTTCGGGACTAAAGAAGTTTGTTTGTCACTCCGGTGTCCCGGACGAGGCTCGCGACCGCCCGGAATGCACTATTTATCATTCCGAACCCGCGCTACCTCTGCCAACTCACACAATATACAACTCTATCATACTATATTATTATACTAGCTGACCCGGCAACGCGTTGCTGTAGATCAGTTATTACATGTTGAATTCAATAAAACACGTGCACCATAACATAAATTCGAGTTGAAAAAGAAATTCAAAATTTAAACGTGGCATCATCTGTGAGATATCTATAACAGTCGATCCTACAGTTTTCTCTCAACAAACTAATATAAAGCGCCATCTATTCGAGACCGATGACACTTATATTTAACAACAATGATCAACATTGACAATCATTTAACTTGTAATAAAAAAATATTAAGGATAAAATTGGACTATATTATATATAGTTGCTATCGCTTTCATGAAGATCGGTTGAGTAGTTTTGGAGTTCATCGTGGAGGATAAACATCATGACACTCGATTTTTATATATTTAAGGTAGTACTCCTGCAAATATCGTACTTGTACACGATAAAGAAAAAAATAGGATGTGACGAAAAGACATACGATAAAAGTGAAACATTTACATTATAAGGAAAGTTTTTTATTACTAACCAATCACTTTTGAATAGCATAGATTGTGTAGACTGATCGCCAAACTACCTGAGTGCAGTACACGCGACCACGAACTATGAGAAACAAAACGAGAAGAACGTACATCTCACTGTTCTCCAATACCCGAAGGCAAGCGAGACACTGCTACCACTCTACCTGACACAGTATCTACCCACACCACTTTTCGCCACACAAAAAGTTTGCGGTTCAGATTTTCAAATTGTTGTTCCTACTCATGTCATAGAAGTTATGGGAAGAGAATATGTTCTAGACGTCAATAAAGAAATTAGTACACAAACCAGGATTAACCAAGAACCAAGATTAACTTAAAGAACCAAGAGTAAAATTAATTTAATGTCAGTGTTCGGAAAGTAAAAAAAACGTAGTAATAGCGCGAGCTATGTCAATGTAATGGTGTCGCCATCTGTTTCCATGTTGCTAAACTAATTTAAAAATATAACAATAATGTATTTTTCTTTTTTCGAAACACTCTGTGTCCTTATAAGGACTAATGGAATTACAACTTATATCATCTCGACAAGAGACCAATATCTATTTTGTATGTATTTCTATTCTCACTGAAAATATGTAGAGTGATATTAAACAATATATTAGATATAAAAATGATAAATTTTCATACCATTTGACTGTCTACCATAAAGGGGGTGTGAGGGGTGTCGAATAACATCATATGACTTGAGACACCCAAGCCAACCTCACCTGCACGTGGTGCACCCTGCTGAATAACGAACGATGCAATGGCAAAAGCGGGGAGTTAGGGTTTTACAGACTGACTGGATCGCAACCACCATGTATATGGCGAAAAAGCCCGTCATAGTGATTCGCTTCTGCGGGTCGCGTTTCCGGATCAGCCTATGCATATCCAGCTTTTCGCAGGCCGGCATGATATATCGCCTTTTACGATACCCACGGGAAGATATGGGGTGGTGCTATTGTACTCTGCTTGCACCGCACGAGTAAATGTGCCGTAGCGTAAACGGTTGTCAATAACAATAATAACAAATGCACGGGAAGTCGCAGCCACATCTAGTATCTTGATAAGCTTTCTCATGAGATGCCCAATAATGTATGGTTAGAGAATATATATTCCAATTCCTGTCATTGACCTTTACTTATATGTAACTGTATATCGCAATTTGAACACGACAACTGTGTATTTAGATTCAAAATTGAATTGTAAATAGTGTGTCTTTCATTCCTCTTTTTAAAGTAGACTAAATTACGTCTATATAATGAGTCACACCACTGTTATTAACAAGTTATCACCACTAGTTTCTGTCTCAAGCGAGCTCTTCGAATTGTACACGAATTAGAACTATTTAATAATGTTTTTGAAGTGAAATCTTCTTTAGCCCGTTGAGCGGTTTTTTTGGCAGCACAAAAACTATAGTTTCGCACCAGCGACATGGTAGTACACGTGACCGACTGTATTGCATTTTCATCAGACCAGCAACGTGTGTGAACGGCCTGTGTAAATCTAATATTGACTTTTTGTATTGAGATTGTGCAGCGTACTATAACTTTATTATTTAATAAACTATATAAAAATATATGTAATTATTGACCGGAGTGCCAATAGATTTGAAAACCAGAATAATGATAATAATTTAAATACAAAAATTATGAAATTCAAATAATTGTTACTATAATAAATTTAAAAATCCAAAAGAAAACACACTTATTTAATCGTTTTGCGTTTTCACTTCTTTGGGCAGTCTTTATGACTGCCCCGATTTTTTTTTAAAATACTGGCATGGCAAAATGACTGCAGTGTGCCTGGTGGTAAGTACAGTACAATCCAAAACCAATGGCGACCACCGCGAGACACACTATCCATCGCCGGTCGCCGCTGTCATGCCGGCCTGCGAAAAGCTGGATATGCACAGGCTGATCCCGAAACGCGACCCGCAAAAGCGAATCACTATGACGGGCTTTTTCGCCATATACATGGTGGTTGCGACCCAGTCAGGCTGTAAAATCCTACCACCCCGCTTTCGCCATTGCCTCGTTCGTTATTTAGCAGGATGCACGACGTGCAGGTGAGGTTGGCTTGGATGTCTCAAGTCTTAGATGTTATTTGACAGCCCTTACACCCCTGATTTTTTTTTGTCTAAGATTTTGATCATGTACATTACGTTCCAAAGGATTTTCGTCATCCAGAGATTAAAAACAAACAAAACATTTCCCCGTCACATTTAGATAAATAATAACAGACTTAATGAACTTCATAATAGCAACTGTTTAAATTTCAAAGAAAATTTGTCTCAAATTAAATGTTCGCAATATATTCGGGGAGTAAATTGAAAACAAGCCCTCCCCGACTACCGGAGGGTGAGTTAATAAATTAACTCGCCCCTAAAGATCACAGTTACTCCACGAAGATAATGATATCTGCTATAATGGAACGCTATTAACATAATAACGACTTAACGGTTATAACAGGCCCAGCGCTACCGTCGCTGTCGCCTCCTTTGCCGCTTTTGGGTCTAGAACGGCTTGTCCTGACGTTATTATGGCTAAGTTTGAACTAATTTATATAACAGATTATTCCTCTTACATTATACTAGCAATTTGCTGTGCCTTCATATGAGTTTTCTATGTAACAATTATTTTATATAAGAATTATTTACAGAAAAAGGACGAATTTTCATACAAGCTTTATTTCTCTATTTCACCACCTTAGTGGCTCAATTTCTAAAAATGCATGCTTAGTACTCACGTACAGTGGAAAAGCCAATAGCATGAACGTTCCTAGCCCCAGAAGTTTGATAGGCGTTGATATGTCAATAGGTTAGTATTTTATACATGGGTGTGTGTAATAAGTCAATTTTTTTATGCTCTCCACTCAGCTTACCGTGGGATAGGTTTACAAACATCTTGTCAAAGGTCAAGCTCAGAATTTAAATTCTATAACGTCCATCAACTTATTAAATTCCATATAAATAACAGAGAAAAGAGTTTTTTTTATCTGCGCAAGCTATGACGAAATTTTGTTCTTAATAAAATAAATGTATATTCTTATTTCGGCATTGAATTTTGAAAAAAATTAATCCATTAATTCAAATTTCTATTATCAATTTTAAATTATTATAAGGTCTTAAAATTTGAATTTTGCGTAATCTTTGCATTTTTCGTCTAAAGTATTGAAGATCCGAGAAACAGTTAAAGGTAATTTTGTTGTACGTTTAATACACTATGAATAAATACTTATACCTAATTTTTGTATCAGATATATAGAAGATCTATTCAAGCTTATTAGTTAACTTCGATATTCCTTTAATACCAATGTATTGTTTTATATTGAACTAGCGGGAAATGGGAACTGTATGGAAATATGTTATGTAGTTTTTGAGTTTATCATGAACAGACAGATAAAAAGACGTGGTAGAGGACTTTGTCTTATAATATATAGTGATGTTGAAGATATTAAATATTATTATTGTAGTCAAATGATAAAAACTATAAAGTTAAAAAAATCATATCATCCACGAGTCAAAGCGTTTGAAGTCTCTATGCCCCATACTTCACGGTCTTTACGTCTACAATATACTTTGTATACAACTGACTACAATTTTACCAATAAAAAAAATACAAAAAGAAATACAGATAATAGTATAAATATATTAAGCATGTACAGAAAAATCTTTGCAGCTTTTATTATTGCTGAATTTCAACTACTGAAGAACTTTTACTTATTATATTTCAGGAAAATTTTCAACTCTCACGGTAGATTAAGCTATACAAAAAAAACAATTTCGTATTGTAATATTCGTGCAAAGCCACGGACGGATACGATTGGCTCGTGAAAACTAATTTGACACGTCACAATCTATGATACGTCGTGTATAACATGAAGTTGGGAGCAGATGAATGTAGTGACGCCACGCGGAACCGATGTCACTCCGCTGTCAAATTGTATCACGTTCGCATAACGGCGGTAGGCGGGGATCGGCTTGTCAGCTCGGTGCTTGTCGCTTTATATTATCTGTGACTATATTTCCATGACGGAATCAACTGCACACTTGTGGAATAAAAGATATAAATCTATGTTCATACAATTTGCGTTTTTAACACTTGTTATTGGTTTTGAAAAGTTCTTTAGCCGCGTTGAGCGATTTTTTGGCTGACTTATAGGTTCGCGTTGGCAACATGCTAATGAAGCGTTACTAACATGCTCGTCACCTATTGTATTACACTTGTATCATCAGTCTAGCCATGCGTAGTATATCGGCATATGTTTGATTAATCAATAAATTGTATAAAAATGTATATAATTATTGCTCCATGTGGCAATAGAAGTGAAAACAAGACTTATGTTCTTTATTTCAATTTAAAATAATGCAAATGACTTCAAAATATAAAAAGAACATAGTTTTTCCATTGTTATGAGTTTTCACTTCTGTAAGCAGTCTTTATCGTAGCCTCAATATTTTTTCTGCAATTATGAATACATTTTACAATTCTGAATATTGGTTTTATTGTTTGACTCTAATTTCACCCGCTATTTTTATCAAAATCAAAAATACTTTATTAAATTTGGGCTCTGAGAAGGCACAAAACCCACTCATCAACAAGAACTGGTAACAAACTTGATCTGGTTTACTTATTCACCTTACATAGCATAATACCTAATACATATTATTTTAAGAACATACATAATTATAGACATAGATTTATTACATTCGTTAAGCTGTAAAGGCCCGTTAGGTCAATTGGTTTAAAATTTTCTATTTGTCAGTCTTGTCCTTTTATAAAACGTATAGCGTGAAGATAAAACAAATAGAGATTGTTATCATAAGCGTCACTCACAAGGTTACAATTGTTTAGTAAAAAGTACAAAGTTGAATTCACAACAGCGTCAAGCTGTCCGTCTGTACAAAGAAATCCTTCCCTCGTTGTGGTTGTGCCCGGTTTATTACGAACATCTGTTGACCCACATCAACCCCTGCCTCGCGTCTCCTCTGGAAAATAATATAGTTCTTTATACTATTGTGTTTTGTTATTATAAATTATACAACAATTATACAATATTTTTTCCATCTCTAATTTTTACGCCCATCTATCGCATGTCACGTTACCACCGGCGAGTGGCCGTAGAGTAGGCGTAAAATTAAAGGCGCTCAGCAGAGCAACAAAGGCCAATATGGCAGCGCCCATGACTCAATTCAAAATTATTCAACGATTGAAATTAGCATTGAGCTCAGATTTTAACATGCGTCTACCATCTGAATGATTGTATTTACTATAGCTGACCCGTGCCCACTTCGTTGGGCTTTTTTCTAGAACTCAATCATATATCTCATCGTTAAGGCAGCGTTCGTAAGAAACGTTTTACCATTTTTTCTCCAACTCCCCAGATATTACCCCCTACAACCTCACAAACTTGACCTCTTTATGATATTAGTAAAGATAATATAATTAGTTACTAGCTTCTGCCTGTGACTTAGTACATGTGGAATGGTTATTTTACGGTAAAACGCAGCGGAAGCTCTGAAAGGGAAAAAGTATCCCGATTTTGCAACATTCTTCATTGCTGCTCCGCTCCTATGGGTCTTAGCGTGATGATATATAACCTATAACCTTCCCTGATAAATGAGCTATATGACACTGAAAGAATTTTCCAAATCGGACCAGTAGTTCCTGAGATTACCCCCTACAACGTCACAAACTCACAAACTTTACCTCTTTATAATATTAAGTATAGATGTAATAGCTATACCCGTAACTTCGTCAGCGTGGAACCTAATTTAAAAAAAAAACAGTGATTATTAAAATCTTCTGAATATATTAAGTCCATATTTACTTTTCTCTGGTACTTAAGTCGCGTCCTTTTACCAAAATACCTAAAATTACCATAACTTTTGATAGAGTGGACCAATTTTAATGAAACAAAGACTATGTTATTCTCAAGGATATGCTTTTATTGTGAACAGATAGATAGACAGACAAACATTACTAAAACGATTCAAATGTATTCTATTACTTATTCTTAGACGCCTGCAATAATTGTATTGACGAAATTCGAAAAAGTGCAGACACTATAGATTTACAGTCTTATTATTTGCATTAGAAGATTCCGTACTCTAATACGTAGATTAAAATTAATATTTATAGTTGTATACCTTGTCTACTATTGATTTCCTATTATCATTCAAATTTTTTTGTTATTAAGTTTATTATTATTTACCGGCAGATATTGTCCTGACTTGAAAACAAAAAAAAGCCTCCAAACAGATCGCATCAATACCTACAGAAAGATGAAAGAATAAAAAAAAAATTCTCTTGGAACTATACATTTCTCCTCCAATTTTTCCTCAACAATCTTTATATAATTTTATCCAACTATGTTTTCTGCCAACCAAAAGTACATTCGAAACATATGTACTGTAACTTTTACTGTAATCTATCAAAACAACCGTATGGGAGAATTCCCTGAAGCAAACTTGACGACAAACGCTTAAATATTCAGGCATGTTCAAACAAGTTAAGTCAACATTCAAAGTTCAATATCGAGCCCTTAAAGGGCCCTGATAGATTGTGACCATTCCGTGTATAGAGTGAATTGGGTTGCCAACTCTCCCATGTTTCCGGAAATATTATAATTTTTTCCTCTTAACTTTGAAAGCTTCTTGGCGGAATGCGATAAAGTAACGGAAATTATATCATGAAGGAACGATTTTATGTCCTAGTTTTTATTTTAATAATATATATCGGGAGAGCCACCATTGACCTGCGATACTGCGCTATTGACTATATCGGGGGTGTTACTAATGACCTCAAATGCTATTAGTTGAAGTTATCGGCTGTTCATTATTTACCCTAGGTGAGACGCCAACCGACGACTAGATACTGGGCATCCTCGCTCAGACAGTTACGGGCTAGTCACACCTAAAGATAATTCGTCGTAACTATATTCAGTGTTGTATTTCTGTAATCTGTTAACGTTTTATTCGACTGTTCTTGGTGGATTGATCGATCAAATTATAACCATGACGTCACTTTGAATGACGTCATACTTCTACATGGACGCCATTTTATCGCTGCCCAGAGATATATATTTTTTGCTAAGTCAAATTTCAATGAGCATATTCTTGTCGTTAGACATTTTTATTGCTTAAAGTTCTATTTTTTTAAACTATATAATTACAATATCGCACCTTCAATCAAAAAACACTAACGAAAAAAAAAACAATTTTGTGGGAAAATGCGTTTAAAGTTTAACCATGTTTACACGTTTGACTTAAATGAAAGCGCTGAAGTTAGTTCTAAATAATCTAATAAAGTGTAATTATATTCTTATATGGTCGTTGTAGAAAATATCTTCATTTGTAACATAAAGGTGTTTATATAAGTATTTAAAAAAGTTCATCATTAATTCTCTTTTTTGTATAACATATGTTATAAGATAATTTCAATACGAACGGAGTAACAACATAATGCACTACGATAATTAGCAAACTGTATAAAGTCGCAATGTTACTGAAAAAAATTACGTACTTAAAAAATATAATATTAATTACATTGAAGTAATGCATTTTTACAGAAAAAAGGTAATTATTTTTGTTAAAACATCCACTAATTTCATTTTACTTCACTTTCTGAATTATCTTCGATTTTTTTCATATTTTTATACTAGCTGTGTCCGCAACTTCGTCCACGTAGGACCTTATGAAAATACAGTGATTAATAAAGTCATCTGAATGTATTAAGTCTATTTACTTATCTACGTATATCTCGTACTTAAGTCGCGTCGTCATTAAAATTACAATAACTTTTGATAGAGTGAACCGATTTGAATGAAACAAACACTAAATTATTCTTGGAGATATGTTTTATGATTTTGTGGTTTTATTATGAACCCAGCACTGATACGTGTTCATACAAACAGACAGACACACATTTCTAGAAATGATTGAAATGTATTTTATTACTTGTCCCTAGACACCTGTAACAATTTTTTCCCAAAAATCGAAAAAGTACAAACACTTTAGATTTACAATCTTGTTGTATGTAAAGATGTTT
Organism: Antheraea pernyi; assembly: GCA_015888305.1. Classification (NCBI taxonomy): domain Eukaryota; kingdom Metazoa; phylum Arthropoda; class Insecta; order Lepidoptera; family Saturniidae; genus Antheraea; species Antheraea pernyi. The sequence goes on along the minus strand of MU159332.1, from coordinate 134,899 downwards.
TAATCGACAAGAGAACAACCGTCGTCTGTTTTCGTAGGTTTGATCGTATTGTAGTTGCTGTTAAATTGGACGTGCTCTTCTCGCAACGTTAACTTACTTTCTGCTGAAAATTCAAAAAACGTAAATAATAAAAATCTAAAATGTAAAGGGAACGATAGAGAAAATTAATCAAAAATAAAACATAGTTTAGCGCCATCTAGTAGGAAATTACTCAACTAAAATTTAACGAGTCTATTCATTCACGTTGTTAGTAATTTATATATTTTAATTGATTAAAATTCAGTGTTTTCATCGATATATAATTGCAATATATAAAATTCTACCTAGTGATGACTTATATGACATGGACAACATGAAACTTTATACATAAGAAAAAATCGGTGTAACAATTTCTAACATGATCGCTCAAACGATGTTGAATTTTATTAATTTCAGATATAACAATACGCTTTCAATAATCTGTTTTTTACGCGTAACAAAGCGGGACGAAACCATCTAGTATGCCATTATATTCCGGTTTTTTGTTCAAGAGAATTGGCAACACTTGTAGTGTTTCAAGCAGCGTGTTTGTTCGCCCCGACGCAGGTCTGACGTGGGTGTGCGAACTAAAGTAATCAGTACGAACTAGGACAATGGAATTGATTCTTTTGCAATGACCCGATTCGCATTTACACGGCTGCTGACGGAATAGTCTTTGTCTTCCCTTTCCTACATTTGAGAAATATTATCAACATTGCAAAACTATGGCGTGGCAGCTGTTGTTCATAATGTACTTATTTATTTACGATTGTGGATAATGCAACAGTCAACAGTCTTATGAATAATATAGTAACAATAATAAGAAGGAGTAAACGAGACTGAAAACCAACAACGCTTTATCACATCGATACAACTTACACTATTAATAATATTGAGAAATTAAATAATGTAACAATATATATTCTTATAGTATTGCAGACTAGGTAACGACTATCTTGCAGCATCTGGATTGAAAATATAACCTCTCTCATCGATAACATAATAATAACTCTTTCATTCAACTCATGCTGTTCTAAGGTTCTAGACAGTGAACCTCGTGACAACAAGTTAATGGTACATCCACAATAGAATATATTGCCAGTCGTGCGTATTTTTGTTATGAACTTTTATTTATTTAATTATATAGTTAAACATAGTATCCATGTTTTGTTATAGTCGCTTAATCGATTACTTTATTTGTCGCTGCGGTATTCAATGTAATGGAACAGTGCGGCGGCCAAAAATTGTGTTAATTTTTAGCAGCACCCGAGGAGTGCATGCAGGGGAATTAGAGGTACACTCCTGAAGACGCGAGTAACCTCAATATAACCAACAATAGAATTTGAAATTGAGAATTTAAAAGTAACATTGGTCCAAAGAAATTGATAGCAGTGGCTTGGCGCTAAAACTAACTGCCCTCAGATGTGACCAAAAATGAATAGTGAACAGTGAACTACCACAAAACTGCTTTCAAGCCAAGTTATATCCTAAAAACGAGGCATAAAACATTTTTTTCTCCATCTAGCTCATGCCATATTACAGCCGGTCGCAGAGTAGGGGTAAAGTGAAAGGCGTTCAGCAGTGCCATCAAGGCCAATAAATATTTCGGCGCACATGGGTCAATTTAAAATTATTCAGCGATTAAAATACTGTACTCAGTTTTTAAGATGCGTCAATCATCTGAATGATTGTATTTATTATGTATTTATATAGGTTTAATTATTTCGCTTGTAATTTAAATTAAAATTTAACTTGGATATCTTGTCTACTACTAATTTCATCAATGTCATTTTCATTTCCCAATTACTAAGTTAAGATTAAAAACGCGATTTTAATTCCCTAAATCGAATAATTCCTAAGATGTTCAGTTAAATGCATACGATCCAAAAAAAGTTTCACTTACATGGCGGTTTCATAACACAAAATTTCTCTTTGCTTTGGATTCTTTTTTTAATTTTAAACTTAGAATAAATCTACAACGCGGTTGACAATAAAAAAATATATACAAACTTTTTGCATTTGGAACGCGATATACAAACACACGAGTGGTTCCCATTTACTCCGCAAGAGTAGCAATCTATTAAGAGTCGCCTCAGGATTGCGGTCTCTTTGAAATCGGGTAACTTATTGCCGAGTGGACTTCAAACTTCGTTGAATATCAACAGTAAGAACTTATACTTAACATATAATAATTCGTTATTATACCGGCATGTTGTCTTGTGACATATGTCAATGCACCGCTCATTCGAATATTTCGACATCATAATATGTTAGGGCAGCGGGAGCTACTAGACTTTGGTGATAATTGTTAATAATTGTGTGGTGATTTGAAAATATATTATGAGGAGCTAAAATTAATGTAGAGTTTGTTAATAAGTAGTATTTGATTTTAATTAATTTTAATTATTAAGTATTCTTAAGTTCGTATACAATTTATTCTTTTTATTTTCTTTTTATAGCTGAGCCGGTGTTCAGTTATAACATTTGTTATAACAGTGGGAAGTGGTAGACCCACGCTGAAGCTACTACTGGTTTCAGCATGAATGGGTCGGCTCACCCGGGGTAGTACCACCCTCTCACAGAAAACCGACGTGAAGTAACAGTGCTTGCATTGTTGCGCTTCGTTTGGTCAGTGAGAGCGCCAGATACCCACCGCCCCTCCCTTTTCCCCTTCATTTACTCTCCCTCTCCCCCAAGACAGGTTGGCAACGCACTTGCGACTCCCCTTGTGTTGCAAGTGTCTATGGATGGTGGTGATCATTTAACATCCGTTTGCATCCTATGATATAAAAGAGCCAGTGGAAAAAGAAAACATGTTGTGCCGACACTACTTAGGTGGGGATAAGGGTAAGAAGATAATGATGACCAATATTACATGTACTCAGGCTGCTATACTACGCTTCGCTAGTCTGACGCAAGCGCAATGCGTCAGATAATGATGACCAATATTACATGTATTCAGGCTGCTATACTACGAGTCGCTAATCTGACGCAAGCGCAATGCGTCACGAGTATAATGAGGTCCACAGTGACGCGAACCCATAAGTGTTCCCTTTTCAAAAATTGCTCATCGCGGTTAAAAAAGTTTTTTTTTTTATTATAGGAGGCAAAGGAACAGATGGGTCACCTGATGTTTAGTGATCACCACCGTCCATAGACACTTGCAACACCAGAGGAGTCGCAAGTGCGTTGCCAGCCTGTGTTTGGGAGAACGGGGAGTGGGAAAGAGAGGAGGGGAGGGAAGATGGGTAACCGGCGTTCTCACTGACCGAACGAAACGCAATAATGCAAGCACTGTTACTTCACGTCGGTTTTCTGTGAGAGGGTGGTACTTCCCCGGGCGAGCCGACCCATTCGTGCTGAAACCAGTGATAGCTTCAGCGTGGCTCTACCACCTACTAAACTTTTACTGTACAAAGGCTTAATACATTTAGCTGTTAGGTATATACCATTGTAAATTTTAAATGTCTTAAATTGACAGGATATAATAATTTACTGACACTAGGTTTTTTTTTTATTGTATTATATTAGCTAGCCGAATTACTAGCAAAATTATAATTACATGAGCATTAGTGACTGCTGTAGTTAATAACTGTGTTACAGCCACCAACACTCACCGCCGGACAACACTAAGCTTTTTGTTTGAAAAAGTTAACACATAAATCGTAATATGCAACTTGCAATAGGTACTTGTTTCGACTAGCATGTCGAAGTCATAGGTGATGCGAACATATAAGTTTTTCCTCTACCAACAATCGCTCAAGGTGACTAAGGAATTTTTCGTTCCATAAAGTTATTTTAACGAAGATACATACGAAGCTTGCTTACTGTGATGAATTCTAAATTTCAAAGTGGTATAAAATGGATTGGATATTACGTATTTAAATTTCTTATGCCTACATTGCAGTTGTCTGAAGCTAGAGATGATCACTAGTAGTAAAAGGGGTTCAAGTGACGAGTTTTATTGCATACATTTTTTCCTACATTGCAGTAATCTGAAGCTAGAGATGATCACTAGTAGTAAAAGGGGTTCAAGTGACGAGTTTTATTGCATACATTTTTTCCTACATTGCAGTAATCTGAAGCTAGAGATGATCACTAGTAGTAAAAGGGGTTCAAGTGACGAGTTTTATTGCATACATTTTTTCCTACATTGCAGTAATCTGAAGCTAGAGATGATCACGAGTACTAAAAGGAGTTCAAGTGGCGAGTTTTATTGCATACACTTTTTCCTACATTGCAGTTGTCTGACGCTAGAGACGATAACTAGTAGTAAAAGGGGTTCAGTGACGACTTTTATTGCATACATTTTTTCCTACATTGCAGTTGTCTGAAGCTAGAGATGATCACTGGTAGTAAAAGGGGTTCAAGTGACGAGTTTTATTGCATACATTTTTTCCTATATTGCAGTTGTCTGAAGCTAGAGATGATCACTACTAGTAAAAGGGGTTCAAGTGACGAGTTTTATTGCATAAATTTTTTCCATAAAAAAGGCTAACACGTTTAATTCGAGGTGAAGCCGCGTGAGATACGTCGGAGGTCGGGATGAGCTCACAGATCTGTGTTTTTATCTCGGATACAATTTATCCCTATCTTTCGCTCGGGGGAGTAGGGGTTGTGGAGGTGCGGTAGATTAAAGGGGATGGTGGTGCCACGGTGAAGTTTAGCGTTTATTAAACATAAACGTTATTTAGGTTATCAGAGGGTTAATTAAATTTATTTTATGTTTAATTTAGTTGTCACATAATAACATTCTAATTTAAGTGAAATTAAATTATAAGTGAAACTCTATTCTGTTTATTTTTTAAGTGAATGAGATGAATTCACTATGGAAATGGTAAACATTAGTTTTCGGAATTATTTTGTAATTTTTTTTAAATAATTCTAGTGATACACACTTTATTATTATTTATATACTAGCTGTGCCCGCGATTTTGTCCGCGTGAAACCGTATGTAAGAAATTAGTGATTAATAAAGTCATCTGAATGTATTAAATCCATTTACTTATTTACTTTTCTCACGTACTTAAGTCGTATCGTCATTAAATGTGCAATAACTTTTGATAGAGTGAACTGATTTTAATGAAACAAAGACATAATGTTACTCGAAGATAATTTTCTTGAAGAAGTTTTATCATTAACGCAGTATTTTAGCAGTGATTCGTGTCCATACAAACAGACACACAGACATTTCTAAAATTGATTGAAATGTATTTTATTAGTTATGCCACGCAACAATTTTTGTAACAAAAATCTAAAATCTACAGACGCGTTAGATTTATATTATTATTATATCTATAGATTTGCTTTGGAAGTATTTATTAAATGTACAGTTTAAAATTAAATAAATAAAACTGGTACTGGTAATATATAACTTTGTACCGCAAGCGAATCCAATAGCAAGAATTAACAAGAATTACATACTTTGTGGAGCTAATGTCGTGCATTGAATACCCGGAGGGATTGGACTTGATGAAATAAAATTAACCTGCAATTCACACAAATATTTATTTTGCGTTAAAATGTTATATTTCAAATTAATTAATAGATTATCCAAAACACTTTAAACGATTAATAGCGGTATCAATTAAAATCTGGAGTATTAATTTACCTGGCGTGATTTTAATAATTGATTATTATCGTTCTATTATAACACTAGTTACTGTTCCAGACTTCGTATAGTTACGACTAAATGTAACATTTGTGACATCTACATGTAAGTTATTTCGACTCATATACAGGTATCTGGTTACATGATATGTCTATATGAAATTCTCAACGTAAATAGCATATAATCAAAGTAAAAAAAGACTTTACTCAATCTTGGCCCTAATAAGGCGCTTATGAACGTGAAAATTATTACCGGTTCGAACAAATAAGCCACTAACCAAGAAGAACTGGTAAAAACCTCAATCTGGTTTATCTTTTTAACATGCATATATTTAGAATACATTACAAGTGAGAATCGTTTTTAGTGAAGCACAGATACCTGAGTCAATTCCAGACCAGATACCACCATCGTTCACATATTGATCTACTCTATAATGGTCTTGTGACACCACAGCCCGCTTCACACGGCTCTTAAAGTTACAGTTCGGCAAGTCCGGTAATATACTTTAGGATTTTTTGTAAAACCCAACTGTTACCCTATTTACCCAACTGTTAAAAGACTGTTACTGGTTTTACTGAGTCTGAACAGTATGTTTAATTGGAGAAAAATTAATGTTAAATAGTGAAAAATAAATGTTATTTTGTTTTGACAATATTTTGTTACGACAAGCTATTATTATCTTTTACCAACAAGTATGTTACCTACTGTTCTACCTACCTATCGTACTCTACCTAGATCCAGATAACGCGGACTCAGATTACAGTGCAAGTTCCCATGTGAATCATCGAAAAGGTCTAACGGTGTGAAATGGACACTTCGTGGGACAATGAAGCGATGACAAAAGGACATCGCTCTATGGTTTGAGCTTGGAGGTTCACACCTTAGTTAAAGTCATTTATTGTAATTAATTAATTATATTATACGTTCTAGTAAGGAGTAAAAATTGCTTTTCTTTCAAAAACTTCCGACGGACTGCCATCTACGTAATTTGTAGAAAATATTAATGTTGGTTTATCCTTAGTTTAGACATGTGCCGTGTTACTACAAAAAACGTTAAATACGTATTAAATACTTGGTTTAAAAAAAGTTTCGTAATAAATACACCGCGCTCGCCCGAGTCAAGTTCGCGTTATCCTTTTTCACAAGTCTAACCTAACGTAACTAAAGCGAGACAAAAGAGCAAGATGGCGAACTCTCAAAGACCGCCGTGCATTTAATATGAGACCTTTTTAAGTCAGGGTTCAATACGTATTTAACTTTTTTATAATAAAGCCAATAGTGTTTGAGACTTTTCCGTAGATATTTGTAAGGTAAACAATTCTGTAGTACATTATTTCGATGTATCCTATAAGGCTAAGCCAGTATTCAAAAATTTTGACAAACAGATTTTGTTCAAGAACGGTATTATTTCAATGTAAATAATACTACTAATATATATGTTGGGGCAAGGATAAAATGGCGTCCATGTAGAATTATGACGTCATTCACAGTGACGTCTTGGTTATTATTTGATTGATCAATCCACTAAGAACAATTGAATAAAACGTTAACCGATATAGAAACTCAGAACTGAATATATTTACGACAAATTATCCTTAGGTGTGATTAGCCCAACTGTCTGAGCGTGTATATCCAGCCTCTAGTCGTCAGTCGCCTTTTAAGGCATCAAGATATATAAACAGCCGATACCTCCAACTAATGGCGTCTCACATCGGGGTAAATAATAAACAGCCGGTAACTTCAACGAATAGAGTTTGAGGTCATTAGTAACACCCCCGATATAGTCAATAGCGCGGTATCGCAGGTCAATAGTGGCTCCCCGATATATACAATACTATAAAAAATTTGGACAATTCTTAACAACTATCAAATTATTATAATTGATTTATCTACACATGGCTCGTTGTTTTAAACAATAGTGTCAGGCTCTTCATTAACGCCTTCAAACACATTACCAATTTCCCAGAGACAATAAATTCTTAGTACCATATGAAGTAGGTTTTAATAGCAAAATATAATATATAAATATTAAATTGTAGTTATGTGAACGATAATAATTTGTAGTGACATTCCTATTTTAAATACAGTTTTGTATAGTTCTAATATAGAAGTTCATAATATAAAATAAATTAAATCGAGTTTCTTGCCGGTTCTTCTCGATATGTAGGTTGTTTGTCCGAACCTGTGGTACTATTTGCGTTCATAAGCGCCTTCGCCGGGACTGAATTAAATGATGTAGTTTTGTTTTTTTTACAACGTAAGCACCCGAATTTTCGAATCGTTTTTTTTTCTGGTTTCTAAGTTTATAAGATGTATGTGTAAACCTCCGGGAAGATATTGTATATTATATCAGCTATATTAAAATCGGTTGCATAATTTAACCCCTCGACTGTATTTTTTAAGACCAAAACCTGAACATGAATTATGTTTTTGAATTTTGAACCAATTTGTTTGTTGACCATTGACACATAAGGTCTACAATCGTTTGCATGGAGTTTAAACCATTATGATTTTCGACAGTCCAGGGGTTAAAACTAAGGGAAAACATGCGAAAAGAGACTCTGTCTTTATTATATTTATTGTTGATATTAACATTTTCGTACCATTAAGTCTTAGTTCCCCGGGAGTGGCTAGAGTCATTCAACTAACACGACAAACGAACGTAATGGTTTAAACACAGTCTCCGTGGTCCAAGTATTAAAGTTGTAAAGTGATATAAAGTTGAAATTAAAGTTAAACTCAGTCTTAATAATAACAATTAAGTTAACTCGCAAACTCCAACTCTCGGGAATCGTAGGGTTGACAACTCTGATACAAATAAATATATATTTTTTTATACATCTTAAGGGACAAACGAACAAGTGGCTCACCTGATGTTAAGTGATCACCACCGTCCATAGACACTTGCAACACCAAGGGAGTCGCACGTGCGTTGCCAGACTGTGTTTGGGGCTGCAGCGCTCTCACTGACCGAACGAAACGCAACATTGCAAACACTGTTACTTCACGACGGTTTTCTGTGAGAGGTTACGTGGTATGTGGTACTACCCCGGGCGAACCGACCCATTCATGCTGAAACCAGTAGTTTATTATATATTATAGTGTATTACACCATTACATACGCGAAGAAATCAACATGATCTAGTATTTCTTCACAAATTACTGCACAATTATATCTTCGTCTTTGCTAGAGTAACAACAACAATTTTGATTATGGATTTCTTAAAACATTTATCCTTAAAACTTATAGGAATAAATCAAAATCAAAAATACTTTATTCAGTTTAGGCCCTAATAAGTCGCTTATGAACGTCAAAATTACCACCGGTTCGGAAAACAACCCAGTCATCGAGAAGAACCGGCAAGAAACTCGATCGAGTACTTCTTTTTAACATGTATATATATTTCGAATACATTATACGTTATAATACCTTTTTGAGTGGATGCACAGAGAGGAGTCAATTCCAGACATCACCATCGTTCACGTATTGATCCACTCTATAATACCCTTTCGACACTAAAACCCGCTTGACATGGTGATTAAATTTACAGTCCGGCGAATCGGTAATAAGTTTTGGGACTTTATTGTAAAACCTAACATTATTGCCTAAGAAACTATTACTGGTACTTGGTACTTCTTACTATAATCCAACTGTACGTATTAATCGTTTACACAATGAGCTCGCATTCGAGCACATCTCATTAGACGTATTTGACCATCGAGCTTTTAAATTCAAAAGTACAATTATACACATTTTATATCCATGACTGTTTAAACATCATTTAGTAAATTATAATTGCCATCTTCTTTTCTTTTCCATGCGTTAATTTCAGTTTTTATAAATAATTCATTTTCAATTTTTCAATTATTCTTATCTAATTTTTTTTTCTTTTTCAAATGTCTCTCAATATTTACTGGTACATAATTTTATTTTTTGAATATTATTAATAGTGTAAGTTGTAGCGATGTGATAAAGCGTTATAGGTTTTCAGTCTAGTATACTCCTGCTTTTATTGTTATTATATCATTAAGCAGACTGTTACAATCGTTATCCACATTTGTAAATAAATAACTAAATTAAAAAACAATTTAAATCACAGTTAACAGTTAATTTCAAGTTGATTTAAATCTGCCGCGGAGTGTTCTGAAGAGCTGTTGGTATCTGCTGTAAAGGTTCTATTACCGAACGACTAGCCACAAATGAAAATTCCTTCTATGTCATCCTGATGGTTGGAAGTCGTCTACTGTGCGTTTTTTGCTGCATTTCTTCCACGAACATCGGTTCTTTGGAATGAACTCACAGCGGCAACGTTTTCAAACCAACATAACTTACAAACCTTCAAGAAACGCGTACTCCTTTCTCAAAGGCCGGTAACATATCTATGTCACCATTCGCGATGCAAATATCCATGGACGACAGTCATTACCATCCAATGATCCATATGTTATTCTGCCTCCAATCACATAGAAAAGCCATATTTTTATTTTTTTCCATCGCCGGTCGCCGCTATCATGCCGGCCTGCGTAAGTATCTCTTCACGTTGCGCTTGAAGGACCCCATGTCATAGGAAGAAGGAAACACACTGGCCGGGAGTTTGTTCCACAGCTTCACGGTACGGCAAAGATAAGATGTTGCGAACTTTTTAGTTCGTGCCCAGATAGGATTTACCGTAAAACTATGGCTCCGAAGACCAGCACGTGTGGTGCGGTTATGAAAAGGAGAGGAAGGGATCAAGTTGAATAACTCTTCAGAACACTCGCCATGATACAGACGGTAGAACACGCTCAGTGAGGCAATGTCTCTGCGCAACTGAAGCGGCTCTATGAACTCTGTAATGTCTGCATCATTAACAATGCGGACAGTCCGTCTCTGCAACCTGTCCAGGGTATCCATGAGGTACTTTGTCGAACCGTCCCAGAGATGCGAGCAGTATTCCACGCAAGGCCGAACTTGTGCCTTATAAAGGAGATATAGCTGTTCAGGCGTGAAAAAACGTCGCACCCTGTTCAGGATTCCGCGTCTCTGAGATGCAGTGGAGATCACGCTCTGTATATAATCCCTGGGATTGAGGTCGCTGCGAATATCTATGCCTAAGATATTGAGCCTGTCTCGCATTGCGAGCGAGACGTTCTGAAGAGCTGGAAGGGGGGTAAATGGGGATCTCTTGCAGGTAAACGCGCATACCTGTGTTTTGTTGGCATTAAACTCAACCAGATTACTTGCTCCCCATGTTGATATGCGAAGCAAAGACTGGTCGAGCTCAATGACTAGTTCCTGCCGTCTCTTTTCAGTGTCTCCCTGACCGCAAGAAGGCTTACTGTAATAGGACTCATGGATGGTGCTATCGTCTGCATAGCAATGAATATGGCCTAAAGGCAACATATCATTGATATGCAGAAGAAATAGAGTAGGCGAAAGTACAGAGCCTTGAGGAACTCCAGCATTTACTGACATGAGCTGCGAATCACATCCTTCGACAAGGACACGAATTCTGCGCTCATGTAGAAAGCCAGAGATCCATTTGCATAGATTGTCAGGGAGTCCGTACGCAGGAAGCTTCGAAAGAAGACCACGGTGCCAGACCCTATCAAAGGCCTTGGCAATGTCGAGACTGATCGCCAAGGCTTCGCCGTGTTTGTCAATTGCCTCTCCCCAGCGGTGCAGTACGTAAGCTAGAAGATCACCGGTTGATCGGTTTTGGCGAAAACCATATTGCCGATCGTTAATTAGCGAGTGATCCTCCAGATAGCGGACAAGCTGGGTGTTGATGATCCGCTCCATGATTTTGCACAGCACTGAGGTTACGGCAATTGGACGGTAGTTGTTAGGATCTGATCGATCTCCCTTCTTGGGAATCGGTTGAACATTGGCCTCTTTCCAAGCCCGGGGCACGACACCAGAGACGTAGGACAGGCGGTACAAGCGCGTAAGTGTTGGAGCCAACTCGGCTGCACATTTTTTTATAACTACCGCTGGGATACCATCCGGACCACTGGCCTTCCGAACATCGAGTGATCGTAGTTGTTTTAATACGTCACGTTGCCTGAATCGTAATTCCGGCATAGTGACACCGCAGCATGGAATAGTAGGCGGTTGCGCGTTTCGATCATCGAGCCAGGAATTCGCCGCAAAGAGATTGCCTAATAATGTGGCTTTCTCCTGTGGATCATAGGCCAGTGTCCCATCAGAGTACCTCAGTGGCGGCAACGTTGGACGGCAAAAATTGGCTTGCACAGCTTTGGCCAGACTCCAGTAGACTCGACTGTTAGTCGGATGTCTTACGAGTTCATGACCTAAGCGTGCAATGCGTTGGGCATCAGCTCTAGTATAGGCCCTCTTACAAGCTTTGGTAGCAGAATTATAGGCTGTTTTGAGGGTGTTGATATTAGGATCCTTGTTAGCGCGACCTTTGATCCAATCACGATACGTGGTTTGCTTCTTACTGACAGCATCAGCACATTCACGATTGAACCAAGGGCGTCCCCTGCGATTACTGACGATCTCGGAGGAAGGAATATAATACTCCATTGCCATTCCAATCTCGTCAGTAATCGCATCGGCAATCGCTGAAGGATCTTTCCCATCGAAACAGCGTCGCTGCCAAGGAATGGAAGCGAAATAATCCCGCATCCCATCCCAATCTGCTGACGAGTAGTGCCAGACTTTGCGCTTAATTCTTATACTGGGTGGAGGTTGAGCGCGTGGCACAGACGATACAACAAGGCAGTGATCCGATGTGCCCAAAGGAGCATTGACCGACACATCATACCCATTTGGATGACTCGTCAACAGAAGGTCCAGTAAAGAGGGCGCATGACCTGTGATATCAGGAATCCGGGTATGCTGGATTACTAGTTGAGTCAGGTCATGTGTTAAAGCAAATGCATGGGCAGTTCGTCCTGCATGGTCCGTCCTAGAGGAACCCAACCACATTTCGTGGTGTGCATTAAAGTCCCCTAAAACCACCAATTCCGCAGTAGGGAACTGCTCCTGTGCGTCATCTATTGCCTTACTCATGTATTCAAAGAGCCGAGTAGTCTCATCATCCCCATCATGGGATCTGTAAAGGCACACGTAGATACGGCTTTGAGCACCCAGGTCCACGTGTAGCCAAAGTATGGAAAAGGAAGGATCCTCCATGCAGCGCAAACGACGACAGCATACCTCTGACCGTACATACACACATACACCGGCTTTAGCTTGAAAGTTGTCCTCAAGCTGGTAGCCGGGATAGTGCAAATAAGATGTATCGGCCGGACGACGTATCTGTGTTTCGGTCAAAAAGAGAATTTCAGGCTGAACCGTCTCGAGGTGTTGATGAACGGCATTTAAGTTAGAGTGAAGTCCACGGATGTTGATGAACTCCATCGTAAAAGCGGCGTAGGGGTTGTGCACCGCTGTTGAACCTAGATTTGTTATTTGCGCTGTCATGATTTTATGAAAGAAGGAAACGTGAAGAGCGAGCAACCTACATCCAAGCCCAGAGGTAATCAATGTTAATCACCGACTCACTGTAATGCCTGCAAGATTTGCACTGACCCGGCGAACGCAAGGGCCCCTGTACCCCCCCGGAATAGGTCGCCGGGACCCCTGCACTGACCCGGCGAACGGAAGGGCCCCTGTACCCCCCCGGAATAGGTCGCCGGGACCCCGCGCTGACCCGGCGAACGGAAGGGCCCCTGTACCCCCCCGGAATAGGTTGCTGTACAGTAAAGTGAAAGCAACCCTACCTCACCTCTTTCCGCCAGTCAACCCCTTCCCGCTTGAAATCTAAAACGAATCAAAAGTCACTCCGCGAGTTTCCTGTAACAATAACCTGTTATCTCAACAGTTATTGCCGAACGTTATAACAATAACTGATAACGTAACTTCATCTCTCTCGTATTGATGCGAGGGGAGAGGGTACGGAGTGCCACTCACACCGAACTATATAGCATTACTGAGTCTATGTGTTAATAAATCTACAATAAAACGTTCAAGACGGTGAAAATTAGGTAAACGGTGTCAAGGTTAGGTTACTTTTCTAATTTAAATATATAAAAATTCAGTGTCATGATGCTTTTCCATGATAAACTCTGAAACTAGTCAACCGATGTTCATATTTGACATTTATGTATAATTTATAATTTGGTCCAACTTAAGACAGGATAATTTATATTTCGTTTTTTTTTTATATCATAGGAGGGAAACGAACAGGTGGGTCATCTGATGTTAAGTGATCGCCACCGTCCGTAGACACTTGCAACATCAGAAGAATCGCAAGTGCTTTGATACCCTGTGTTTGGGGGAGGGGGAGAAGGGATGGGAGGTGGGTTACCCGGCGCTCTTACTGACCGAACGAAACGCAACAATGTAAGCATTGTTACTTCACGTCAGTTCTATGCGAAAGGGTGGTACTACCCCGGGCGAGCCGACCCATTCATGCTGAAAACCGGTCACCGCTTCAGAGTGGCTCAACCACTTACAAAAATACGTCTCGATATTATCTAGTGTACGTGATGTATTGGACGATTAAATCAGTAACTGTTCGTGCCATCTCTGTTGCAATATTTCGAAAGTTTATCGAGACAATGCACGTTTGTGAAGTAAATAATAAACCATTATTATTGCAGTAATAATAGTGTTCTCTTCAAATTTGCAATTATGAAGATAGTACGGTGAAGCTGTTAACTTGCTTGCTACCTTGCTAGGTAAATAACATAGTCAGTTCGAAAAAAAAACTATTATGAAGGTGAATTGGTTTGTTTGGGGCGTTAATGTCTATTTGTTCACCATCCACGTCTAAAATGCATCATGATTTTAGTGGATAAATTATATGAAATTGGAAGAATTTCTTTGTTCTGTCGAAGTGGTGAAGTGCAAATAGGGTTCTGTCAATTTGTAACTTGTATTATCTAGACAAGGTCCTTGTCAGCGAAGCGACATCTGTTCCAATGCAATGCAAATACGATCTGGTTCTAACAGTTAATAATAAATGCCTTTGAACGATGGTCTAAGTTATAAAGTGTTAGCGGCGCTTTGCTTTTGTTTTGAAATACATGTAGGTATTTATTAAAAAATATGACTAAATGTAGCCTGTAATATCTATATTTTTAGAGGCGGTAGAGCCACGCTGTTGCTATCACTGGTTTCAGCATGAATAGGTCGGCTCGCCCGGGGTACTACCACCCGAACCACAGAAAACCGACGAGAAGTAACAGTGCTTGCATTGTTGCGTTTCGTTCGGTCAGTGAGAGTGCCGGAGGCCTACCTCCTCTTCCATCCCATCTCCTCTCCTCGTCCCCTCCCCTAAACACAAGCTAGCAATGCATTAGCGACTCTCCTGGTGTTGTTAGTGGCTATAGACGACGGTGATCACTTAACATCAGGTGAACAGCCTGATCGTTTGCCTCCTATCATAAAAGAAATATATATAGATTCACTATTATACTCATTACTATATAGAAAAATACTGTATTCACTAGTATATAGCATTAATAATAAGAACAATAACGAAAATACAGCTAAAATATTTGGTTACATCTAATAGATATCATATATATA
The DNA here is from genome assembly GCA_015888305.1 of Antheraea pernyi. Taxonomy (NCBI): domain Eukaryota; kingdom Metazoa; phylum Arthropoda; class Insecta; order Lepidoptera; family Saturniidae; genus Antheraea; species Antheraea pernyi. Next base: position 119,726 of record MU159332.1, on the reverse strand, counting down.
TAATTATACATATCTAACACATTTGCGTAAAACTTTGAACACTTGCTTCAAGATTGCCCCAGGTTTAGCACGAAGAGACTAGGGCACATAATACTTTGTGATAATCTTCGTACATGTCCATTCGATCTTTTGAGCATGATAGAGAAGGAGTCTGCAATAAAATCGTTCGATAATTTTATTAAGCATGTGATTGCTAATCATAAGACATTTAACGGACTTTGAAATTACCACGTCTCTCTTACGTGCATCTAATCCATTTTGAAATAGCCAGGACTCTCTGACTTGTATCTATATCAGGACTAACAAATCTTGGTGACTTAATATTATGCTCATGCAACACGTCAGAGGAGTGAACGAGGTACTGAAACCGAGGCCACATCATAGCTCTACTGGTCTGCATCTTCAATGCGGCCATGTCCCATGGTCATTTTCCAGCCGTCTGGAATCGCTGTTCGCTATATAGTTGCACCGCGCCGCGCTGGCGTCAGATTTGGTTTGTTGCCAAGTGTCTCGCGCGTACCGACTTTGTCTCTATCGGGGGAAAAACTCGATTTGTGTCTCGTATAATGACCGAAACGAATTGTTATAGTTTTTTGTTGGCTTCGTTTCCTCGTTAACTTCATTTCACACTGGTAACCTATTTTAATACTGGGAAATTATATTAACTCCATATTTTTCCTATATATTCTGAACTTCGTTTATAGTTTCTGTTTATGATGTCATTGCAATTTATAGTGAATATATTGTGTACTAGTTTTTAGTTGTCATGGAGCCTATATTACTCTCTGGTAATGTTGCTTTCTATAGAAGAAAGAATTTTAAAAATCGGTATAGTATTTTTTTAGTGTATCCATTACAAGTAAACAATTCATATTCAATTTTTTTTCCGAACTTACTACGCTATTGACCAAGCAAGGTCTTAACAGCTTCACCACACTACTAAGGCGAGTATTTAAGGCACTCAGCCGATTTTATTTCGACAACTAGCTCAAGGGTGCGTGGCACAACTCGGCTTTGGCTGTTGCCTGATACATGCAATTCTTCTAAGCTAAGCTAACTATTCATACATATATGAGTTGTTGAAACATATATGTATACCAAGCATACATACCTCAACAACCCTTATATATATTACGTATCGGATAATATTCTAAACTATTTCAGTTTGATATTATTATATCATATATTCAAATATGTTCTGTTTTTGATAGTAGTATAGATTAGAAGTAAGTGGCATACAAAATAGTTTATTTGTGATTGTTGTGCGATTTCGTAACTAATAGTATTAATGCGAATGTTAGTTTGATTGTTTATTACACATTCACGTCAAACTACTTTAACGATTCATCTAGAGATTTTAGATGCACGCTATCCGACATACAAAAAGAGATAAAAAGAACCTATTGTCCAGAAATATAAACTATTTACAAGAGATAAGATCAATGTGCATTAACGCGAGGGAAGCTACGATTAATACTAGTTATTTATAGAAATAATTCTGTTTTTATTTGCAATATCAATTTTTAAAGGTATTCAAACATTTAGCTTTTACATTGTACCACTCTAAAACAAGATAATACGGCTCCATTTCTAAAAATTATAAAAAAATAAATAGTTGCAAATAATCATGACATTTATTAAAGAGAGAAGCGATGCGAATACACTTCATATTTCAGTTTGTTTTTTTCCTTATATCATAAGTTTGGGAGTTTCCTTTTGTACATGTTTCGAGGTGCCGCGGTGTGTCGGGTAATAACTTGTATACATAAAGCTGTCTTATATATACTTAGCTTATTATTTAGGAGCTCTGTCTACCTTTTTTACTTTATAGGATTTTAAGCATTTGACCATAATCTCATCTGATATTAAATGACGATGTGGAAGACACGTTACGATAGTATGTTTATTAACGCCAAAACTTTTTTTTTATCATAGCTGGCTAACGAACAGGTGGGTCACCTGATGTTAACTGATCACCACCGTCCATGGACACGAACAACACCAGAGGAGTCGCGAGTGCGTTGTCACCATTTGGGGGATAGGGTTAGGGGAGGGGAGGGGCGGTGGGCTTCCGGCGCTCTCACTGACCGAACGAAACGCAACAATGCAAGCACTGTTACTTCACGTCGGTTTTCTATGAGAGGGTGGTACTACCCCGAGCGAGCGTACCCATTCATGCTGAAACCAGTAATAGTTTCAGCGTGGCTCTGCCACCATCAAAACCTAAAACCTAAAAGAGACTGGCTTTCAAATGTAAGTGCAGGAATACACCAACAAGTGCTTGATGGCAGATTTTTGACTTCAGGGTGGTAGCTAGCCAGGCAAACTTAGAAAAAGCCTACCACCATTCAAAAATGCATGCATGCAGGTAGTTATTTTATAACAACTCAGTTTATTTTTAATGTAATATCAGATTCCATGTGTTACTTACTATCTGTACATGTACATACTAAATTATAATATAAATAATATGTGGTCAGGTAGTTTCAAGATATATGCGTTTTAATAAACAAAGAAACGTTAACTGGGGTGTAATTTCGAATAACATCATAAGACTTGAGACATCCAAGCCAACTGCATTTGTACGTGGGGCACCCTGCTGAATAACGAACGAGGCAATGGCGAAAGCGGGGTGGTGGGGTTTTTACAGCCCGACCGGGTCGCAACCACTATGTATATGGTGAAAAAGGCTCGTCATAGTGATTCGCTTCTACGGGTCGCGTGTCGAGATCAGCCTGTGCATATCCAGCTTTTTGCAGGCTGGCATGACAGCGGCGATCGGCGATGTGTGTCATTCGGTGGTCGCCATTGTTTTTGCATTGTACTGTGCTTACCATCAGACATAGTGCAGTCATTTTGCCGTGCTACTATTTAAAAAAAAACTTTTCTAATATATAAAGATTATGTAAAAGATAATTCTGAAATAATTACGAAATGTCTACCGCTTCTCATGTTTGGGTGAATATAATTTTGCCTGGGATTATATTAATTCAGTTGTGTACGTGGTCTGTTAATGGAGTCGGAGACCGGGTTGGACCTTCCGCACCTCTACGAATAGTTTTGTTGCCTATATTTTTTGAGGAATTTTACATAAATTTAGCGACTCGCCCCGGCTTCGTTTACCATCTTTAATGAAATAAAATGGGAACTTAACAAATGAACGTCAATCTATTAATTATGTAAATATATTTATAAGATACTAGCGGGACCGGCGGACATTATTAATCACCCATGTTAATAAAATCTTGACATATTATATATCCAAACCTTTCTCATGAATCATTTTATGTACTGGTGAAAACCGCATGAAAATCCTTTCAGTAGTTTTTTTTTCTTTAACTGGTTCGGCAAAATAACTGGACGGTACTTAATGGAAAGTACAGTCTATAAATAACGGCGACTGTCGGTATTAGTTAACAACGGCATTCGTCGCTATCAAGCCGATCTGCACAAGTGCCACTTCACGCCTCGTTTGAAGCACCCCATGTCATAAGAGGAAGGCACACTGGCTGGGTGGCAATTCCACATCTTGAAAGTACGACAAAGATAAGTATTTTCTAATTTATTCGTTCTTGCCGGGATAGTTGCTAATGTGAATCTGTGGAGACGGGTACCCACCCGTGTAGTTCTGTATGTAGTTTTTGTGTTTATCGCGAACATACAGACAGACAGACAGACGTGGCAAAGGATTTTGTTTTATAACATGTAGTTATTTTTACTGTGTCACTCATTTTTTTATACTTTACAAGTATTAGCGTTTATATAAAATAGTAAATATAGATGTAATCTAAGAGGGCAACCTGCTAAAGCTAGAGGAGAAATCAGCTCTCAAATTGAGGGTGGTAGCTGGTCAGGTCGTAGAAAAGCCCTCATCCTCATCTTACCCTTATCCCACCTAAGTAGGGTCGGTATAACACGTTTTCCTTTTGCACTCTCCCCTATCAGATGCCATCTCAGTATTCACACTTTTTGTATACATCATTCTTCACACAATCTTTTCATACCTTTTCGGTGTTCCTTTACTCCTATATCCGTCCACCTTTATACTCAAAATTTTTCTAGTTACATGGTTATCATCTTTCCTCATGACATGCCCGTACCATGCTTACCTATTACTTCTCAACTTCTTTATCACTGGTAGTAGAAAAACTCTATCAGATTATATCATTATATCTATCATAATAACATAAAAACTCCATGAATATATTTCAATTATTATTAGTTTCCAAGACAAACATAATAAGCCAATTAAAATTCTATCGTAAATTAAAATTGCAACATGTTAGAATAAACAATAGGATATGTTGACAGAATAGTTTTTATTTTCGAACTGACTATGCTATTGACCTAGCCAGGTCTTACAGCTCCACCGGACTACTAAGGCGAGCGCTCAAGGCACTCAGCCGATTTTATTTGACAACTAGCTCAAGGGTGCATGGCACACCTCGGCTTGGGCTGACCTGATACATGCAATTCGCGACCTTTCTGAGCCTAAGCTAAGCTTACTATTCATACATATATGAGTTGTTAAAACATATATGTGTACCAGGTATACATACCTCAACAACTCTTATATATATTTCGTATCGGGACAGAATAGTACCATACGTAACAGTTATGACAATCGGTCATATTGTTTTGGAGTTTTTGGTCAAAGATAAGCCAATGTCGAATTTTATGTTTAACTTGCTTTTGCTCGCGGTTCACTTTCATTTGAAGTCAACCCATGCTTCGGGAATATTTGATTTTATCCTGATGAAAAATACCCTATGTCTTTGTGTAGACTCCTCACATCATCTATACAAAATATTATTGTGATCAGTTAAGTACTTAAGGCGTGAAAGCGTAACCAATAAACAAACTCACATTTATAATATTAGTTAGGACATATTTGTTTTATTTAAGTGTTTATTTACGTAAGTAATTACGCAAAGAAATTCTTTTATGAAATAAAACGCCTAACGCTTTTCGCAATTAAACTTAATTTTGTGCCTAGCATTCGTGCTGAATGGATTTACTGGAAATGTTATCAACGTTTCTCATTACATTTAATATACTTCAAATTTTAATATTTAGTCCTCACTTTAATTATAAACCTAATTAGAAAATAATGATTGATAATGACACAGTGAAAGGAGCTGACTGCCGACATTCATCGTGGGATATTGACAAGACGCCTTAGGTCGATAGCTGACATTGTAAAAAAACACCATGACAGTTAAATAATGTATAATATAGTCAGGGTTGATATATATCTGGGGAGTTACTGACCTATATGACCTATGTCCATACTACTGACTATATCGGGGGAGTTACTATTGACCTGCGTCCGTGCTATTGACTATATCGGGGGAGTTACTATTGACTGGGTGCTATTTATCCCGTTCTGAAACTTTTTAAACGTGTCGAATAACATCTAAGACTTAAGACATCCAAACCAACCTCACTTGCAAGTGGTGCACCCTGCTGAATAAGGAACGAGGCAATGGCGAAAGCGGGGTGGTAGGGTTTTACAGCCCGACTGGGTCGCAACCACCATGTATATGGCGAAAAAGCCAGTCATAGTAATTGGCTTCTGCGGGTCGCGTTTCGGGATCAGCCTGTGCATATCCAGCTCTTCACTGGCCAGCATGACAGCGGCGACCGGCGATGGATAGTGTGTCACTCGGTGGTCGCCATTGTTTTTGGATTGTACTGTGCTTACCATCAGGCACAGTGCAGTCATTTTGCCGTGCTACAATAAAAATACAAAAATAAAAACTCCACTACACTAAGCACCACATAATTACACTACACGGCACTTAATGTTCACACCACCACTCAGCACACACATAACACACTTTGGGTCTCTAGTGAAAATCAGCGCTGTAGGACTAACCTCCTACATCACATACGGTAACTCGGGGCCAATTTGCGACACACATACAGTAAATCGTCAATTTTTATTTGTATCCTTAATTGTTATATGCATGTTTTTAAATTGTACGTGTTTAATATTTATGAGTGTGCAAATAAATAACTGTTCTTTTTGTTTTAACACCATTGGTTGGAGGTACTGGCTGTTCATTCGGGTCAAATAATTTGACACTACATTCAGTGCTACATTTCTGTATGGGCTAACATTTTTATTCGATTGGTCTTGGTGGATTGATTAATTAAACTATAACCGTGAACGTCACGTCACGAAGCCATACTTTTACAAAGACGCCATTTTATCTTCACATATAGGATAAGATATCGTATAAATAAATATTGGCGTCAATATCGATGGACATAACACGTTTTAATAGGATTAGAACGACATAATGTAAATTGAGATTCTTCAATCAGTCCAACCGCGAAACGAAAATATAATATACAGGCTCCTTAATCAGTAATTCAAAACACTGGATAATAATAACTAAGCTACAAGAACTCGCCGAATTTTGTGACCTCTCGAATTATAGTTTCGCATAAATATGCCGCCACTCGTTGTTGGAACAACATCCCACCGCCATGTCGATCCAAAAAGAGTAAACTTAGCTTTAAACTCTCATATAAGCATTATCTATTACAATTTCAAACTCAGTAATTAAAGTGACGTATAATGTATTCAAGTATTTCTATCGTAAGTTCTGTTTATTGGTGTGTATTTTTTTTAATATATTTATTTTCTACTAAATTTATATTTGTTTTGTTTAATCCTAAATTTGTGGTTACAGTAGTTATATCTCTTTAGTATGACCATCCGTGACGTGTTACGTGTGTCTGTGTTATTTGTTTGTTCATTTGAAATTTTGTACTAACATTAACGTCCGTTTATCATCATATATAGGCTCCCACTGAAAATCCGCGCTGCAGTACTACTTACAGTATTGCAGATTATTGCTGAATGGGTTCGTCAATTGTTGGACATCTATTTTTATTTTTTTAAATGTTTTTTTTTTCTGTCTAATTAGTTTTTGTAATTTAATTCAATTGTATGATTGTTCCAACAATAAAGTATTTATTTCTTTTCTGTCATATTAAGGTATAAATATGTATAACATTTAGATAAGAATCAATAAATGCCAAATTTAGATTCCTATAATAGAAATTTAACTTTATTTTGTACCAGCTTCTGCTCGCGACTCACACGCTTCGGAAGCTCTCAAAAGGAAAAATATCCCGATTTTGAAACATTCTTCATTGATTCTCCACTCCTGTTGGTCTTAGCGTGATGATATATAGCCTAGTGCCTACCTCGATAAATGAGTTATCTAACACTGAAAGAATTTTTCAAATCGGACTAATACTTCTTGAGATTAGCGAGTTCAAACATGCATACAAACAAACAAACTCTTCGGCTTTATATATTAGTATAGATTATTTTGTCCGTGTATGTGACTGAACACCTCTTAAACGGCTGAACAGATTTTGATGAATCTGAGTGTGTTCAGGTTGATTCAAGATACTCACAATTGGATCCGGTAGGAGGCGCTACGATTGACTTTTACATTTTTAAAATTACCAAATCAAGACAATGCCCGCCGGGTCCGCTAGTTAATTATAAAATATAATCACCAAATAAATATTGAACCTTAAATCCCGACCGGATATCCCATATTACACTGACGGGACTACACAATATAAAATGGAATCGTTAAACGAAAGCAGTTCAAAGGAAATTAAGTCTCCAAACACGTCGTTCTCGAATAGTTTTCGAAAGACATCCTGAATTCGCGAACAATTATACGGAACGTTCCACCTCGCAGTTTTAATGGGCCGGCGGTCATAGTTTCACAGATTGCTCGGACCCTCCTCCGGGGCATCCGGGGACAGGGTAAGAGGGGAGGGAGGGAGATCTCATCAACGGAACTGCTTGAACTGATTGATCCAATCGAAATGATTTGATAGAACCTATACGTTGGTGGATTCGTTAAGCCGCGTGGTTTTCCGACGTTGCGTGGGTAATCATTACAACTGTGGTTCACTGAAATAAAAATGTACGGTCTTATTACAGAAACAAAAATGAACAAGCGTTGAACACGAGTATTATTAAACAGTTTCTAAAATTTAAAACCATTTTGAACACATGTTTAAAATACTTTACTAGAACAGCGCGTCCAAGCGGATTCTAATTAAGCAACCTGTTCAAGTTTTTTTGCACGCAACTCTGAATAACATTCCTACAATTCAATATCATTATTGAAAAACGTTCCCGTTGTATACTATTTTGGAAAAAACTTGAATTTATGAACGATATATAGGTATTTGTTCAAATTTTCATTAGAAAACATTTTTATATAATATGTCTGTCTGTTTGTATGAACACGCATTGCTGCTAAAGTACCGGCTTCATAATAAAACCTTGCCAATAAAATCATAAAGTATATCTTCGAGAGTAACTTAGTCTTTGTGTCATTAATATCGGTCTACTATATCAAAAGTTACTGTAATTTGAATTACGACTTGAGGTAAGTACGAGAGGAGAATAGTGATTTATACTAATTACAAAGTTGAAGGGTTCGTTTGTTTGCTTGAACGCGCTAATCTCAGGAACTACTTATCTAATTTGAAAAAATCTTTCAGTGTTACATAGCTCATTTATCTTTTCTTTTTTTTTTCTCGAACTGACTACGCCATTGACCTAGCAAGGTCTTAACAGCTTCACCGGACTACTAAGGCGAGCGCTTAAGGCACTCAGCCGATTTTATTTGGGCAACCAGCTCAAGGGTGCACGGCACACCTCGGCTTGGCTGTTGCCTGTTCATGCAATTCGCGACCTATCAAAGCTAACCTAAGTTAAAGCTAAACTATTTCATACATACATGAGTTGTTGAAACATATATGTGTACCAAGCATACATATCTCAACAACTCTTATGTGTATTTTGTATCTGTAAAGATTCTAAACTATTACAGTTCGATACGGGAAAAAAAAAGAAAAACCCATCCACTTTATGTGTAAGCGTGTGAGCGTGCACGTGTGTGGAGGTGATGTGTGTAGTGTTGTTGCAGTGATGTATTGGTGTGTCACTGTATCGCGCGAGCAGCGCACTCAAGGGCTCCACGCCGAGGGATCGAACCTAGGCTTGAGAGGCTGCCGAAGGGGGCCTAGTCTGGTGTGCGGGAGCGAAATTTACACCCAGACCACGGCGGCGTGATCTGAGGTTACGCGGGCGTGGGCGTGAGCACGCTCTGTTTGGAGAGACAGGCTGGTACTGATCGTTCGCTGCCGCTATTTCATCAGGAGGATCGGTAAAAATGCGGCGCGGTCGTCTTTTGTAACGCGCGGCGTTGGGTACGGTTTCGTATGTTGCGGCGGATACCACTAACGGACTGGGATGATTCACGGCTTTTTCGAAATAACTACTAGTGAGTGATTTTATGTACGCCCAGATAGAAGGTATCTCCAGGTCCCTATGGAGATCGACTCTCCGGACGTACCATGGGGCGCCGGTCACTTTACGCAGAACGCGGTTTTGTAAAACTTGTAACTTGTTTAGAGTTGATTGCGGTGCATGTGCAAAAACGGGACAGCTATATGTCATGACCGGGCGAATACACACTTTGTACAAGGTGAGCTTGTGTCTGAGGGACATCTTACTCTTACGGCAAAGCAACGGGTGTAGGCGACCCAAAACCATAGCGGCTTTATTACGTACTCTATCTATGTGAGACTCGAAATTTAAGTGTCTATCTAGTGTGACACCGAGATACTTGACCTCGTCGGTCCAAGGTATGTCGGTGTCGTATAGCCTGATGGGCTGCAATCTGTTTACGCGTTGTGTGGGATCGAAGAGTATCGCGGCACTCTTATCGGGATTAACCTCTATACGCCATCGAAGAAACCAATCACCGAGTGTGCTAACGGTTTCTTCGATGAGTTTCCTAAGTTTGTCCGGCCGCCAATGAGAAGCGTAGATAACTGTGTCATCAGCATAACAACCTACCTCTACTCCCGGGAGCCGAGGTAGGTCACTGATGAACAGGTTGAAAAGGGAGGGCGCGAGTATTGAACCCTGTGGCACGCCTGAGCGTATCGGATGTATTGACGATAGTTCGCCGTCTACTCTATAACGGAAAGTCCTATCTGTGAGAAAATCGCGAATGATATGAACTAATCTATCGGGTATGCGAGATTGACATAATTTATGTACGAGCCCTCCGTGCCAGACCTTATCGAAGGCCTTGGCGACGTCAAAGAAAACTGCTATCGTGCGTTTCGGATTTTTCTTTTTCGGGTTCGGGTCGCGATTCGGATCAGCATTAAAGTTAGAAAAAATGTACTCCGTGAGGCGGTGTACTTGATTTGTACATGAGTGTTCGGCGCGAAAACCGAACTGTTCGGGCGGTATTAAATTAAGTTCTGTAAACGAAGTCTGGAGACCGTTCAGAAGGAGCCGCTCGTAAAGTTTACCTAGCGTATCTAATAAACTGATAGGGCGATAGCTAGCGGGAAGCGTAGCTTTTTTGCCGGGTTTGTAAATACCTATCACTACGGCTTTTTTCCAGATGGCTGGAAAGTAGCCCTGGGACGTGGCTGCATTGAAGATACAGACCAATAGAGATATGATGTGGTCAGGAAGGAATCTCAGTACCTCGTTCCTGGTTCCATCAGGACCTGGGGACTTTCTGAGCTTGAGACGCTTTATGGCGGCTGAAACTTCGTCAAAAGTTATCGAGGTTAGGGTATCCGCGGGTGGAGACGCGGGTGCATGCTCTACCGACGACTCGATCGAACCGATATGGACAGCATCAGTATTATCAGTGTTTGGTGAACACTGTTTCTCTAAACTCGCGGCTAGACATTCTGCTTTATCTATGTTATCGAACGCGGGAGGCAACCCGGGGCCTCTGTTGAGATGAGGCATCGGAGTGGCGAGATCTGATTTTAAAGTACGTGTGAGTCTCCAGTACAACAGGTGAGACGGCCGGAGATCCTCCAGAAGCCTGTCCAACCTGTCGCCCCGAATCTCAGAGATACGAGTTTTAACTAATTTGCGTAACGAGCGTAATCGATCGCGATTCTCGCTCATTTATCGAACAAGCCTATAAGCTATATATCATCGCACTAAGACTAATGGGAACGGAGAAAGAATGTTTCAAAATCGTTTTCATTTTTCTTTTTGAGAGCTTCCGCTGCGTGTTAGCGTTAACCCCAAGTGACAAAGTGACTATTCCACGCGAACGCAATCGCGGGCAAAATCTAGTTTTAACTAAAATTGGTTATTATATTAGTATTGTGATTTTGGTTAAAAGGAAATGATGTAATTGTTAAAATAAGTAATATACGAGTTAAATATATTATGTTAAAGTACGTAAAGTGGAACAACAATATAGTCACAGATTAATAATATATATATGTATATATATATATATATATATGTCGGGGAGAACGTTATTCCCGTTGACATCGTCATTAGTGGTTACGGCATTAGTGGGCGTCATTCGGGTAAAATGCGAGCACAAAACACAATGTAGACAGTTTCATGTATTTTAATTTAGATTCAACAATAGTTTTACACTATACAATGATATCGTTGCAAAAATTAACAACTACGACCGAGCAGCGAGTTCGGGGCACCGATCTTACTTTAATCACCGAATATAATAATACTCTCATCAACGATCCAACTCGATCTGGTGCTACCAAACGAATGTCCCATATAAAACTGCCCACCTTCCAAAAGTAAAGATGGCGCCTCGACCACGCTCGAGGCATTAGCTCTGCTCTGATTGGTCATTACGTAAATTACATTGTATGTAGCTTCTATTACATTATTAAGGTTTTAAGCTATAGAAAAATGTAACAAATGAAATAGAATAAAAATTAAGTATTTTGAAAGTAATAAAACTGTACGCCTTTTAAAGTAAATGTTATCTCGACTCCGCTCGAGGCACATGGTCTGTTCTGATTGGTCGTTATGTGAATTACAATATTCTTAACTTTTATCAGATTATTAAGGTTTTTAAGTTATGGAAAAATGTTATAAATCAAATAAAATTAAATTAAGAATTTAGATGAAGACAAATAATATTATGTGTGCAAACAATAATCAACTCGACTTATAGCTTCCTCCGACATATATATATATTTTTTTTTGTATATCATAGGAGGCAAACGAAACGTTGAGTCACCTGATGTTAAGTGATCACCACCGTACATAGATATTTGCAACACCAGAAGAGTCGCAAGTGCGTTGTCAGCCTGTATATGAGAGAAGGAGGAGTGAGGAAGTGGGTATGGGAGAGTGGAGTTGGGTATCCGGCGCTCTCACTGACTGAACGAAACGCAACAATGCAAGTACTGTTACTTCAAGTCGGTTTTCTGTGAGATGGTCGTAGTACCGGGGGCGAGCCGACCCATTCATGCCGAAACCAGTAGTAGCTTCAGCGTGGCTCTACCACCTACGAAATATTGTCAAATGTTAATAATGTTCTATAGTGGTAGAAAGTAACTTAATAACAATAAGTAACTTAATAATAACAGCCAAGCCGTTTATATTTTGCGTTTTGTGAAGAAAAATAATTTCTCATTTTAACATCAGGTAACATTATTATGAAATACTGGAATTCTAGGTGCTCTAACTGTATTATATAAACGAAACTTTAAACAGTTATGAAAGGTAAGCAAATAGTTACAGTGGCTCGTCGGTAGGAGGCGCTGACCGCACTGCTATTAGATCGTCCGCCGTTTCGTCTAATTAAACTCCGCCGGTCCACTCCGAAATTGTGAACGCGACCGCAAATCGTTTCACCTTTGTATTTTAATTAGTGCGGACACTCCCGCCCCCGGTCACCCATTAGTTTGGCTATCCGCGGACAATGAGGGGGTATTTGATCAGTAATCACGTTAGTGGGAAGGGGGGTAACACCTGACGAATATTGTGACTAAATTTTAGATCATAATCAGTGTATCTAGGTTAGGTAAGTACCTTTATTTTTTTAATCTCGCTATATTATCATCATATCTTCATTGTACCATCATTCGCAATACATATTCACATCATTCACTTCGATGAAGGTCTTAGCTTGTTCTTCAATTCAAAATCAAAAACACTTTTATTCAATTTATGCCCCGAGAAGGCGCTAATGAACGTCAAAGCTACCACCGGTTCGGAAAACAATCCAGTCATCGAGAAGAACCGGCAAGAAACTCGATCTGGTTTATCTTTTCACTATACGTGTTTGTACAAACATAGATTGCACAGAGATTGGCGTCATTTCCAGACGTAACTATCATTCACATATTGATCTATCCTATAAACCTTTAGATATTGAAATGCGTTTGACTTGATGCTGGAACTCACTAAACGGCAAATCGGTAATGTACTTGGGGCTTTGTTATAAAACCTAACACCTAAAAACTGCTACGGGTTTTAGTAAGCCTGAAACATGGAATGACCATTTTCTTATTATTTCTAGTATTTAATTAGTTTTGGTGAGATCCTTATGCACACAGAGGCAGCCAAAAATAACAAGACACATCGCTGATTAAATACAAAAAAATCCACAAACCAACATTAAATTTTGTTGCTAAAATATTTTTTAACGTTTTGTAATTGTTTTTTCGTTCTGTTGCTGTTTTTTGTTTTCTTTTAAATCATAGGAGGCAAACGAATGGCTCACCTGATGTTAAGTTATCACCGCCATCCATAAACACTAGCAACACCAAGGGGGACGCAAGTGCGTTTCCAGCCTGTGTTTAGGGGAAAGGGAAGGGGAGGAAGGAAGTGGCGGGAGAGGGGGTAAGAGGAGGTGAGCCTCCGGTGCTCTCACTGACCAAACGAAACGCAACAATGCAAGCACTGTTACTTCATGTCGCTTTTTTGTGAGAGGGTGGTACTACCGCGGGCAAGCCGGCCCATTCTAGCTAAAGCGAGTAATAGCTTCAGCGTGATATTTATATATATATATATATATATATATATATAATTGACTTGAATATAGTAATCAGTTCCCACGAAAATTTGACAGACGATTACCAACCAACTTCATGGTGTCGTGTTTAGGTGTGGATTGTTACGCGCATCGTAAAAATTCACTCTCATCATTTTTCCAAACCGTACCAAAATAAGTATAACTTCTTAAATTGAAACTTTTCGGTTTTTTCTCTACACTAATCAGGAACTAACTCGTTATCTCTTCACTGTGAAACGACGATGGCGGTGGAAACCAAAACAAATACAAACAACACACAGTGAACAATAACTCAATGCGTTGTCGGTACATCTGGAGAGTTGTTAATCCCTAAGTTCATTACTCGAAGTTGCAGGAACAAGTAATCTCCTGCCCACGAACTAGGTGTACCGGGACTTTACCAAAGACGTACTATCTCTCCCGTACCGTGGAGTATTATTTACTGCAAGTGCAATAGCACCGTGGAACTAAACATAACTAATAAACTTAAATAGAAAAATCTTAATTAAAATATAAGTATAATATAATACTAGATTGGTATGTCACTGTTGTTCTATTGAGATAATTACATCATCATCACCAGAATATAACATCTACCCACTGCAGGGGTATAGGTCTCTTCCCGAAGTCTGGGCATAATTACCACGACAGCCAACGACATATTGGTGATTTAGAATACTGAGAAATCCACAGTCCTATGATTTCCCACATATAGTAGAGGACATTTCTCAAGTTCAGGCTTCGTCACGATGTTTTCCTTCACCGTCAGCCGATAGTGTTAGTAATTTAGATCAGTCGATTTACGCGAATTCCGGATAATTCCGGAAATATGTCGGTTTTCAAATCCGGTGACACCGGGTTGATATTCCACCGGTCAAACCACTAGAAAACCAAGTCTTTAAGATAATTTATAAAGGCTACAATTTACTAGTAGAAGTGAACCTTCTTATGGGATGAGTTTGAAATTCTGATCCGCAAAATTTCTGTGTGATGAGAGGTGGTGGGACAAAAACTGTATCGGGTAGAGTAGCAGCAGTGTCTCGTTTACCTTCGGGTATTGGAGAACAGTGAGACATACGCTCTTATCGCTCTCTTTCTGAAAGTTTTACCGCGTGTGATCTACATATGTTTCTATGCATTATATCTAACCTATACATATAATAAGAATGTGAATGTAAATTGTCTGTAGTTTTTAAAATTCCGTGAAAAAAGTTGTTAAAAGTGTCTACGAATAAGAAATGGTGTACATTCCAGTAATCTTTAGAAATATCTATCTGTTTGTACAGGCACAACTGTTAAAGTACTAGATTTATGATAAAATATCAGGAAGAAAATCATAATATATATCCTCGAGTAACATTTAGCCTTGGATTGAATGTGGTAGGTGATAGAGCCACGCTGAAGCTATTACTGATTCAGCATAAATGGATCGGCTCGTCCGGGGTACTACCACCAGACCGACAGAAACACCCACGTCAAGTAACTGTGCTTGCATTGTTGCGTTTCGTTCAGCTAGTGAGAGCGCCGAAGTCCTACTTCCGTTATCCCATACACAGACTAGCAATGCACTTGCGACTCCCCTAGTATTGCTAGTGTCTATGGACGGTGATTTTCACTTAACATCGGATGATCCATCTGTACGTTTGCTTCCTACGATATAAGAAAATCATACGGTTTTATGAATCAATGTTTTTTTTGTAATGAATTCCACGCGGAGGACGAATTCGCGGACACAGCCAGTATTAAATACATATGTACTACATATGAAAAGGATTAGTACAATCTTACAGTGATCGAAATATAATATGCTTGTATATTTGAAACCGATAAATTCACATTCAATAAACAAAATAACATTTAATTTCTTATAATTTGTTGTAGTCACAATTGAACATATATATATTCTAGAGTATTCCATTATTTATAATATATTTATTTTTGGCAACGAATCTTTTAGATTATTACTGAGATTGTAGAGTAGGTACCAATATTAGAAGTGTCGTGATAATTTCTATATTGTAACAAAATAGTGGCCCCGTTGTTAGAACTTTCCAGGGAGTTTTTATGGCATCTTAGAATTAATGCTCCGTGGTATTATATTCCATCTCCTTCATTTGTCTACGATAATCAAAGTATATTACGTAAAATCACAAAATTATGAATAAAATATAAAACCCAGTAAGAGATTAAGATCCCGCCAAAAATTCTATTCCATATTTATCAATAATAGAATAATGAAACCAAGAAGATGTAAGTAGATACGGTATAGATATGGCAGTAAAATTGATTAAAATCATTGCAGCAGGGCCGTGAGCCTCGGAGCCCTCGTAATTCCAGCTGAAATCGAGAGCCACCTCCGAAGAATACAATAATACTTTGGTGAGATCCGCCGTTTCGCTTATCTACCGATTTCAAATATTCACTCGAGCAAATTCAGACCCACTCTTATTACACGCCACTTTAAATTGCTACTTATGTAGCGGTGAATAGGGTCGAGTTTTACTTGAAAGTAGTTTTTCCTTCAGGTGATCCTCCGATAGCTTCCGATAGAAAGTGTTTTATTTTTAAATAAATTTACTTGATTCGTTTTAGTTCGTTGTTGGGGCGGTTGCGTGTTTTATTTTTATTTCAGTAAATGTTATACAAAACACCACTGAATTATTTTCGATCTGTAATGTAGTAATAAAAGTTATTTTGTTGTCTTATTAAGGACACTTTTCTATAGGCTGTAAGTAGTAGTAATAAATTTCTACACAGACAACTTTTAATCGATAAATGGATTATTGTAGCAATGACAGTATTACGATTGATAAAAAGCAACCCAAAATTAGTCGCGAGTTAGTTATGAACTAAGTGAACTGTAATGAACATATTTTTAACTTCCGCTATGGTACAGTTCTAAAAATGTTCAGAATAATATCTTTAAATATAACCGTACGGAGATACCAGGTAGTGACGTCACCATCGCACTCTTTCTGACCCGTGAAGATAAATTCCACGAATGGATAGTTTTAAAGAAAGTCGAAGCGATATTTTACATTTTATCTGGATTATTCTTATACCACTCTACTGAACTTTACCACTGAAGACTTGTTGAAATTTGTGAATATTTCCCCTAGAGATATTGTCTTATAATCTTTTTCTATGTAAAGGGAGAGATGGGCGACCGCAATTTGATACAAGTCACTTCTCTTTCTCTTGACGCGTTGCATGAGCATTCTATAATTAGGTGTCAAAGATTTATCAGTCTTGATTTAGATGTAAGTCAGAGAGTCGTGGCAATTTCAAAGTCCAGTAAATACCTTGAGATTAATGATCACATATTTAACAAAACTAGTGGGCGCCCTGAGGTCGACATTCGACCATAGTTCATTGATTTTTTTAAGTTTGAATTTTATTAGGGTTAATATCATTGTTGAACGTAGAATGAAAAAGGGTAATTGGAACGTAAGAGTAAAATAATACATACAGTCGAGCATTGCAACCTCTTTCGCAACCTTTTTTGAAGTTCTTTATTGATGTCAAATTGTCTTTTTTATTTACATGTGTGTATATGTTGTGTAAAATTGAAGCCTTAGTGTGAGTAATGCATATTTTAATTAATTTAATGTACTTCTAATGCATTTTATATGAAATAAATAGCTTTCTGCACTTCTCCTCCATATAAACTTTAACTATGCCAAATTTCACGTTCATCCGTTCGCCCAATTCCGTTAAAAAAGGATACAAAGTTTAGGCTTCACGTATTAATATATAGATTATCAAACGATTTGATAGTAGACTCGTTATTCATCAAGCCCAAAAGATCGGAGATTGTTACAAAGCATTATATGCCTTAGTCTCTTCGTATTAAATTTGGGACATTCTTAAAACAGATGCTTAAAACTTTTGCACAGATATTTAAAGTATTTGCATTTTAGGAAAGAGGAGTAATGCTTAATCAATTTTAATTGAGATATAACATCAAATGTATTCCAGTATTCAGAACAGCTAAATCATAAACCAACTAGACTGGTTGAGTCAATATATCATTTTCCCTTATATATATATGCTAATGTATATGGTGTTACTCGCGTCCGCAGGAAGTGTACCTCTCATTCCCCTGTACGTGCTCCCCGGGTGCTGCTAAAGAGTAACAAATTTTTGGCCGCTGCACTGTTCCACGTAACTGGAACTTTTCAGCGACAATTGAGTTATCAATCAATTGATTATTATAAGCGATAGATACTCTATTCAGCTATACGATTACATAAATAAATCCAATGCTTATGAGAGGCTTGCTGGTGGAAACACTATTTGATATATCATTTCTCCTTCTCATTTTTAAGGACTAATTTCACAAGCTATAAATGATATCCCATTTTATTTATGCGGTACAAAAGTTTCAAAGAAATTATTTAACAAAATTAATACAATCATAAATTCGACAGCACATCGCAGACCGAAGCTTCCGATGCGGTCTGATGCAAATTTAACTATTTTCGATTCAATAAATGTTCGTCGTAATTGTTTCCCTCTCGCAGAGATAATTCTATCGTGTGGGGTATCAACAAGTGCTATGGGATTTATTGTTTTCACACTTAACTCGTAATCTAAACCTGTTATGAAGGCGTTTACAGCTCCTCTAATGTTATCTTGTTTAGTCATCAATAATATACGAGCATGTTTATTTCTAAATTTTTCACATTTCCACATTCTTGATAATCTTAATGTATCTATAAAACTTAGATAAACTGGATTTAGTAAAACACCAACATAATTTAAATATTAGAATCCAGAACCAATTGGTCATTCCATGTTTCAGGCTCGCTAAGGTCAATAACAGCTTTTTAGGTAATATACATATAGGTTTAAGTTCTCAAATCACATTACCGTTTTGCCGTATAGTGAGTTCAAATACCATGTTAAGCGGTAATGCCTTGTATCTCAAAACAACTATATAAACAAGAAACTAAGCTGAGATGTGTTGTGGCTGTTGAGTAACTCGATATTGCTATGTCCTATGTAGATTGTTTTTATTGCAGCACAGCAAAGTGACTGCACTATGCCTGATGATAAGCACAGTACAATCCAAAAACAATGGCGAGCACCGAGAGACACACTATCCATCACCGGTCGCCTCTGTCAAGCCGGCCTTTGAAAAGCTGGATATTCACAAATATTCCGAAACTCGACCCGCAGAAGCGAATCACTATGACGGGCTTTTTCGTCATATATATGGTGGTTGCGACCCAGTCAGGCTGTAAAGCCCTACTCACCCCGCTGTCGCCATTGCTTCGTTCGTTATTCAGCAGGGTGCACCACGTGCAGGTTGGCTTGAGTGTCTCAAGTCTTATGATGTTATTCGCCACCCCTTACACGCCACGAATCTTACAAGTGATGGAATATCGGGTAAATTATGACGCATTTAACAGAATCCACGTGCAGATGGCACGTTACACCATCGTAACGGTTTGCGGTTAATGTTTTTAACACGTGGTTTATACATATTTACCTTTTTAAATAGCTGCATCGCTTTGGAATGTTTTTCATTTGTAGTTCGTGGAAATATTTAAAGGGTTTTTAAATAGCGGGATAGAACGGAATTTTACCGAATTCTTGTAGTCCTGAGTATGCTAGTTCGCGTTGTTTCGTTCCACCATTGTTTATATATAATTTAAATATTCCGGTGAGTTTTTTTACAAAAATTAGTGTTAATAAATGTAAAGTTAATAAAAAGTAGCGTGGGATGCATTTGCTTTGATGGTTGGTTTGATTCGAGAGAAAGTGATTGCAGGATTGCGGTTTGTTTTTAGAAAATAACTAGAGTACTAGGAGTGTAATATAGGACATAACCTGAATATCAAGAACACAAGGAAATATTATGGGTGAGGAATAATTATATGATGATATATTATTATGATATAATATCTCCATCTAATATAAAGTTACTAAAGTTTTGTATTAGCAGTATGAATTTAGCGATGTATGTTTTGCCGTAAAGTGAGCTAAGCGGTGTGTTGTGCGTGCGGAGAGAGAGTATATATGGTATAGTATTATTTATAAAAAAAATTCTACGCATAGTATATATTTGTTTTCAATATTGGACGTGATAACGTCTTATAAATTGACAAACGCCGGCTGAACGCACGAAAAAGCACGGCTGAGCCGAGCGTGCAAGCGTGAGCGCGAACAAACGATAGAGAGGTGCGACTGGCTTAAGCGTTCGGCTTGCGACGCATCTATCTCTCTTCCACTACATCGGCCTATGCGACCGAGTCGTTATCGCGTAAAATTATCATCCGTAAACCGAGTTTACAGCCAATAGAAGGCCGTAGTGATAGGCATTCACATGCCCGGCAAAAAAGCTACGCTTCCCGATAGCTATCGACCTATTAGTGTATTAGACACGATAGGCAAACTATACGAGCGGCTCCTTCTGAACCGTCTCGAGACCTCCATATCAGAATTAAATCGGATACCACCTGAGCAGTTCGGCTTTCGCGCCGCTCACTCTTGTACGAACCAAGTACACTGCCTCATGGAGTACATTCACGCTAAATGCAACGATGATCCCGATCGCAACCCAAATCCGGAAAAACCTAAACCGAAAAGCACAATGGTAGTCTTCTTCGACGTCGCCAAGGCCTTCGATAAGGTCTGGCACGAAGGGCTCATCCATAAGTTAATTAGTTTTCGTATCCCCGATAGATTAGTACATGTAATCCGCGAGTATTTATCACAAAGGACTTTCCACTATAGAGTGGAAGGTGAAGTGTCCTCACTCCTCCCCGTACGATGAAAGTACGTAATAAGGCCGCTATGGTCATGGCTTGCTTACACCCTTTAGTTTGCCACAAGAGCAAGATGTCTCTCAGACACAAGCTCACACTGTATAAGATTTGCATCCGCCCTGTTCTAACATATAGCTGTCCTGTTTTCGCACATATGTCAGCATATAACTTTGAGAGATTACAAGTAATTCAGAACCGTTTCCTACGAAAGGTGACCGGCGCCCCGAGGTACGTCCGGAACGAAGATCTCCACAGGGACCTGGAGATGCCCTCTATCTGGGCGTACGTAAAATCACTCACTACTAGGTACTTTGAAAAAGCCGCGAATCATCCCAGTCCGTTAGTGGTATCCACCACGAATTACGCAACCGTACCGAACGCTGCGCGATACAAAAGACGTCCACGACATATTTTCACCGATCCTCCCGACAAAATAACGGTAGCGAACGATCAGTACCAGTCTGCCTCTCCAAATAGAGCGTGTTCGTGCTCACGCCCACGCCCGCGTAACCACAGATCACGCCGCCGTGGTCTGGGGGTAAACTTAGCTCCCGCACACCAGATTAGGCCCCCCTCGGCAGCGGCTCAAGCCTAAGTCCGATCCCTCGGCGTGGAGGCCTTGAGTACGCTGCTCGCGCGATACAATGACACAAAAATTTACATCACTGCTACAACACTACACATATCACCTCCACACATGTGCATGCTCACACGCTGACACATAAAAAGTGGAAGGGTTTTGTTTTTTTCCCTTATCGAACTGAAATAGTTCAGACATTTTCCGACACAAAATACAGATAAGAGTTATTGAGACACGCATGCCTGGTACACATGTATGTTTCAATGACTCATATCTGTATGAATAGTTTAGCTTAACTTAGGTTAACTAAGATAGATCGCGAATTGCATGAAACAGGCAACAGCCAAGCCGAGGTTTGCCGTGCATCCTTGAGCTAGTTGCCCAAATAAAATCGGCTGAGTGCCTTAAGCGCTCGCCTTAGTAGTCCGGTGAAGATGTAGAGGACTCTAAAAAGGGCAATAGCGTAGTCAGTTCGAGAAAAAAAAACCGACTTTACAGCCACACAATTTTTTATTTCTCTGCTCAAAATGTGATATTGTTAAGATAATAAACAACGTGAACGCGAATCATCGAATCTTAAGTATTTTGAATTTCGAACACGTACCTACATTATTTTAAAAACTTCTTTCGATTTTGCGCCATTTTAGATATTTATTCGTGTTTATTATCAAATTACAATATGGAATGGGTTGTTAAAGAAAATAGGATTACAGTGATCGCCTTGCACAAAGTGGGTATGGAGCCGTCGCTTATAACCCAGACACATCAAAAGCTTGGTATCAGCCTTATTTTCGTATAGCGTACTATCAACAGATACAACAACACTTCCCCTGTCGAACACCAGAAAAGATCTGGGCGGCCGTGTGCTGTTAACACACTACAAAGGTTGTTAATGCTGTTAAAGCCAGAATTCGTCGAAACTCAATTAGGAAGCAAAAAATCTTATCGTGAGAAACGAAGATTCCCGCTAGGACTCTGTGGCGTATTATAAAATAAGACCTGAGGCTCGGTGCTTATCGTCGATATACAGGACATGCCGGAAATCAATCATTACAATTAAAGAGAGTGGATTGATCGAAACGCCTTCTGTCGCGATTCGCAGGTGTAAGGCACAGAAATATCCTCTGTGCCGATGAAAAAAATTTCACGATTGAAGAACACTACAATAAGCAAAATGATAAAATGTACGCTCACAGTTCTAAAGAAGCTGCTCAAGGGATTGGAAAGGTACAACGTGGTCATCACCCTGCGTTAGTGATGGTTTGGTGGGGCGTCTTATCAAGGGGTGACAAAACTATTTTTTTGTGAAAAAGGAGTATAAACTTCAGCCAAAGCGTATCAAGATACAGTCTTGGATTTTGCTGTGAAACCCATCAGCAATACACTTTTTTTAAATATACCGTGGACTTTCCAGCAGGACTCTGCATCTGGTCACAAAGCACGAACTACCCAAGCCTGACTTGAAACCAACGTTCCGGAATTTATAAGAGCTGAAGACTAGCCATCATCTAGGCCAGACCTCAACCCTTTAAACTTCAAATTATGGTCAGTTTTAAAGGGTATGGCCTGCTCTAAACGACACGGCGACATTGAGTCTTTTAAAAAATCTTTGGAGCTAGCAGTGGCGAAATTTCGTGGCCAAACAGATTAAAGGCCTGTATAAAAGACAAGGCTGGCCATTTGGAATAAAATATTTTTTTTTTTATATTTTGTGCTGGGACTAATAAATATGTAATTAATGTTAAAAGTTAATGTTGATTATTGGTATTAATTGTACGTTTTATCAGTCTCCAACAGATGGCGCTTTAAATTAGTTTGTTGACAGATAACTCTAGTACCGACTATTATGGATATTTCATAGATGACGGCACGTTTTAATTTTAGATTCCTTTTTCAACTCCAATATATTTTTAATTTTCTGTTCTTTACCCCGATAGTTTTTAGGCAGACTCATTACCCCATAATACTAAATACATTATCATAATTTTAATTCCAGATGTAAGTAATTGAGACAGCAACGCGTGGCGGGCTATCAGCTAATATATTTTAAACAGCATCAACAATCTGTTTTTCTATTTTAAATGTATATTACAATTTTGTCATGTCTGTTACGATATTTCGAGTCTTTTCATAATTATGAGCAGATTTCTACGGTGACGTTTTAAGTCGTCCGCCCCGAGGATGAACCGTCACAGCTAAACTTCGATTTCCGCCTGTTTCCGGCATTTTAATAAAAGAATTTGTTTTCCTTTTGAAATTTTTATATATTTCCATCTTGTTCTGTGTTGCTTATGGTTTAATTTTTTTCTTGTGACACACTCGGAATTATTATAAGATTTTATTTACAAATAATGTAACGTTTGATTATGGTTTGGATGCAGACAGCTTTGAATTTGTAGTGACAGTAACTGTATATACCACGACTCTCTTACCTGCATCTAATTCATTTTGAAATAACCATGACTCTCGACTTGTATCTATATCATGACAAATCTTGGTGATTTAATATTACGCTCATGCAACACGTCAAAGGAGTGAGTACTGAATCGTATCAAATTGCGATCAACCCTCTGTCCCTTTATATCGCCAATTCCAAATGATCTCTTTGCGAAAACAACTAGTTTGTAAAAAAAGTACTTGTATATGATGTGATCATCAATTATGTGTCATGTCTGTGTTATTGTTTGTAACATAAAGAATTGTTAATTTAATTTTGTTACATTAACATGGTCTGAATATTCGTATATCATGTGGGCTCTCGTGGAAAATCAACTCTACCGTACTGCGGTACTGTATTATAAAATGGATGTTATTTTGCACTTTCGCCTGGAATTGATTGGTCGCTGTCTCACTGCAACAAAAATACGTTTGATTTTATTTGCGCGAGGGGTATCTGAAAACTTAAATCTTAAATTAGTAATGGACAGAGCGAAATATTAGCAATTAAAACAATAAAAGAATTAAAAGAACGCATCCTTTGTTGACAATTGAATGAATTGTGACCTAACTAACATATGCTATAATATTTAATAATATATGTCCGCCAAGTAATGCATTTTTCAACCAAATATTTCTAATTTCAAGCCTGTATATATTTTAGAGTAGAAGAGACTATATTTTTAATACGATTAAGAATCAAATAAAGAAACTAAGAAGTCATATCTCTATATAAAACTGGGTCGCAAGTTTTCGGAGCAGTCGGTTGAAAACAAAACACGAACTATTTGCACACAACAAGAAGTAGGGAGGAAAGTGGAGTGGTCGGATCAGAGCCAACGAGTTGTTCCTATCAGTGAGTCGACGCGGTTGTTTAAAAGTTACGACGAGTTGTTGTGTTTGTTCGGTTATTTATACATTTGTTAAATGGGAACATTAGGATTGTGCGAGGCGAATCTTGACTTGTATTAATTATTTTTAAGACATTTAAATATGTGATTACTATAATGGATTTTGAACGAATACTTATACCGGTTGAGAGTCACTTTCATTATAACACCATAGAATAAATAAACAGTATTGTAACTTACTAGCTTTGTCTATAGTTCGTTTATTACGGTGCTAGGACATCTCCTAAGTTAATATTTACTTATAATTTATTAATTCGAACAACATTCTTTTTAATATATTTAGTGATATGTAAAATAAAATGATATATTAAAGTGATTTTTTTACTATATTTTTAGACTTGAAGGTTGCTGAATATGCTAAAAAAAATTAACAGTTATAATTGATATTAATTAAACGCTTTCCCTTAGCGTATAAAAAAGCTCGATATAAAATACACGTAAAAGTGAATAGTGATATTTATTTGAAAATATGGTAAATAATTAATATGAAATATCAATAATCTCGGATGTTCAAAATCGTTTGGATGTTTGTTTCGAAAAATCATAAAACAATTATACTTCTCATAAGGCCAAGCTTAATATCTCAAGTAGTATTTATCTAAGCAATTTGGCTTTATGGAACCTTTTTGTAGATAATTAAAAAGAAAATTCACGTTTAAACTTTTCTCGGTAAAGTTGATAATTTCGGAAATAACAGAAAAAACAAAAACCCATACCATCGTATCAGTATACGTTATACTTTAATCTCAACAGGCAGTTTTGTAGATTGTTTTATTCTGAGTAAATCGCGATCAAGAATAATATTATATCATAAAATGAGGTTATGTTATAGAATTTTAAAAAAAAAGTTGATTTACCTGTATTTTAGATGAAAAATCTTTTCACGCTAACTGAAAGTACATGAAATAAATATTATAGATAGGGCTTTCATTGGTGGTAGTCTTTGACATTCATAAGTGCCTTATTAGGGCCTAAACTGAATAAAGTATTTTTGATTTGATTGATTTTTTTCGACAGTTTCTATTAAACTTCAGGGCAAGACTGAAAAAAAAATGTTTAGAAAATTCACTTTAATTTATTATACGCCAGATACTTATCTTGTATTCGATTTCATAGATATCTGTCAATGCGTTTTAAGTTAAATTTAGACCTCCGGACAGACAGAAAAAAATTATTATCATATTCATAATCACTGTTATATTATATGTATAGTATATGTCTAGGTACTACAAAATTCTAATAAAAAATTACATATAGTGATAAAACTATAAAGTTGTTAATATAAAGATATACCGTAAGCTGTAAGTAAAATGTAGTTTAAATATAGTATCATAAATTGTACTTTCAACTGTAAGTCGTTTTGAAGATTCAACCATATCTTAGGATCTAAGCCGGCTTGAACTACTGTTCGAGTTTATTACGCCTTGCACATTTTCGTTGTTAAAGTTGGCTAAAATATTTTGATTATAATATTTTATAGATTATTTTGTATACTAGCCGGTGCCCCGAGTTCATTCCTTTGAAGATTATTTTGTTTTTGAGTTGAAGCATCAATTAGTGTGTCTTGGCAGTAAAATTGACCTGTGCGCCGTCACGGTCAACGGCGTGACGTTTTCTACGCTATCATTATCGACTTCCTCAAGGGCATACAGTGCTGCTTTGCTTCTCTATGTGAAATGCCATGACGGGTTTTTTTATAGGAAATAGATATAACAGTTTATTTGAATTCCTTAATTTTATAAACTGTAATTATGACTTTGCTACTTATTATTCTTATTATCGATTTTGTGTTAAAAATTTAAATAATTTCTTTTTCTTGTATTTTTTATTTGTATTTAACGAAGAAAACACCTATGCAATCAATGCATCTTTGCCAAGGCAGTGGCAGTTTATTGATGCCCTTCTTAAAGAAATCAGCTGGACGAGAGGCAACAAATTCTCCAAAGGCATTTTGTACTGCCTCTCGGGTATTGCATTTTTTTCCCGCCAATGAGTTATCCAAATTCTGGAAAAAATAGTAGTCTGTAAGCGCAAGGTCTAGTGAGTAGGGCGAATGACGGAGAACTTCCAACCCCAGTTCTTGCAACTTGGAGACCGTCTGCTGTGCAGTATGAGGTTGCGCGTTATCGTGCAGGAGCAGCGGAGACGAGCGATTGACCAATGCTGGTTGGAGACTTGCCATCTTCTCCATCATTGTGTTCAGTTCTTCACAGTACACATCTGCAGTAATACTCACCCCGCTTGGTAAGAAGCTGTGATGAGTCACACCGGCCACCAAACAGTGACCATCACTTTTCTAGGGGTAAGTTTTCGTTTAGGTGTTGAACCAGGATCCAACCGACTTTCTTGCGGTTATCAAACAGAATCCATATTTCATCGCAGGTAACAATGCGGTTCAAAATTTTTTCATTTGTGTGTCTGTTGAGCAGTGCAAGGCACGTCTCGACGCGTACTTCGTGCTGGCGATCATTGAGTTCGTGGGGCATCCATTTGTCAAGCTTTTTTACCTTGCCAATTTGACGCAAATGGACCAATATTGTTTTGATGCTAACGTCGAAAGCTGCTGCTAATTTAGCCGTAGATTGTGTATCATCAGTTTCCACAATCGCCTTTAATTCGTCTATGTCGACCAAAGTCTTCGGACGACCGCGAGGTTGATTTTTCAGGTCGAAATTTCCAGAACGGAAGCGAGCAAACCAATAACAGGTGGTGCGTTGGTTTGTAGTGTTAGCTCCATTAACGTCGTTGATGTTGCGTGCCGCTTGTGCCGCGTTGCTGCCACGGCGGTACTCATATTCCATAATTACTCGAATTTTTAACATATCCATGATGACAAAAAAGATTGAAATGCGATGAAAATATAACACTAATCAATAAACAAATGACTACTTTTGGAAAGAAAAAATCAAGTTTTTAAAATAAAATTAATTTGAAATTAGAATTCTTAGCCAAACAAAAATTATATTGATTTGAAATGGCCAGTACTGCAGAACAGCAATTTCATAGGTAAATACCTATTATTATGTGATTACACTTAAAATTAAACCCTTCTAAACTAAAACACTACGTATATTATTGTTAAGAAAAACGAGATACAAAGACAAAAACGGCACGCATGTGGGAAAGTATAAAAGAAAACTTACTAAGACTAAAATCTAACTTAAAAAGTAAAATACCCAATTACAAATAAGGTCACTAATATAGGACACAATAAAACGAGAAAGAATAGTTATAACATTAAAAAATCAAAACATAATATCATAGTTCGTTACACATTAAAACATACCTACTAAAATATTATACGATAATATTTCAACGCCATTTCAACTTGTATTTTACACAGAACCTGTGAAAATTTAAAACACTCTCGTAACGTGAGCGGGAAAATTACAATTTCCAACAATTACTCACGATGTTAAAACAACCGAAAATTCCACGAAAAACTTGAGTAATTAAACATGTGTAGTGTCTCATCAACGTCGAAATCGGTTTTCGGTCCAAAACCAAGTCGCCGAAGCCGAAAATTTTTAACCCTTCTTTAAATTCATACTTGAAAGCCGTAACAATATTTGAGTCCTGGATCACAATAATTATAAGTTACAATATCTCATATTGACCAAATCTTGAAAAAAAAACCTAGTAATTCGCATCATTTAACCACTTTTTTGCGATTTTTTGTTTTTGAACGTTTTTAAGGCAATAGATGGATGACAAATTTTGGGTCATTTTAATATTTTTTGGTGTGATTACTGTGTGTGTGTGTTATAAATCGATGAAAGCTGGTTGCACGCACGAAAAAGCATGACTCTTTGTCCCGTTCCGCCTGACCTTTTGTCCCGTTCCGCCTGACCAAGCGTGCAAGCGAGAGCGTGGAACAAGCGATCAAGAGGCGCGATCGGCCTAAGCGTTCGGCTTGTGACGCCTCTGTCTATATATAAAATAACTCAATTCAATTTATAAAAGAATGCAATTTTTAACCAATGTTTTCTTATGATGTTAGCACGATAATTTTATCGTCTGTAAACCAACTTTACAGACAACCAATTTTTTTAATAGGTTTTAGCGTTTGATCACAATTTCACCTAATATGTATGAATAAATAAAACATAACACTATTAATTAATAAATTGTTACTGGTCTTACAGAGTACTAATTCTTAGTATAAATATCGGTTCTATTTTACTGTAATGTTAGGTAGACTTAGTGCTTGTTCGCTACTAAATATCATATTTGATCAATTTCGACATAACCGAAACTAATAAATAAAGCCGAAACGGAAACTCTAACCAAGCACTACTGAGAAGTCGTACAATTTACACAAGAATAAGTTAAGACACAGTACGCCAGGCAAAGTTGGCCGATCTTGTATCGCGGTATAACATTACACGGCTGCCGGAATATTTACTCGGCGCGAGTTAAATTAGCTTCTGTTAATTAGTTAATGGTAGCAATCGATCAGTCTTTACAGTTTATATGCAAGTAATTTTTTCCCGCGGCTTCGCTCGCATTATTTTAGGTTTATTTCTGGATGTTGATCTGTTCAGTAGTTAAGGTGTAATAGCATAACAAACAAACAAACTCACTTTCACAGTTATAAAATTAAGTAAGGTTTTATCTAGATGGGTAAATTGAATGCGGTTCTGTTTTTGCAAAGTTCGACTGTGTGAACACCATCGTCGCATCAATTTCTGCTACAAAGCAGCAGTACCCGCGCTGCTGTATTTCTATTCGGAGCGTGTGGTTGGAAGCATGTATTAGTACACCATCATTTTCAACAGTCATCAGAAATGGTGCCCTATTACTGGATTAGCACTGCGTTCTGTTGACGTCGATTATGAATAGCTATAAACTGCTGTAATCATCATATGAATTACATATGTGTTTGTTACTTCGCAACATATAAAAAAATAACGTTAAAAATGTGAGATGTAATATAATAATTATTTACTTAAAACGATACTGCTTTTGACATAAATAACATAAACAGTACTTCAAAATATCACACAAAGACCTTTTTGTGTGTACCGTTTTTATTATTCTAATTTAATATTTTCATTTGGAATGTAATTTATTAATTGAATGTTAATATATTAATATAAATGGTATTAAAATTATAAATAATTAAATATTTAAAAATAAAATATTATTAATTTTTTACCAAGTTACATTACTGTGCATTACGTATATGTTGTCACAGTTTACGGGGAATCATCATGTGCGCGTCTCAGTAATAAAGGTCGTAGATCAAATGTTCGGTGTAAATTGTTCATTACGTTATAATTATATTCTGTTATTAAAATATATCGCTTTAATAACAGTCGGAGAGTTGCTTAGATACATTAGATACTAGCTTGAATTTAGTATCATTAAAGTGAAATGTTCTAAGATTATCAATTATGTTGCATGCACTAAAATTATATAAAGAAAATTTATTAAAAAGAAAACGAATTTAAAGGAACTTTAACATGTATGACTACAGAGGGAAGTGTGATCAAATAATTACATTTATAATTTAATCTAAAAATATAAGTATTGTACTATGTATGGTAGAGTATTCATTCTTATAACATAATCCGAAACCTGTTATTACCTCTGGACTATCCAAAACCATGACAGTTTAAGCCCTATTAAAACCCTGAACTGGCCAAAAGCATAAGAATTTAAGCTCTAAAGTCCAACATTAGATTTACTCAAACCCCTACATTACGCGTCGCTAGTCTGAAATAAGCTGCGCGAGCGCAATACAGTCGGTCACGCTTATTAGCATGCCATGACGCGAAATTAAAAATGTATCCCCAGCCAAAAATATCGACCAACGCACCCAAGACAGTTTTTACTTCAAAAAAGTACCGTATTTATTAGAAAGTTTGAAACACTTGAGGAAGGAATAACAAATTATGTAATACACATATCACCTCCACACACGTGCACGCATACACGCTTACACATGCAAGTGGAAGGGTTTTTATCTTTTTTCCCTTATCAAACTGAAATAGTTTAGAATATTATCCGATACGAAATATATATAAAAGTTATTGAGGTATGTATGCTTGGTACACATATATGATTCAACAACTTATATATGTATGAATAGTTAGCTTACCTTAAGTTAGCTCACATAGGAGGACGGGCAGGAGGAGGCGTCAGTTTGACCGCCTCCTCCCACTGTAACCGGACCAGGGAAGATGGGTCGGGGGGCCCATCTTCCCATTGCACAGGTCCGGCGGACGGAGGAGATGGCCGGTGTGTACACGGCTGTCTCCCAACAAGACGGGGCCCGGCGGCAGCGCTTTTGCTGCTGGGCCAACCGCTGGGGCGGCACGATGAAGTCTATAGAGATCTCGTGCCAGCGTTTGATCACAATTTCACCTAATATGTATGAATAAATAAAACATAACACTATTAATTAATAAATTGTTACTGGTCTTACAGAGTACTAATTCTTAGTATAAATATCGGTTCTATTTTACTGTAATGTTAGGTAGACTTAGTGCTTGTTCGCTACTAAATATCATATTTGATCAATTTCGACATAACCGAAACTAATAAATAAAGCCGAAACGGAAACTCTAACCAAGCACTACTGAGAAGTCGTACAATTTACACAAGAATAAGTTAAGACACAGTACGCCAGGCAAAGTTGGCCGATCTTGTATCGCGGTATAACATTACACGGCTGCCGGAATATTTACTCGGCGCGAGTTAAATTAGCTTCTGTTAATTAGTTAATGGTAGCAATCGATCAGTCTTTACAGTTTATATGCAAGTAATTTTTTCCCGCGGCTTCGCTCGCATTATTTTAGGTTTATTTCTGGATGTTGATCTGTTCAGTAGTTAAGGTGTAATAGCATAACAAACAAACAAACTCACTTTCACAGTTATAAAATTAAGTAAGGTTTTATCTAGATGGGTAAATTGAATGCGGTTCTGTTTTTGCAAAGTTCGACTGTGTGAACACCATCGTCGCATCAATTTCTGCTACAAAGCAGCAGTACCCGCGCTGCTGTATTTCTATTCGGAGCGTGTGGTTGGAAGCATGTATTAGTACACCATCATTTTCAACAGTCATCAGAAATGGTGCCCTATTACTGGATTAGCACTGCGTTCTGTTGACGTCGATTATGAATAGCTATAAACTGCTGTAATCATCATATGAATTACATATGTGTTTGTTACTTCGCAACATATAAAAAAATAACGTTAAAAATGTGAGATGTAATATAATAATTATTTACTTAAAACGATACTGCTTTTGACATAAATAACATAAACAGTACTTCAAAATATCACACAAAGACCTTTTTGTGTGTACCGTTTTTATTATTCTAATTTAATATTTTCATTTGGAATGTAATTTATTAATTGAATGTTAATATATTAATATAAATGGTATTAAAATTATAAATAATTAAATATTTAAAAATAAAATATTATTAATTTTTTACCAAGTTACATTACTGTGCATTACGTATATGTTGTCACAGTTTACGGGGAATCATCATGTGCGCGTCTCAGTAATAAAGGTCGTAGATCAAATGTTCGGTGTAAATTGTTCATTACGTTATAATTATATTCTGTTATTAAAATATATCGCTTTAATAACAGTCGGAGAGTTGCTTAGATACATTAGATACTAGCTTGAATTTAGTATCATTAAAGTGAAATGTTCTAAGATTATCAATTATGTTGCATGCACTAAAATTATATAAAGAAAATTTATTAAAAAGAAAACGAATTTAAAGGAACTTTAACATGTATGACTACAGAGGGAAGTGTGATCAAATAATTACATTTATAATTTAATCTAAAAATATAAGTATTGTACTATGTATGGTAGAGTATTCATTCTTATAACATAATCCGAAACCTGTTATTACCTCTGGACTATCCAAAACCATGACAGTTTAAGCCCTATTAAAACCCTGAACTGGCCAAAAGCATAAGAATTTAAGCTCTAAAGTCCAACATTAGATTTACTCAAACCCCTACATTACGCGTCGCTAGTCTGAAATAAGCTGCGCGAGCGCAATACAGTCGGTCACGCTTATTAGCATGCCATGACGCGAAATTAAAAATGTATCCCCAGCCAAAAATATCGACCAACGCACCCAAGACAGTTTTTACTTCAAAAAAGTACCGTATTTATTAGAAAGTTTGAAACACTTGAGGAAGGAATAACAAATTATGTAATACACATATCACCTCCACACACGTGCACGCATACACGCTTACACATGCAAGTGGAAGGGTTTTTATCTTTTTTCCCTTATCAAACTGAAATAGTTTAGAATATTATCCGATACGAAATATATATAAAAGTTATTGAGGTATGTATGCTTGGTACACATATATGATTCAACAACTTATATATGTATGAATAGTTAGCTTACCTTAAGTTAGCTCACATAGGAGGACGGGCAGGAGGAGGCGTCAGTTTGACCGCCTCCTCCCACTGTAACCGGACCAGGGAAGATGGGTCGGGGGGCCCATCTTCCCATTGCACAGGTCCGGCGGACGGAGGAGATGGCCGGTGTGTACACGGCTGTCTCCCAACAAGACGGGGCCCGGCGGCAGCGCTTTTGCTGCTGGGCCAACCGCTGGGGCGGCACGATGAAGTCTATAGAGATCTCGTGCCGCCCCAACTATAGCGGACGACGTACACCGTGGGGTTTTAGTCCGTGCGAGTCGGACATAACCCACCCGCTCCCCCGAGAGGGTGGTGTATCCATAAGGGATTTCCCCACGATAAAAAAAAAAAAAAAGCTCACATAAGTCGCGAAATGCATGTGTCACGCAACAGCCAAAGCCTAGGTGTGCCGCGCACCCTTGAGCTAGTTGTCAAAATAAAATCGGCTGAGTGCTTTAAGCGCTCGCCTTAGTAGTACGGTGAAGCTGTTAAGACCTTGCTTGGTCAATATCGTAGTCAGTTTGAAAAAAAAAAATGTAATGTAAAATATAGTTTTTAAAATTGGCTGTTTTTGAAATACATTATCAGCCATTTTGAAATCTGGATTTTATTAAATCAGCCAATGGGTCAAAAATGTGCTCATCGATGGAAAGATTACAATTAACATATAACCAAAATAAATGACTAACAATCTATGTGTGATCGCATATTTACAACTAAGACGTGACCACCGATTGAAGTGTGATCAAATAGTGACTCGAGTACGACTCGACATTGTTATAGTAAATATCCAAACACAGCAAAACCTGTGTCTACTATACCGACGTGAGTGACTGAATTAGTAGGTTCATCCATCGGGCCGTGGACGCTTTCGTGCATAGACATTTTGCATTATAATTTAAAAATGGTTATAAAAAATGATAATAGAGTCGCGATAAGGGTAATAATCTCAATTTAAAATCAGAAGTATAATAGTTAACCAAAATAACAGTTATGGTAGAGCCACGCTGAAGATATTTTTTTTTTTCTTTCTTCTTATCTGCAGACTCTCGGTCCGCACCATTTTTTTGCTATAGTTTTATTTAATACGTAAGTTAAAAATCGTATTTGTGAGCATCTATGGGGTAGTTTTTTTTTTAATATATATATTTATTTAGCTGTTTTAGACGTTATTGCCTTTATGACGGTTTCATTCCGGCCCCTATCGCCATCTTTAAGTTATAATCCACAATATGCCACGCCGGAGCGTCCATGGCCCGATGGATGAAACTACTAACCGCGTCATCAGTCACGTCGGTATAGTAGACACAGGTGTGAGTGTGTCTGGATATTGCCACTATAGCATGTGAAACACTATCGTGGATTTGCATCCTTCTGCCCTTTGTTTGCAGGATCACCACCGATTTGAAGGTCAATCCCTGAGATTCGTGGACTGTCAGAACACGCGATCCTTCCCCTGCCCCGTAGCCCTTGTTTATCAGGGCTTTTTTCTCTTCTTGTGTGTGTACCAGGAAGAGAGTGTCGGGGTGTGTGAGGATATTTGTTCGCCCTGATAGCCCTTCATGCTCAGAGATCTCAGAGATCGGTTGCGGTGAGTATATACCGTCGTATACTTGACTCAGTGCATAGGCTACATCCATCGGGTTCCTGTATGTACAAGTGAGTTGTTGGTCAATACCAGCTACGGCCGTTGGTCTGCTATAAGCCATCCGAAATAAGTTTTCCCGATCAATGTAGGGTAGTTGGTTGACATCTCCGATGAGGAGAATTTCGCTTGCTTCCGCCAGCCGGCCGGCAGTCAGGATGGTCCCGAAATGGTTCATGAGAGCTTCATCCACGATTAACCTTGGACGCTTATCGTGCTCTCTGAAACCATTTACCAGTATGGAC